>OZ024935.1:22906016-23506016 GCA_964017235.1 Sabellastarte sp. h YS-2021 | reverse complement strand
GTATGACCAAGGGGTTTTGTGGCTTTTTTCTTCTCCTGGGGGCTGGCTGGAGCTGTTGCAGTGGTGCTGGATGTAGGGCAGGGTGGTGGTCCTGGGCTCAGATGTGTCCTTCTCTCTCTGTTAATCATGATGAAATTCAAAATATTAAACTCAGTAAAAACCAAAAGTACTCTAAGCTTTGGTAGAAAGTCTCTATGATGTGTAGCTGGCATTTGTACAATGACAAATAATAATGATAGCCAGAGGGGGTTTATATAGTATTGGTTTGATCCTGACTCCAGGAATTAATCAATCCAGTTAGAGTGAGTCATTAAAATTGGCCAGTCCTGTCTGTTTGTCAGTACGGCTTGTTGGGGCTTGCTATGACTTGTCTGTTAGGGGTTTAAGCCTTGTCCTGATAGTTTCCCATGTTGTCGTGAAGAGAATCGTCCCAATCCCAAGACAGCTCAGGATCATGATCCAGACAAGCTGAGATGTACTATGTCCTGTCAGGGAGATGTAACCCAACATTTTAACGTACTGTTTATGTTTTTGGTCCCCTAGAGTCATATAGTCGGTTACCTGGTCAGTTCAAGTGGAACACCCACATATCCGTGAGCATGTCCCCATGGCAGAAATTTCAGTTGATATCAAAGTAAGGGCATAGGTAGGAGTTTAAGTTACTGATTTCGAGAATGCAAAAAGAAACATGCACTTAAAATAAGAAAGGGTAACAGGGTGACACATGTTTACAAACTGGGTAGTAATAGACATACTAAATATCAAGGTCTAAGACTTAAGTGGATAGGTTAAACTAAGCTCATTTAGAATACTACGTACTTAACTACTCTACAATACCAGAATGAGAGATGTTGTTAAAGATCAGAAACACAATGAACATGATCAAGTGTTACATAGTGACAGGAAACGGTGAACCAATGCATAAAAATAGACAAAATTTATATTTATTTATTTATTTAGGGTTTTACGTCGCTTTCAACGCTGTACAGGTTACATCACGACGGGTAGTTGGAAGGGCAGAGGAAACCAGTACATACTGTTCGTTAGGGTTCTGTACTGTAAACTGCCGACCAACGGCAAGCAACTACCAGCTTTCCCACTTGAGGCCGTGCTGGGGATCGAACCCCAGGCTCAGAGGTGGGAGGCGAGAGTGTTACCACTCTGCCACCGTGGCCCCTGGCAAAAATTATAAGACATGCTTAGCTTTAATTGTGTTAGACCTGTAACCACTAGCAAAAGGTTAGAAAGAGGAATCACTAGCAAGATGTGCACTGGTTCTGGTTAAAAATACATGCTGTGAGACAGAAAACCCTGGAAATAAAGAAAACAAAAACCGAGGAGTTGTGAAACCAGTTTAAAATACAGAAAGTGGACACTGTTCCTTCATGCAGATTTAATAGATGGCATAATGACGTGATGTCATTGGCATAAAAGCAATAACACCTGAAGCTTAGTCCCAAGTCTCCAAAAATCGGCCAACATTTTTTGACACTAGGAATGACTGCACATCATAAAGTGCACACAATAACGCAATTTCTTCTAGTGTTCTGAATGATCACAAATGCTATGTTAACAAACATTATATCTACCTTTAGTGTGCCAAGGTAGCAATGTTTACAGAGTTGGTGAGGATCAGTTGTAATTTCCAGGCTTTTCATGGAGGATGGAAGGATGACCGACCCTCCCCAACTCTCGAACTTGGCCATGGTTCTGCCCACCTGGAAACCATCCTGTCATGGATCTCTATGACTTGTAAGTTACACTTCCCGTCTTGTCCTATTGTGTGACTGTCTTGTCTGGAAACACTTGGACACCACTTCACGACAGGCCATAGATGCAAACAAACCGTACTTGAAAGGAAACTGTTGTGTTGTTAACATTTGTGACCTGACATGGTCACTTCCCATTTAACCAGGAAGTTCAAGTCTTTGACCGCAGGGTCACTGACATCCCAGAAATACAAGCCGGGAATACTCCATAAGAAGCTTTACAGAGAAACAAGGCGGTTACAAAAACAGACGAGTTTGGAATTGTGTAGGACAGGACCGCTTCATTTTACCAACCCAAGGCTTGTCTTCTGCGAAATCTATGACTATATAAGGCGAGTCAGCTCTCTCTCACAAATTAACTTAGGATTTAGTTTTGAGATACAAGTTTGGCTGATTTGCTGATAGGCCTTTGTTTTAGCAAAAACTACTGTTACTGGATTAACAAAATAGGTCCTAAAAGGGCAGGAGGAATGTGAGGAAGATAGAAGTTCCCAGAGACATACCTACAGAGTTTGAGTTGGGAGATACAGCTGCTGACATACAGAGTAGGAGGGAGGAAAGAGAACAGAGAGAGAGAGGGAGGAGGTACAGAAATGACAGAGGGAGGAGATGGAGAGAGAGGAAGCCAGGAGGATGGAAACTCGACAATCACACACACAGGAGGGAGTGGCCAAAAAGTGACCAAGAGACTATTGTGCACTTTGTCAAGGATCATAAAGAGCTCTAAGACAAGACCAACAATCACTTTGAGGACAATCACCTTATCACCTGACATGTCCCAGTGATTATTTTATGGTTTTTATGTCCCAGTGATCTTTTGTTTAAAGTCATTTTATTGTTTTTTATGCTTAATCACCAAGTTGTGGTGGTTTTAACTCTGGCTTTTGAATGATTGTAATTATGGGTTCCTCTGCTTTTATGGTTTGCTAACTCTTGGCTTTTGCAATCTTTTTGCATTTGTTTTCCTGTGACAGTTTATTTTCACACAGTTCTGGTTTCCTTTTTGTTTTGGACTGGGTAGTGTGTTCTTGGCCATTTTAGTTGTGAAAGTCATTCTAGTGATATGTTTCCTGTGTGTTGGTTTCTTGTGTAACTGGCTGAATGCTGACAGGAGTCAGAATTGTGAAAAGAATATCCCTTCTATTTTTTGGCTTTCTGTTTTGGTCCGTAAATATTGTTACACTAGCGATACAAAACAGGTTCCTCCACAATTGAAATTTAAAAACCTACTACTACTCCTTTTGTTGTGCTGCGATGTTGCTTCAAACCCTGGCCCCACCAATTTTGGATCTGTCAATTGTAGATCCATTCGCAATAAAGGCCCTCTCCTGCAGAACCTGATAAAATGCGGTGACCTAGATATCCTGGGTCTAGTTGAGACTCATATTAGACCAAATGATACTGATGGCCTCCTGGGTTCTCTTACACCGGCTGATTACAATTTCATCCAAAAACCAAGGCGTACTGGTCGGGGAGGTGGTGTTGGTTTTCTGTGTAGAAAAACCTTTTCTCCCAGTATTGTCTCTTCACCAGTTTTCAGGTCATTTGAAATTATCATACTTTCGTTCAAGTCTGACTACAATAGCTTTGTTGCTGCTTGTGTGTACCGTCCTCCTGGTTCAGGTACTACTCAGTTTCTGGAAGATTTTCTGGCTCTTTCTGGCTTTCTGTCTTTGACTGGTTCCAGTTTCATCATTGTGGCGATATAAATGTCCATCTGGATATTGAGTGGGGTGATAGGTCCAGGTTTAACGACATCCTTCAGTGTTGTGGTTTGGTTCAAAGTGTCAGTGGCCCGACTCATTTACTGGGTCACACTCTGGATGTTTTGATATCTCCTTGCAACTCAGATTTTGTCCGCAATGTTAGTGTTGGAGATTTCATTTCTGACCATGCTGCCATAAGATGCCAACTGGATTTCTCCCACCCATCAACCAGCATCGACAAATGGGTCTCTTATCGTCGGTACCACAGGATTGATATCGACCAGTTCAGAAATGACCTTAATAATATACCGTTTGTACGGTCCCCTGAAGGTACTGCTGCAGAACTTTATGATCAGTACATAACTGGTGTTACACAGGTACTTTTTTCAGATTTTGTTTATTAATTGTCTGAAAAACTTGCAAAGCTAAAAAAAATGTTTATAAATAAAGAAATGACAATACTGCAACAAGTAATCTACAAATTACAATAATTACACAATTAAATATATGACAATATTATAACAAGTGCTTTAAAAATTATAGCAATTACTTTTTATTTATATACTTAGTGTTACTTCAAATCAGACAAACAATACACATAAAACTGATAACATCTCCATATGTTTTATTAATATTTATTTTTTGCAGAAACATTGCCGTAAATCAACAGTTCAGAAATCAACACACTGTTCTAGACTTATCTGGACAGCCGTTCAAAATGAAAAGATAAAACCTGTGTATTTAGCACAGTGACGTTCTATAGATAAAAATTTTGTGATGATGTTAATATAACCATTTATGAATCTCTAAATTGAGGAGAAACATCCTTTGAAGAACTGATATCCAGGAAGGGAAAGTTTATATTTCAAAACAGGTTATAACCACAATAGTTGTGTGACAGTTGAAACTTTTTCTAGAACAATCTGTGATGGTAGTATTTCCCTGGAGTCTTCACTCTTCATGCTGATTTGAAGAGCAACAAAACCAAGCTTGCCATGATGAGGAACTGTGAATGACTCAGATTACCTGTTCCACTTTCACATGTTGGTACAGCTTCAGACCAGTTCTCATCTTCTTGGCAAGTAATGGATGAGTCTCCAGACAGCTCGTAACCAGATTCACAGTAGAACGTGGCAGTTGAACCGTATTCTGAGCCGTGTGTATAGCTGATTATTCCATGATCCAAGGTAATGGACTCACACTCATTTATTTCACAGGTTGGTACTTCAGGAATCCAGTATGAACTCACGCTGCTAAAATTGAAATAACAGGTGAGGTTGTCAGATCCACTCAAGGTGTAACCCATGTCACATGACACATTGGCAGAGGACCCAGCAGGGTAAGGATATATTGTGTCATATGTTACGTCCCCATCGCAAAGAAGAAAGCTGTCACATGGTGGACTTTTCAAAGCTTCATTCTCTGTCACAAGGCACACCACCAAAAATACTGTCAATGCAAGTTTCAACAGACCCATATCCAGTTCTTTTCTGTTTTCTCACAAAAGAGTTTGCAATGTGTTTTCACTCCTTGCTGAGTTTCTGCCACTCCCAACTCACTTCCAGTCTTTTATATGAACCATTAAGTCCCCCTAAGTGGCAGGTCTGGATCCATAGCCACCGGATGCATAGTAACCCCAATCCCTTCATAAAGGTGAAACAAAGGACCATTGGTCCTCATAATGGTGAGTCTGGATCAGTGACCAAAACATGTTCATTCAGTCTAAATCCCAATGTGCAAATAGTGAAACCAGGAATAAATTAATAACATTCATAATCCATAATCCCAAACAAGCTCCAGCATATAGAAATGCAAGTGTCTGGTCAGTCTTGACCACTTGAAACACTTTGAATTATTAACAATAAAATGTCCTGATACTTCAGTTATGCTCGTTTTCCGATGTTATTATGTTTCTATCAAACTTGTGGTTTTTAGTAACATTTTTCCCTATTTATATAATCTGTTGTTAAAGTGCATTTAGTTTATTTGTATTTAATTTCATAAAGTGACCTCAGCTTCATCTTAATATGTTGAAAGAGAAATTACAACAAATATCAACACATATAAATATACCAATCCCAGGCATAATTTATACCAAATTCTATGTTTCAAATATTAGTTTGTTGTCTTTGCTGATTTTTTTTATTATCTATTGGTGGAGAGAGAGAGAGAGAGAGATAATGAAAAAGCATATATATATATGTTTATAGTGTTTAACAAATAATTAATTTAGATATTTATCCAATGTATGTATACATATATATTTAAAAAGATAAGAAGGAAAGAAAAAGAAGTACTTTTAGAAAGAAAAAAAGCAAATAATGTATGAGTGAAATGATATGCATGTTGAAGATTAAAGGGTTTCATCATCGGGTACTCATATTCTATATCATATAATTTATTCACAATCTTTTATCAGTTAACTACATTTGCTCTAATTAAGCAACTGACAGAGCACAATATATTATCTCAAGCAGTTTTGACACCTCTGAAAAGTTACATAACCTATAAATGTCAATGAAATCCTGCATATTTTGTTTGACGCTCTTTATGCATGTTAGCTTATTGACTTCCTTAGATGATACCTTATTTGACCAACTCCAGTACTTATAGAAGCAGAATGTAAGTACTGAGATAGCCCAATCAGTTATAAAATTTGAAACTCCGAGTACTAAAGTTTTCAGCTGATATTTTATATTTAAAGCAGCACAAACATGCTTCCACATATTTAATTTAGTAGGACAAGTAAACAGTAGGTGCTCAGCTGTTTCTACAGAATTACAAAGCATACAGTTTTCACTTTGAACAACTCGCCATTTATATAGCTTTTTACGACATGCTAGTATGTTGCTCAATAACTTGAAATTAAATTCACAAATTTTTTTATCTGGAATTTGTTGCACCTTAATTTTGTATGTACCAGAATAATTGAAGTTGGTCAAATCAAATAAACTGTTGAAGTAAACATGTGAATTTGGAGGTAGAAACCTTTTGGAAACAAGATCCTTGTAAAGTTGGTTAGAAGTTTTGAACATTTTGGTTTGATTAATTGTTAGACTGGGTGTGCAGGTCACATTCTCAGCAAGGAGACAGTGTACACCTTGTTTAACTTGATAAATTTCACTAATGTAGTTTGATTTATTGCCTAGTTTTGCAAACAAGTATTTATCATCTATTCGGCCATTTACTACTTTCAGATCATTTATTTGAACTATACCATTTTTAATCCAATTTGGGAAGTAGAGCATCTCACCCATTTTATTAGTTACATGTCTGTTTCCCCAGATACACATTTGCCAAACATTAACAGCAGTGTTTTTATCTTGGGAAGTGTGGGATACATTACATTGAATATAACCCTGAATAACCTGTTTGTAGAAAGGTGGTATATTTTTAAAAGGAGTTTGGTTTGTTATTTCACGGGAGCTCATATATGAGATAGTATCCAATATTTGTTTGTTTTTGAAGTAAAGTGCGAGAATATGATGCCAAAAGCTGTTTACATCAGCTTCATACAATCGTTTAATCCATGACCCCTTTAAAGAAAGACAATAAGCTTCAAAATCGATCATTTTTAAACCTCCTTGTTGTATTTCCCCAATCATAGTATCCTGTTTTACTTTATCTGTTTTTCCCCACAGGAATTTGAAGATAAGTTTAGATACTCGTTTTATAACCCAAGAAGGCATCACACAATGTAGAACAGAGAAAGAAATTAGAGGCACAATTAACGTTTTAATAATCAAAATTTTACCGATTATTGTTAAAGATCTGTCACGCCATCTCTGGAGAAGTGATGCCATTTTATTGATCTTCTCCGTCCAATTTTTAGATACACATAGCTCTATCGTAGCTAATACATACCCCTAGAGATTTTACATTTTCAGTACATTCTATATTATTACAAATATTCATACTCTCGTAAAGAACCAAGCAAAATAATTTTTGTCTTTTCAAAGTTGAGTTTTAACCCAGCATTTTCTCCAAATTTTTCAACTAGAGCTGTAGCATATGATACTTGGTTAACATCTTTAAGAATAATAACAGAATCATCGGCATATTGGGATATTTTAAAGGTTTTTTTCTGATCATTGTATGATAGTGTGTAGCCGCTTATGTTTGTATCAGCTCGTAGTTTTACAGCTAATATTTCAACTGCAAATATGAATAACAATGCTGACAGAGGGCAACCCTGATGGATTCCTCGACCCAGATTGAAACTTTCTGATAGCCAACCATTATTCCTTAATATTGCTTCTGGTTTTGTATACAAAATTTTTACCCATCGTTGAAAGTTCTGCCCAAAATTGAATTTTTCAATTACTCTATGTAAAAAAAGACCATTCCAAACTGTCAAAAGCTTTCTTGAAATCGAAAAACATCAATACCCCAGGCTTATTCAAATTTTTACTTATGTGTATTATATCTTGAATAAGTCTAATGTTATGGCCAATAAATCTGTTTTTGATGTAACCTGACTGATCTGTATCTATTATACTCGGCATAATTTTTTGAAGTCTTTGAGCTAAAACAAAAGCAAGAATCTTATAGTCCGCATTTGTTAAACTTATTGGTCGATAGTTTTTAAGCTGCTCACGGTCGCCATTTTTAAAAATCAATGTTATCACTGCCTTTTGCTGTGAATTTGTTAATTCACCATTATGAAAAATATCATTGTATACTTCTAGCAGGAATTGTCCAATTTTTGGCCAGAATACTTTGTAAAATTCAACTGGTATCCCATCCAAACCTGGGGATTTATTGGATTTCATGCACTTGAAAACGACATGAGAACATTCTTGCAGAGATATAGGTTCATCACAAAATTCTTTTTGCTCTTTGTCAAGGCTCTTTGGTAGAATTCATGATTTCAAATATGTATTGAGATTTTCTTCATCTGGATGTGTACTTGTGTATAGGGATCTATAGAAGGAGACACATTCTTGTAATATACAGTTTGGATCTGTTGTTTCGGTGTTTTGTGTCTTAATTTTTGTTATTCGATTACAAGTTTGCCTTTGCTTTTCCAAGCTAAGAAAATAATTTGTCAATTTTTCTCCTTGTTCAACATATTTTGCTCGTGCCCGTATCTGTGCACCTTCTGCTGACTTACAAATTAAATTACACCAGCGATGCTTTAGTTCTTCTCTTTTGTTTTGAAAGATTAGACTTTTGTTTTTACCAATGGCCATATCTAATGCCTGTATCTCATGTTCTATTTTACATATTTCATTTTTAGTTAATTTAGATTTATTTTGACCGTATTTAATAGAGAACTCTTTAACTTTAATTTTAAACAAGTCCCAAGCAATAGTTTTCAAAAGTTTATTATTTTCCGACAATGCTAAAATACTATCAAATAGTTCTTCAATATTATCACAGAACTTTTTGTCTTTTAAATATGACACATTAAATTTCCAATAACTAGGCCCTCTTTTATTATCAAGACACTTTATATTTACAATTACACTTTTGTGATCTGATATAGGTGCAGATCTAATACAGCATTTCTCTGTACGGAATGAAAGATTTTTTGTCAGAAAAATGTAATCAATACGACTACTAGAAATATCTCTTGTATTACTTTCCCAGGAATATTCAGCATAGGTATACACAGGTACTTGACAAGCATGCTCCTATCATTTCACGCAAGGCTAAACAGCAGTCTGATGAGTGGTTGTCTGATTCGTATCGCATGACTCAATCTCTTAGGCGGCAATTTGAACGAAGGTGGAGAAAACATAAGTCAGAGTTGAACAGGTCAAGACTCCGCAGGCAAATTGCCTGGTGTAATCGACTGGCCAATAAAGACAAGGGTTCATACCATACAAATCTCATAACTGCAAATAGTCGTGACCCCAAGAAGCTATGTCATTGAGGAAGGTGTTGCATCGCACCTCTGAGACTGTCCTGCCTGCTCATAGCTCAGACAAAAGCCTCGCGAACATGTTTGCTTCTTTTTTCTCCAATAAAATAAGCAAAATCAGGGACACCTTTTCTACTTCTGGCTCTTTCAATGATGCACCGGATTCAGTGCCTCCTGCTTTCAATGCCTTTATGCCTGTCACTGAAGACGAGGTCTATAAGTGTATTAGTAAATCCCCAACTAAATCTTGCTCACTAGACCCTATACCAACATTCCCCCTTAAGGATTGTTTTGATATCCTCCTCTCTTCTATTACCAGTTTGGTAAATTATTCTCTCATTGAAGTATCTTTCCCAAATTCTTTCAAAAAGGCGGTTGTCACCCCCCTCATAAAAAGGCTTCCCTTCCCAGAGACGACCTTAAGAATTATTGCCCAGTGTCTGGTCTTTGTTTCCTGTCAAAGTTGGTTGAGCGAGTCGTTGCCAGGCAGCTAATGTCACACATTAATAACAACAAACTGGACAATCCTCATCAGTTGGCATATAAGCCAGGACATTCCACGGAAACTGCTTTATTGTCTATAAAAACGAGGTTCATCTCTCTCTGGCACTCGGTGAACCCACTACTCTAGTACTTCTTGACTTATCAGCCGCATTTGACACTATAGACCACAATATCCTCCTTGGTTACCTTAAATCCTGGTTTGGTCTTGGTGGAACAGTTCTAAGGTGGTTTGCTTCCTACTTAAGAAATCGTTGCCAGGCCATTAAGATAGGCTCCACACTATCTGAATTAAGCAATCTCATCTATGGTGTTCCACAAGGTTCTGTTCTGGGTCCATTACTGTTTTCACTCTATACAACACCACTTAGTAAAATTATTCGCCTCCACCCGCATATTAAATTCCATTTTTATGCAGATGATACTCAGTTATACATCCATCTCTCCCATAAGGATGCTTTTTCGGCTCTCGCCAAGCTAAATGCCTGCCTTCATGATATCCAAGAGCGGAGTTTATTGTCTTTGCTTCCAAGGCTCAATGTCAGAAGATTTCCTCTCACTTTCCTGTTAGCATTCTTGGTAGCCTTCTTCATCCGGTTGATTCTGTCAGAAATCTAGGTGTGTGGTTTGATGCAGATTTTTCATTCTCTGAGCATATCAAGAGGACTTGCAAAGCGTGCTTCCTTCAGATGCATGACCTCTGTAGAATTAGAAAGTATCTCACTCCTGAAGTGGCAGTCCTTGCTGCAAATGCCTTGGTTAGTAGTCGTCTGGACTATTGTAACTCTCTGTTCAGAGGTTTGTCTGGTTTCAATCAGCACAAATTGCAAAGTATTCAGAACACCCTTGCTTGTATTGTTACAAATCATAGAAAGTATGCTCATGTTACACCCATTCTACAGAAACTCCACTGGTTGCCTGTTAAGTACCGCTGTATTTTCAAAACCGCAACACTTGTGTATAAATTTTTGCATAGTGGTTCTCCTTCTTATTTTGAACCGTTCTTGTCTTTTAGTAGTTGTCCCTACAGTACTAGGCATAGTCACCCAGATCGTCAATACCTTACAGTTCCTCCTTTCCATTCATCAGTCTTTAAGTCAGCCAAACATTTTGGCCATAGTTTTGCCTTTGATGCTTCGAAGATCTGGAATGACCTCCCTCAAGATTTTCGCAGTGCAACATCAGTTGCCTCCTTCAGAAAGAAGCTTAAAACATACCTGTTTGCAAAAGCCTTCCCACCATAGCCTCCCCCGTCACATCTGTGTCTTCTTGGTATGACCTGGCTATGTCCCTTGATTAACACTAACTGCCTTGCTTTATGTTTAGATGCGCCTTAGAGTCCATCAGTCATGGAGATTAAGCGCTATAAAAGTCCACATTAGATTAGATTAGGACAAGTTCAGGAAGGAATGGCTGTGGGAGAGGTTTGCAGGCAACCACAATCTGTCTTTCAAAATGTGCAAGACTTGGTTCAAATCCCAAAGTACTAGCAATGGAAAACTACTCCAGTCCAAGTCTGGCCAAGCTCCCAAGGAAATGGCAAAGAGGCAGAACTGGATTCACGACAAATTTAACTTCTCGATGACACAAATCAGATTTAGGGGACTCGGCAAGTCTTCAGGCTTTAAATCACTGGCCTGAGGAGACAGTGCTTTAGCTGCCTCAACACACAAATTCCCCCGAGATTCTACCAACATGGATAGTATGGAGACTACACAGACAACACACAACATCCTTTAGTTGTAAACCCAAGTGTATTTTCCCAGTGTTCAACAGTATGACAGCAGGTCATAGACTAGTTTACACATATATAAAACATGTTGTCATCATTTCTTGGACCATAGCAGGACACCATCCGAACAGCCTTCTGCAACTATTTGCCCTCAGGGCAGGCGACTTCCTCTGTAGTTGTTGACTACCAACAACCTGGGCCTTCAAGACTGATTACTTTTACACTAACTCCTGCAAATCACTTCAACTCATTGTCAGTTGCTTCTGCCACAGGCAAAAATGTTACCTAACATATCAGGACTCTAGCTTTTTGGGGAATCTACAGTCAGTCATAAGCTACCAGCAGATCTATACACCTTAACTGTTTCCACAAAGTGACCCACACCAACTTGCTGTCTATCCTCCAACCACCCAGCAACAACCCCTCAGCAGCAGTCAACGCAGCTACAGCCTGCCCCGCACTCATCCAAGGCCAAGCAGCAGCAGCAGTAGAACTCCGGCACTTGAGTACCACTGCAATTAAATTTATAGGTCCTTATCAGGACAACCCAAATCTTCCAAAAACAATTAATAGGTGTATGTTTAAAAATCCCAAAACCAAAAAGCATCACACTGCCCCACACCAAACCCATAAAACCCAACAGTATTTTAAGACTTGTTCTTTTGTTGGTAAATTGGAGTAACGCCAGCTAAAATAAAAATTTTTGAAATAATTAGGTAGTCCAGAAAAGGACTGATAGATGCCAGCTTCTTCTTTCAGCAGGGTTAAGGCGTTGTCACCTAGCAAGAAATAGTGCAAATCTGCCTCCCTGTGCCCCCCCCCCCCCCCCCCCCCCCCCCCCGGGGTTCAGTTAGTTGACGCCCCAAGGTGTTTTTTTGATCTCCTTCCTCAACTTGCTTCAGTCAAATATCTGTGCATCTGATAAAGATCCACTTGACCCAACATCTACCCAGAAAAATCTTTATTCTGAGGTCACCAGGGCTAGCAGCACCAGGGAAAATAAGCCCTTGTAGTTGTAATATTCACTCCCAAATTTCATGGGCTTCTTCATAGTGAAATGTTTTCCATCTAGTGCCCCAAGAGCTTGGGATTCATTTCATCTGGTTCTGAACTTCTCCTCCACCTTTTTCCAATCTTCAGGGTTAATAGGTCGTATTAAATATTTTTCCTGGAATTCAACAAGGATGGCTCAGCATACAAGAAAGACGAATTTACATATGTTTTTTACCAACCAGCCAGTAATACTGCAAGGACATGTAGGTTTCTCCTGTTGCGAGGTGTCTCAGCATTATTGCAAGTTTTCCTAAAATTATGTGACTGACTTCTTGATGTGGTAATGTATGCATTCCTCAATAAGGTCAAAAATGCTGGTGGCATCCTGAAAAATTCTGGTAGCCTGGGTGTCAGTCAGAATTAAGTCAGCCAGGAGGGTTCTATAGCATCCTCTTTCTTCTCTTTGAAGAATCCAGGGCATGACACAGGGGCTTGGTGACTTTCTTCTTCTCCTAGGTGGTGGTTGTGGCTGTGATGAAGGTGTCTATCTGTAGAGCAGGTGCTGGTCCTAGGTTCAGATGTGTCCTTTTCTGTCTGCAAATCATAATGAAAAATATTAAACTCCATAAAAGAGTACCCTAAGCTTCTGTAGAAAGTCTTACTCATGTGTAGCTGCCATCTTTGCAGCAATAAATGATGAGTTACAGCAGCCAGAAGGGGTTTATATAGTGTTGGTTTGATCCCGACTAGTGAACCCGACTCCAGACATTAATCAGTCCTGTCGGGATGGGTTAGGAAAATGCTCAGTCCTGTCGGTTTCTCATTCAGGCTTCATACAGCTTGTTAGTGAAGGTGTTATGGATTGTAGTTTCGCCTCTAGTCATGGAGAAAAGCACCCTGAACTTAAGTCAGATTGGATGGTAGATCCATCCAAACCAGGATGCACCACGTCCTGTCTACCAGATGAAACCAAACCAAATTATTATGAATATTGCATACTGGGGCCATACTGTAAGGCGGCTCAGTGCCCATAGTCTTTGAAAGGCTAAAAAATGTTCAAAGAAAATTGGAGGGAATTATGAACGGTAGTCCTGGTAACAGATCTGGCACTCTGGCTTAAGTGTAACACATGCCAGAGAATTCCATCGATACAGTTTAACATTGTCCTCCTGTAAGCACATCTAACTTGAAACAGTGCATTGTAGCTCAAAGTATGACTGTTTGGTTTTGTAGTACCACAAATATAAAATTTCTCTATTCTCTTTTAATTTAAACGTTTTTACGTTGAAAATGCAATATTTTATCTATTTACACGCTATACATTAAGATTTATTAATGCAAACTCTTGGTACCTTAATTGTGCCTAGATATCTTGTGTATTAACTTGCTATGATTCTCCAGGGTTGGTATCACAAAAGGGATCAAGCTCAAGTTGAGCCAAAAATCAGCTCAAGTTTACAACTGTTTATACTAATTTTTGAGCTGAATGTGAATTAGCCCCTTTTGTGAATATGGACCCAGTATTGTTCAATTGCCAAGTGTCAAACTATTAACTAATATTAAGGGGGATCTTATCTTCAACCTTTGCTTATTTCAGTAGCGTTTGCTATGCTTAGGGTAGCTTGAGTTCCATCTGTTGTTAATTTTAAAATAACTCTAATCTTTATTAATACTTTGAGATGGTAACCTTATTTTGTTTCGTAACTATGTCATTTTGAGGTCACCTTTTTATCAAGTCACCTTTTAAAACTTGTTTTAGTGTATATATAGTAGAAATAAAATATTTTATCCTCCACTTCTGGGCCCGTATTCACGAAATGCCTTAGCCAGGGCTTAGGCTTAAAGTTGAGACTTTTGTCTTAACTTTCACAGAAAAATTACTTTTGTATTAGTCTTACCGATATTCACAAGAAAGTTAAGACCAGTCTTAGGCTTAAATAAGGGCTTAACTTTAAGACTGGTTAGTAGTGGTTAGTTTTGTAAACAGGACATAAATATGGCCACCATAAACTTTTCTCCACTTCAAAATTTGAAATGGCTGTAAATGAAGTATAATTATACAGAACACCTCACTAAAGCAGTCTTTGGGAAGTATATATGTGTAACAAGGTTTTCTATTTCAAAACAGTACTTATCCTTTGATAAAATGCAACTAAGTGAAGGATATATATCACCAATATTATATTTTGAACAAAAATAAAAGGTCACATGACACAGAAAACCACTGTGGTTATGCGATAAGCCTGGACTTAGCTAGGTCACCCTTTGTGAAATCCATTTAAGTCCCAGACCTAGCTAAGACCAAAGTCTTAGATTTAATAAAGGGACTTATTGTCGACCTTGTCAACCAGATGTAGAGTACCTTGGTGATTGTAATTTATATTAATGACTTCATAGACATAAATATTAATTAGATTTACTTTACACAAAATTAGCATGTTTCTACTTCCGTCAGCGGGATTTTGCAGTTCAGCCGAATTGATGAATATGGGGCCGATTTCACAAAGGGACTTAAGTCCATATTTAGACTTAAATTTAAGACTTTGGTCTTAGACTTAGCTGATTTCACAAAGCAGCTAAGTCCATGAAATTGCTAAGTCAGTGGAATTAACTTTAAGTCTGGGAGGTAGTGGGCTTAAATTTTGTAAAGAGGACCTAAATATGGCCGTCATACGGGTATAATTCAACCCACAAGTTTAAGGATGTAGGTGATTTTGTATTAATTCTAATTAAATTATTATATACCAATTTGCTATTGACTTTCTGTATAGGTATTAATTTATTATTTAAACTGAGCACCACCTTATCTAGCCAGCAGTCTATATTGTTCAAATTTTCAGTTTTAACCTTTTTCTTCCAACAGATAAGAATAGCAGTCAAAATACAATTGTAAAATAATTAACTTATGTTTGATTCTAACCTCGCATTAAGATTTTTCTTTTTTAACATACAAAAATGGTCATCTAATATATCTAAATATTTAAGATTTTACCCATATTTTGTTTGGGAATTGCTTCATTGTAAAAAGCCTTTTTCCAATTTTAATTTCCTTATTGTATAGTAGGTATTTGTTTAGTATTTCAGAATTTGATGCTGGTTCTATGTCATAGGCCTCATCCCACTATTGTAGTGCTTGTTTGTGGAAGAGAGACAAGCAGCTATTTATACATGATAAACCTAGTTTTTTTGTTCAACATACACTCATTGATGGAATTTTTTTTTTTAAAAAGTTTACTATTAACAAGTCATTTTTTCCAGCCACATTTGGAAGCAACATACATGTTATGTATGTCTGCCATTTTTAAACCTCCATCCTCTGTTGAGCCTGTAATAGTTTCTATTTTTATCTTTGGTGTTTTTTCTCCATAAGAAATCAATGAATATTTTATGTATTTTATCAAGTGTATCTTTTGGGACATAAATCAAGCGCAATAAGACAATTATTTTTTTGCAAAACCAGTGATTTTATGATTGTAATTCTTCCTTTTATGACAAGTTTCCAGCATTCCAGATACACATGCAGCAATTTTTTTCATGTCTACCAATCTTTCATAAAAGTTTAGACTAACCATTTCTTTTGTATTGTTGGAAAATCATATTCACAAGGTTTTAAAGCAGTCATTTCTAACTTCAATTTTAGACAAAGAAGATGGCTTTTTAAATGTTTTGTAGCCCTACAGCCACTTGGTATTATCTTGTTCTTGCAAAATTTAGTTGTACGACTAAATACTTAAAAATGCTTGAAAGTCTTGAATAGCTAATTGAATAGAAGCCATATTGTATAAGGTAAGGCTGGTATCATCTCCCAGCATATTTATTTTGTATGTTGCCCCATTTATAGATAAGCCTTCAATGTTGTTGGTTTGTCTCAATTTAATGGCTATTATGTCTGCCATAATCAGAAAGAGTAGGGCTGATATGGGACATCCCTGTCTAACCCCCCTTGTCAATTTGAAATATTTTGAGTAATAACCACTGTTCCCAACACAAGAGGAGATGTCATTATATTAAATCTTAATCCATTTATCAAGCTGGGGCCAAATATTTAGTTTGTGTAAAGTTTTATAAAAAAAAAATTCCATTCTATGGAATCAAAAGCCTTCTTAAAGTCAATTAGAACAAAATATCTAGGTATTTAAAATTTACTACTATAAGTTAAAAGATCATCCAAAATTCTAATATTTAACCCAATGTATATACCTTGTATGCATCCAACTTGGTGTTTTTTTGGTCACTACTTAAACTCTTGTTTTCTAATGAACATTTAAAACTCAAAAAGAATCTCTTTTATATCAATCCAAGGAAATTGTAAAAATTGGTGGTGAAACCATCAGGACCAGGGGATTTATTATTTGCTACGACTTAAAGCTCTTCAGAGTCCTCTTGTATGGGGAGATTAATTGCTATAAAAGTTCAATTAGTATTCAGTACATTCTGCAATAGTACATTCTGCTTATCACATAACATCCGATCATCATCATCATCTAACTGAGGTATATGGGGCGTGTTTAAAAAATGATCATCTATTTCTGAATGCACAGAATTGTTTATACGAGATGTATAAAGGTCTTCATAGAAACGTTTTTACTCTTCAATTATGTCTTGTAGAGTAGTTATTTCCTCATTATTTTCTCTAATAAGGTTTTTAATGTATCCGTTATTGTAATTCCTTTTTTCCAAGTCCAAGAAAAATTTGGAGTTCTTTTTTCCATCTTCTACCCATTTAATTTTTGATCTTAGGATAACAGCATTATGTATTTTTTAATTATTTCTTCCCACTCATGTTTATATCGTATATATTCCCGAAATCTGTCACTATTTTCATTCCCCATATTTTGTTCTAGTTCTACTACTTTTTTCTTGTTATATTCTTCATCATTTTGTAATGGCTTGGTTCTTTTACTTTAGTAAATCATTGTTTTGAGACATTATTTCACATTTTAGATAATCCCAGAATGTGTTTTTATTTTGCATGTTAGTATTATCTTTCACACTCCTTATAATATTTTAAACAAGCTGCACATAGTTGGGCTCAAACAAAAGGTCATTTTTAAATTTCCATGACCCCGCTTACAGCTTCCTATTAATTCTAACTCTGTTGTTACAATACTGTGATCAGAAATATTTTATGGTAAAATCCATATGTTGTTAATCAGATATTTTAGTTGGATAGAGATAAGCCAAAAGTCGAGATGAGATTGCACAAGACCAATGCTAGTTCTCTGAATTCTTGTAAAACCTGGTTTTGTTTGGTTCCTTACTCTCCAAATATCAACCAATGAACGATCTTCACCCATTGCCTTAATGTTATCACTGTAAACAAATTTTTTTCTGGAGTTCCACCTTTTTTATCATCTAATTTATCATCATTTAAGTAAGTATTGAAGTCTCCCTCTATTATCAGAGGCTTGCCATTGCAATTCTCAAGCATTTTCCTAAGATTAGATAAAAAGGAAGGTTGGTCAATATGTTTGTCCTTTGTTGAAACATACACATTCACCAGCACATATATATTGTCATCTTATTTACATTCCAATACGATAATATGTCCCTCTGTATCTTTCTTTATTGATAGAATCTTGTATTCATTTTTCAAGTTTTTTAAAAATAAGAATAGCTACTCCTTTACTCACAGATGTGCCATGTGAGAGTATCATGTCATTACCCCATTCCAATTCCCATGTTTTTTCATCATCCACAGTTGAGTGAGTTTCCTGAAGGAGTGTAATTCCATAATGGAAGTTATTGAGTCATGTAAGTACATGATTACGCTTAATTTTATCACGTAGGCCACGACAATTGAGCAGGTTAAGCTTAATCTTATCAAACTTACCATTCGTCTATTATGAGATTTATGTTCATTTTGATTTTCTTCCATTGATACTTGCATTGAAGTTAAATTAAATATCTTCCCCAATACTGACATCTGATAAACCACAGAATCTGATAAACCACAGAATTACACATTTTATTCATAATATGGCCTAGAAGCTTGTATAGAATTTCACATAACAAGACATTGTAGTATACCAATGTATGACTATCATTTTAATAATCATAAGTATCTGATACTATATACTAAATCCAAGTCTTCATATGCTGGTTCAATAAAAAGATTTCATAATTCCAATGTGGCTCTTTCACAGTATGCATATTCAGTATTTCCAATTCAAAGATTAGCAATGTTTCCAATTCATTTATTCTAATTTCAAAATGTAACAGAGGGTTTTATGACATATGAAATTGCATCATATAAACATGCAAGATAAACATTTCATTGACATTAAGCTGTATACCCACCATTACATTAGGTCATTTACTCAGAGTATCTATTAGCCCTTTTTAACATTTACAGAACTCTAGTTTCAGCAGATAAAACCGCGGGTCGTAAAAATTAAGCCGGCTTGTCCTACACACTTCCCGACTTGTCTGTCGTGTAACCGGCTTTTCCATTTCTGTTTACAGGTTGTCTGTAAGTGTTCCTGTCTTGTCCTGCTGAAATGTTACCAACCCTATGGCTGAAGACTGGGAGACTTCCCATTTTGATGGGAAGTCTCCAAGTCAGGTCAGTAATGTTTACAACAGGCCGGTTTGCTTCCAAGTACAGTCGTTAGTATAGCCGGCCTGTCTGAAGGTAGAGTCCTGGTACTTAACCAGGACGGGAAGTTTTGCAAGACAAGACGGTTACGGTGTATGACAAGACGGCAAGTGTAACCAAAATGCTATAAAGATCCATGACAGGATGGTTTCCAAGTGGGCAGAACCACAGTCCGGATGCAGAGTTGTGGAGGGTCAGTGAAATATCAAACATGTTTAATATTTTGCCGATCCACTGCAACAAGCCTGGAAACTACAACCGACCCAAAACAAACACTGTAAACATTGCTCCCAACCAAAGAAAAACACCTAGTTACTAACAAGTCAGCTCCAGTGGAACACCCCATAACAAAATTTTACTTACTTACAACATATCTCTAAAATAAATATTATATATGCTAATGTTTGTAAAAGTATGACTAAAATACTTAAAATAATACATGGTTTAGTAATTTAATTTTTTAGATAACCTTAGCCATAAATTTACTGTATAACCCCTCCAAATGTCTTGTAAGTAACTGTAAAAAGTCATAATATTTTTTATAAAAATCACTTAGGAAAGTATTATTTAATTTAATTTCTGTCTTACATATATAACAGTCTATAGAACACTTATAATGACACTTGTTGGGGCTTAAATGTTCTAAAAATTTAATACTTAACATAAGATAATGAAAGATCGCACTTACATAAACCTTTCATAAAAACAGGGAAGAATCCATTGAAAGTTCCTTCGTATTCAGCAGACTTTCCTCTTACCGTGTAAGAATGGTAGGACACTGCAACAGATTTGGGATTTCTTACCACATAGATGAGTTTTGGCTGTAAAATTATAGTGCAAAGTAAAACTAAAACATTACTGTTGCAATGGAAATTTTCTGGTAATGTGACATTCAGCCCCAGATGCAAAACTGGCACAAATATTTATTATTTTGTCTCATGCATAAAGAAGGATAAAGAACCATAAATGTCTTGTATAGAATGTTTTTCTAATACCCCTTTCACACTACAGGTGGTACAACCCACTGTGACAGGCGTTCGGTGAAACATCCCTCCTTATCCTTGGATCACTACCTGAAGTCCGTTTGCAAACTTGTTAGTGGCCCACAGTCCCAATCCTTATGCATCCCACAGAAGTTTCGAAATGTTTAATATTTCCGCCTCTGAAAAGTTACCCATCAGTCACCATCATTCACTGTCCTGTGTCAGTATTACCACCGTACACATCACTGTGCCTGTCAGACTCTGTCAGTGGGAAATTTGGCTAATGCTGAACAGTCATGTCTGAGGATATGTTATCCCAAGAAACTGTTGAAAAGAAGAAGAGGCATACCAAGAAGATTATGTCTGCTTATACAGAAGACACGTTGATAGAGTGGATTAGGAAGACCTCTTGCTTGTACCAGTAGGGTTTGAGAGATTACAGAGGTACACAGAAGATAACTAGGTTTTGGGCCTAAAAGGCAGCTGAGATGGATATGACTAGTGAGTTTTTATTTTTTAAATTGTTTACAATATTTTAAAATTTTAAATGTTTTTTAATATTTTAAGGGTTCTTTGTATATTATTAACACCTGTACACCCCTATGAGTGTGTAGATATATGTACCTATAATTAAATGCTGCAGGCCCTCAGAAGAAATAATTAATACATGCTTAATGATGTTGTAATCAAAGGTGACTTGCCCTACCAGTATGGACCCTGCTCCATGTATGATTAAATTAATTTAATATTTTGTAAATCTCTAATGTATCTGCTAATGCATAATGCAAAATTTAACAGTAAATAGGTTTGCCATTGTTTTTGTTGTTACAGTTAAAAACCTCCAGGTCTGGTGGTAAAGATTGGGGAAGTTGACAGGGCATTGTTCAAGGGATGGTGCACGTGACAAATATATCCTGGAGAAGTTACAATTCCTGGAGAGCCACATAGCCTGTGTGCCTAGTCGGCAGACCTTTTTTGTAAGTATCAACATTAGCAGGAGTCCAATTGTCAATTTAATTGTCAATATAGATACTTCTTAAATGCTAAATAGATTTCCCACTGTAATTTTGGGGTATTGATGTGTATGTTGCTTATGCTGTGTGACTATATATGTTTATGTGCTTTTTTGTCATATTACAGAATTTGATTGAATGATTTTTCTTGTACTTTCAGTTGAAACCTGTGTCTACAACTACTGTGCCGGCAGCTGCCACAGGTTTGGCATCCGCTGTTGCCATAGACCCAGTATCCCTTTTACTGGGACCTCAATGCTCTAGCAGTTCTGTCGGCTCTGATGGGATGGTAAGGCGACTCAGGAGCACTGAAGAGATTTTGAATTTCTTGAAGATGAACAACATATGGACGCAGAAGACCCTGGAGCAGAATAACAGCACCTTGTCTGCTTCAACCCCTGACCTGACGAAGTCCTGGTGCCTTTTGGATGGAGGCATCTGTGAAGGACATCCACCCATCTTTATGGAGGTCCTTCCAGGACCAGTCTTACCAGATGATCACACAGTACATTGATCAGTCTGCTGCTATCAAGCAGACTGTTACTGGACAGGCAGAGTCACCATACATCTGTGTGACATTCCATGAGGTGTTCCCACTGTTCCCAGGGTGCCATCCCTTACACTGTCTGCTGCTTCTGGGTCCCAGATCTGGATCATCACAACAGCGGCCTCCACGAACCTGTCACATTATTTTTTAACAGACCTTAGCAATAGTTTTCTGAACCTTTCTGGGTGTGCCCTACTTTATCTGTTACCCCAACTGCCCTGCTAAAGGACAATCAGTAACTCTTTGAGTTGGTGTTTTTTATTCACTTTTGGACATAAATGGCCCAGAACACTGTAGATTATGGAACCAAGTTTAGAGTTATAGGTGATGCCACTGAAATGATGCAACTTTTGATTCTAATTTATGGGACCTTTTACAGTTTTATTCTTGTTAATATGGTTTACTAATTTTTTTTGTTTGATTTTCTGTGTCAGCACCTAGCATCTTTTCCACCAGTTTTCTTTCACCAAACATAATGGAAACAAAGTAAACTTAAAAGGTGATTGAAATCAATGGATATTTTTGGAGATTTTTGGAACCTAGCACCTGCACCAGAATTAAGGTGTCACTGAAAAGTGGCATTTTTACTCTGGTATATGATTTAGGCCTTTAAGACCTCAAAGTAGGTTTAGTTGTTTTTTTTTCAAATGCCTCTTGGGTTCACTTTGCTTCCATTGTATTGGGTGCAAATATTTAGTTGGTCTGAATTGCCTGTAATTCTAAGCTTGTAACCACAATGCACAGTGTTTTGGGTCTTTAATGTCTGTCGCTTACACATACCATTCTTTGTCTTACTAAGTAAATATCTTTTTATAGATGTCATTATT
Source organism: Sabellastarte sp. h YS-2021 (assembly GCA_964017235.1). Classification (NCBI taxonomy): domain Eukaryota; kingdom Metazoa; phylum Annelida; class Polychaeta; order Sabellida; family Sabellidae; genus Sabellastarte; species Sabellastarte sp. h YS-2021. The sequence continues at coordinate 23,483,481 of OZ024935.1, read as the reverse complement.
TTAAATTTATGTTTCCAGAAAACTTCAATTTGTTTGGTGGTAAACTTTCACTTTTGTTCACTTCCTCTTTGGCTACTTCCTGTAGGTTTGAATATTTTAAAATTATTTTGTGATACCTATGTTATGTATTATTGTATAGTATTATATCTGTTAATTTATTTTTACTTGTTTTTATTATTATGAATTTTTATGGTTTCTGTGATGAATTTTGTTACTTTTTCTCTGCCTTTCTTGTTGATATTTGTGTACTTTATTTCTTTTTTGTTCTGAATGTAATAAAATAAGAAATTTTTATTTGGATTATCATTTGTCTTAGCTTAGCTTGAGAGATCTACTATTGTCATGGTGAAACAGATGTATTCAAATTAATACCTACGAGCAATGCCTTAATCTGACCTCCAGTTTGACCATGAACACAAAAAATGAATGTGGACCTTTCAGTGTTTATCTGATACTGTTGACCTTTCATAAGACTTGACCTTTGGTTCATTTCCCCCCAACTTTATTCATAGATTGACCATTGTACAGTATAATTAGAAAAAATAAACTTTTATTGAAATTCAACAAATTAATTTATAGCACTTAATACTTAATAACAATGGAAGTAAGTACTGTTAAACAACAACAGTCCAGAAAGAAAGTTCATCAATGTCATATCATTCTGCCATGGAGCTGCCCCAGCAGCATTGTTGTAGTAATGCATCAAATACTCTCTCTGCCTCTTGGCTGCAATTGTAGCATTGTTACCCTGTTCTGGTCCCCAAAGTCAGGCAGAATTTGACCTTGTCTCCAGCCACCTGGCACCTGCCTGTGATCGTTGTCCTCATCTGGTAGTCCTTGATGGACTGCCCGATACTGTGTCCTGATTTTGTTGTGCAAGGTCACACAAGGCAAAACCACTGATGTGACATTGTGAGGCTCCTGGGCAACTGGCTAGTATCCAGAACACGTTCTCCACCACCCATCCAGCTCAGGCCAGTCTATAGTTGCAGATGTGTTGTTGATCGTTAAGCTTTCTACCCAAGAAAGGCTTCATTAGCCAAGTCCTCTAGGCAAAGACGTCATCTGCCACAATGAAGTATGGCATGTCTGTTTCATCCTCTGGCAGTGGATGTCAAGAAATGTCAAGAAAACCTATAGTCCCATACACAAAGCTCTGCTTCAGCTGCCCACAGAAACCGGTAGTCAGCGTCCACAAGAGCTAACATCACCACTGAGTAGAAACCTTTGAAGTTGTAATATTTGAATCCTGACTGCTTGGAACATCTTATGGCCACATGTTTTCCATCTAGGGATACCACAGCATGGTGAAAGTTCCACCTGTGGCCAAAGTGCACCTCTGACCCTATGATTGAAAGTTGGTAGTGCCTTACCAATGGTTGACAGTTTACTGCACAGAACCTTGATTAGCTATATGTATTGGTTTCCCCTGGTCATAAAACTACCCATCTTGATATGACCTATGCAGTGTTCAAAAGCGATATCAAAAACCAAATAAATAATTAAACTTATGAGTCAGGAAGGTCATGTGCATAGTTATGGTAAATGTTTACCTGTACCCAAACGTGTAAAAACATTTCGATGTGAGCATCTTTGTCCCGGGAATTAGATCTAGTAAGTCATAACTGTGTTAAGACATTGTTTTGGTCATGCAACTAATATTAGTAGTATCTTTTTTCATGGCATGATTAACTTTCATTCAAAACTGCAGGCGGATGATCTTATCCCAGCTAAAGGTCATGTTTCATCTTCTTCCCTGCTTTGAAGACAGCTCATGTCTTGGTACTAGGACATATCATCTTGAATTGTACAGGCTGGGTGATTGTTTCTGAGAGTTCTTTTTAAAGTTGTACAGTGAGTTTGTCGGCATGCAACAAGCTTAGAATCAGCTGGGTCTGATTGACTGGACCTGCAACAGCTCAATTGGCTTTATGAATACCATGTGGATTATAATTGTGTATGGGTTGATTTTCTGCAACACAAAAACTATGCAATGTATTTAATCCCTACCTTTTTCAGGATATTCTTTGCCATATATCTCTTGCATAAATGGGTGTAATAAACTTCTGACTCATCCCCATGTTTACTTCTGTCATAAGATTCCAAGTGTTCAAACACTCTGTCAATGGTTGGATTCGCATAATGTGTCAACTGACCTTTGATGAGACAGCATAAAATCTGATACATCCAATGCGTTCCTAGAAATTACAAATATATTTTAATTCTAATTCTAATTGGACTTTTTTACGCTTAATCTCCGATATATAAAGGGGATTCTAAGGTGCAACAAAACCAAAACAGTCAACAAATTTCAATATCCAGGGACAGAAAAAAGGCCAAGCACCATAGAGAATGCTAGGGGGTGAATAAGACTAAGGTGGGTATGCCTTGGTATACAGGTAGGTTTTGAGCTGCTTTCTGAAAGAGGCTAGGGAGGAGGATGGCACGAATCTCATCAGGAAGAGTATTCCAAACAGTGGGGGCATCAAAAGCAAAACTATAACCAAACTGCTTGACCAATTTATGGATAGAGGGTTGGAACTTTGGAACAACAAGGAAATTATCACCACTCAGACTGCACCTGGCACCTGTAAAAACTGCTGTAGGAAGGGATATATGGAGTAAAATACTTGGGAAAACCAGTGTGGATAAACTGGTAAAGAAGGTTTGCTGCTTTAAAGACTCAGCGAAATCCAAAAGGAAGCCAATGCAATTTCTTAATCATAGGAGTTATACCACTGCACTACTTTTACGCACTGTAATTTACGAATACTGAACTTAGACAGAGACTCCTAAAAAGTGAGTTACAGTAATTCAACCAACTACTAACAGAAGCAATGACCACAAGGACAGAAGTATCATGAGTGAGAAACCGCCTGAGATGCCTAAAGTCACAGAGTTGCACAAAATAACTTTTGCAGACATTCTGAATATGTTTGGACAAGGAAATATGTTAAGGGATTATTCGGATTTTCATGGGATGATACACTAATCTGTAATGCACTACACCTGTGTTTCTGATTGCTTTGTAGCTTTTGTATGCACACCAAAAGAAATCCCAGCCTCATTTTCCATGGCAGAAGAAATGGACACTTTCATTTTGTTGGTGATCCGGATCAGCATCTATTTTGCCATTCAAGATGGGGCCAGTTTCAGTATATGTGTATATACTTCCATCATAAATCATCAGAATACTTGACAAAAATACAGGACACTCCCACATATCTATAATATACCTTCATTTAATCCGTATTCTAGGAAAATACTGAATAGTATATGATCAAGAACAGAAAAAGGGTGGAAACATTCTACTAAGCGGAGGTTTGTCCTCTCCAAGTGCTTTTCTGGTTATTATTTTATTATTGATGGCTTTATTAAAACTAAGAATGTTTTTGATCTGATAAAACACTCAAGAACAATATAATCAAACCAAAGTGAAGAAAGTTTTAAAATAAGTTAATCATTATTCTCAGATAAAAAATGGAATAATAAAAGTATCTTATTATTGACTGATTTAAGAGAAAAGGAAGCACATTTCAAAACAATTTCTATAAGATTCTAGGTAGTGAAGGTACGTAAAATTTTGAAAATAATAAGGAACATAAGTTTTGAATGTAATTGGAATTTTACCTATCTTTCCAAATGCCATAGGCAATCCAGATTATCAATACTCGCTTATACAAATAACATGTATTAGACCATTATCAGAAGTTATCTCTGCAAAATTGTAGCGTAAACTTTTTTTTTCACTGGTGTAGAACATTGCCATTATTAGGTAATGAATACAAAATGCAGCCCTTCAGAAAATATTTCTTATTTTTATTTGTGCAGATTTACGCTAATGTACACATAAAAGACGCCAATTTGAACAATTTGTGTAATCATACCTGACCGAGGATATGTGATGAGCATGACATCATTGTCTTGGGGCATAAATGATTTCATTTCAGTTAACTGCCTACCAACATCAGGGAAGCTACAAGCAAAGTCGATTATGTGACCTTCAAATACAGCCTGAGACACTGCATAAGTGACACCTTCTCCGTCTTTCTTGTACACTTTTTGCAAAGTGTCAGTGGTTTGATTCATATCTGTGAGTGACAAATAGACACACAAAATATAAATAAGTTTATACATTGGATAAAACACTGAATTTTAAGGATTTACCATCACTGCCTCCAGTTAGGGTTGAGCCATAAGAAAAACCCCAATATGGGGGTTAATAATTTTATTTTATACAATAACAACTAATACTCTATATTTTACATACATTTGTAAAATTCACTAGATTCATATATGACATTTATTTTAACTTGACTTGCCATTGACTAGGCATTTACATATTATGTGTCAATGGCATGGAAACATTTCATTATATATTCATGAGCTTATATGAGCATAGCTATGCAGAAGTATGAGGTCACCTTAAGAAGGTTAGGTAATTACAACCAAAGATATGTGTGGATATGTTAGGGTGACCTTAGCTCAAGGCTTAAGAGAAAGAGTTAAGGTCAACCTAAAGTTTCGGTGTTAATTGTATAATTTTGAAAGTATGACCAAATTTAGGGTGACTTCAAACTTGTGATTTTAGATAAATGAACCTGACAGTTTAAGTTAGACTATACATTTATGAGGTTCGTGTATGGATTTGTGATGAGGGATAAATTTAATTTCACTTTATGAAATTTAGTTCAGAAATTTGAAATTAGAAGGGGAAAAGGGAAGGAATAGAAGTTTGAGATGAGAGCCCCTTTAATGATACACAGCAGGGAGGTGAAGAACCCACAATGTGACATATTTGTAGTGGAACCCAAACTATGAAGTTCAGATGAAGAATGAGATTAAGAGCCAATAAAAGTAACTTACAATAGACTACTAAGAAGTGTGTGTGAGATCAGTAAAAGACAATAAAACAACATACATATATACTAAAATACTGTAAAATCAGAGTCATTTAAATAAGTTTGAGGCCAAGGGTATTCTTGGTCCGACCACACAGTACCAGACATGCAGCAGCATTCATTAAGACATAAGCTAGTATGTAGAACATGTACTTATGAATGATATATAACAAGTACCCAATGTTAAAATTGAAGGTTATAAACCCAAAGGCATAAATGCCTGTACACATGATTTTAGTATTATGTACATAAATAAATTACTGACATGACATGTAAACATTAAAATTGTATACATGAGTTTACTACAAATACGTATATGTATGTTCAGTTAATATATAACCCCAGAGCCTGGGATGTAATTGATGTATCAGTTACATACGAATGAAAATGGTGTGTTTATTTATTTGGGGTTTTACGTCGCTTTCAACACTGTACAGGTCATATCACGACGGGTAGTTGGAAGGGCAGAGGAAACCAGTACATACAGTTCGTTAGGGTTCTGTACTGTAAACTGCTGACCAACGGCAAGCAACTACCAGCTTTCCCACTTGAGGCCGTGCCGGGAATCGAACCCCGGCCTCAGAGGTGGGAGGCGAGAGTGTTACCACTCTGCCACCGTGGCCCCCATGAAAATGGTGTGATATCAGCATTAATTTAAATATAAAACGCATCAGAATATACGCCCACTGGCCACAAGTTAGATCTATACAAGCTTTGAAAGTTCATGTGGCAAGCCTTGGTATATCTGGCATTATAACCATTAAAGTTCTGTCCTTGCTTGGATTAGTCTGTGGTCAGGAAGACGTGTCCTCTTCCGTCGACGTGGTCGTGCTGTAAATCTGAGAGTCCAGGCCTTGCATCGTCTGACATACAGCCTCATATAGTAAATTTCACCATAGCGAGTGATGTCTCACTGAATTCAGTTACATTGTCATTTTCAGTAAATCCTTCTCACAGGTCAGCTGACACAGGCTCCTCTGGGGATTGACTGGATACATAAAATCCCCACTGAATCGCAACAGGGACATGCAACACCATGATGAACTGAGCCAATAATTACATGTAAACTGCATAACTATTATGTCCTCGGGACAGAAACACTAGACAAGGGGGAGGCCAGACCCCCAGTTAACCTCCGATCATCCCTTGAGTACTGTGAACTGTCGCTTGGGAAAGTGAAGATAGAGAGAGGAATTGCATGCACATTCATTGTCATAGCTGAGCCACGAAGGTCTAGTCACATCTGGTACACAATTAACTTGATCACTGATCACATTTGAACTATACGATCACACACATCACTTCTAAAAATTATGAACTACCCATTACATCTGTATAAATCTTAATTGATGAAGATGCCTTGATGCTACTCAGGGTTTGGACCTGAGATGTTTTGAATGTAGAATCCACAGCAATGCAGTGATTCTTTAAACATGAGTTTCTGAAAATAGACTAAAATACTCTATTAATAGGTTCTAGGGTGGGATTGGCGACTTAAAATTTTTTAATTTCTGTAAAATGGTGACTGCCTTGTCTGACTTTCACTATAAAAGTGAAGGCAATATGTTTAGCGGGAAACTAATGAAGCTAGGTCAGAGGTCAACCAATAAATTTACTTGTCTAGAAACAAGAAGAACTGTTACCAAAACTGAAGCAATGAGGTGTGTATAAGTTAAGGTCATACACATCCACACTTTAAAGACATTGTTAATACCATATGATTAAAGGTAGTTTACACAATGCAGGAAAATAGTGCAAAATATCAGATTATGATATTGCACTGAATGCGATTAGACAATAGCTACCAACTTTACTACTTAGAGTCATTGGCTAGGATACAAACCCCTACGCTGAAATGTAGCAGAAGAGTGTTATCACCCACTACATCACTATTCCTCAATAAAACAACTAAATAGTAAATTATGTAGAGTATAGCTGCTTTAACTGATGTGCTCGAGTCGCTCTGGTTAAACCCACAAGTGGCAATGCTGAGCCTCTCCTAATATGTCACTGGCTGTTCAATTGGAGGTTAAACCCAAAGTTTAAATTTGACTTGGTTTGCTTTAGCATGTTTTTGATATAAGGTTAGGATGGGTACTAGTAGGTAGTGTCTGGAGATACCGGATGTGACAGGAAATTGAACAATCATTGCCTCAGGTCCAAAGAAAGGAAGTAAAAGCCCCAGTTGGGGATTCTACATTTTTACTAATTTTATACTAATATACATACATATCTAGTTGTATATACAATTATAGCAGAGTACATGATGATGACTTTGAGGCCACCTTAGTTACACATTATCATTAAGGCCAAGGTAGAAAGTTGAGGTGGCGCTATCCTGTGATTAGCAAGTAAGGTCACCTTAAAGTTTAGAAAGGTTTTGATTTCAATTTATGGTGGCCTCAAGTTATTATTGAGCTTATACCCCACTCTGAGGTGATCATAATGTTATGGTCTGTACAATTATAAGAAATTACATGGTGAAGACCTCGAGGCCACCTTAGGTACATAATGTATAGTTAAGACCAAAACATAAAGGTTAAGGTGGCCCTATCTTGTGGTTAGCAAGTAAGGTCACCTTAATAAATTTGGAAATAATTTGATTTAAGTTTATGGTGGCCTCAATGTGAAAAACCCCGATTTGAGGTGGTGAGAATTTTATGGTTAATTTTATAAATTCTGTATAATTTATTAGAGGAAAACATTTCTTGTAAACTTTACTGCAAAAATTTTGAAAGCTAACTTTATTGTGTAGAAAAAGAAACCCCAAGTAGGTAGTAGAGTGTAGGTTCTGCTGAAATGCTCTGGCCACCTGGTCAGAGGCATTGTGATCCATTGTGATATATTTCCAAACGCATTCCGACGTCCAGGTGCCATGACTTTGAATGTCCTGAAGAGCCACATTTGCATTAAAGGTGTAGGTGGCACCTGAATGCCGGAAGGCATGAAATGTAAGGTTTGCATCTTGCAATTGCAATTTGGCAAGTATCAATTTAAAATGATGTCTAACCTGAGTGTCAGTCATGGGAGCCCAACCCTGTGGAGTCTTATATTGAAACAAGGGTGCATTTTTGGACCAAGAGTGATGGACAGAAGATTTCTAATAGCCATGACTGGACAGATTGGGTTGGAACCTAAAGCAGGTATTTTTAATAACTTACCTGTATCTTCACTTGTCATGTTTTAGGCCATTTCAACAGTAAATGTAATGCAGGAGCTGCAAAAAATACGTCAGCTCTGGACAAGTGATATAATGGAGAATATAAGTTTTTGGTATGTGGATATAGATATCCTGAGAAAAAGGCTAATGTATAGATAGCTTTGACGATTTGACCCAAAAATGTGCTGTCACTGGCTCTAACTATAAGTTGAAGAGTATCAACGTCAATTATTTTCTTTAGTGAGGCCTTAAACGGTCTGTGCAGAATGATGGCTTTTTGGAAATATTTTATTCTTGAATCATCAAAAGCCTGTGTGGGAAGGCCTAATAGGGCCAATTTAGTCTTTACAGCAGACAAATGGTTGGCCATGGCTGACGCAGTGTACTTATTTGTGTGTAGGAACTGTAGTGTGTAGGAAGATAAGCAAGAATCATCAAAGGTGAGATATTGTTTACTTGTGTTTGCATGAAAATGGTAAAAGCAATAAATAAACGAAACATAGTATTGTAGTTTCTTTGTGTGGATGGTCTGAAGGCCATTTGAGTTTTCTGGAGGCCCTTACAGATAAAGTTGGAAATGGCTGGGCTAAACTCTACAAAAGATAACAAAATAGATTACATTAATATGCATTCTTTAAATGGACCAGTCAATTCTAGCCTGGTGTATACTAACATAATCCCACTGATGTGTGGGTAACAATTGATCTAATTTGCACTGGGGTTGGGCTGTTATGGCCCATCTTGACAACAGGTCAGCAATAACATTAGCTTTACCTGAAATGTGTTGCACTTGGAGCTCAATGTTACTTTTTGCAGCCTCAAAATGAATATTATTGGCTATTGCAGCCAGGGTTAAAACCCTAGTCCTACCAGTATTAAGGACATAAACTACAGCTTCATTGTCACAAGCAATTGCGACCTTATTATTGGCCCAAAACTGGTGCCAGACCCTAAGGGCCACCAAAATGTTTAAAATTTCAAGGTCGGCTATGTTCATATCAAGGTAGCCCAGGGGTAAACTGAGGGTATAAACTCTGGAACCCCATCTAAAAAACAGTCCTCTTAGGCTGGCATCGAGTTCAATGGAGGAATTAACTGGCTTTTGATCAAAGAAAACGACACCATTGAAAGTGGGCATGAATTTCACAAACCAGTTAACGTCCCTTCTAGCGTCAGTTGTAAGGGCAGTCTGACCTTTGTCTTCCATTGAACTCAAAAATTCTAGTAGTCGGTTTAGTGAGAACCTAGGGGTACGAACACACTTAGTGACATAAAAAAGGCTGCCCAGCAATGACTGAAGCTGGCACTTGTCACAATGAGTTTTCTGACGCCATTGGTCACAGATTTTTAATATTTTTTGCATTTTTCCATGAGGGATGGCCAGGGTGAAGTTAATTGTGTCAGCCATAATGCCTAAGCAGTTCATAACAGTTGTAGGAGCTACCAGCTTTTTCATAGAAATATCAAATCCTAGATCTTTAAGAAGCAACTGTAAGGCGTCAAAGGAGGGGTCAATCTTACAGGGAATGTCAATTCCAAGGTTATTGTCAATATAATGACGCCATAACCTTTCTGACACGTGATGCACAGCATCACTTAAGCGTTGAAGCAGAGCACTTCCGTGCCAATACCCGAAACAAAGGCAGTGTCCATGTACCAGCTGACATGGTGTAAACCTAATAGGTCATAATCCCTGGGGTCAAGTTTTACATGGCGAAACGCCCTACTGATGTCCACCTTATACAACTGACAGCCCTGCCCAAAGTCTTTATTTGTTTGGTGATATTGTCAATGATTGGAAGTTTAAGTATAAAGGGGATGTCTAGGTAGATGTCCTTGGAAATTCCAGCATTCACAGAGGTACTGTGTGGAAAACTGAGGTCAATAATGACCCTCCTATGAGGGCTACCTGGCTTCTATCTGCTCATAAATGGAGATCTATGTAAACTTGTAAGTGGAGGGTGATTATAAGGACCCAATATGGCTTTGTGTGCTATTCTTGCAGATAAGCATTGTTATCAGTATGGTAAGCCTTGCCAGAGGAGTGGTTATCTGAGTGACTCACTAACTGGGCCCTCCTATCAAAGTCCAAAGGGAAGCCAAGACGTACCATTAAGGGAAGTTGCTTATCCCAGTAGCCCTGTAACAAGTTCTCCCATACATCAGGGTTCAATTGCGATTTTACCATGATTTGTGATAGCATGTAATTGCTTTCACCTGAGTTTTTAATTTTTTGATGCAATTGCAATGGATCAAGTGATGTTTGCTTAACCGAGACTGCTTGAGAGAGTTTCAGATCACCTAAGGGAATGAATCCAAACTTAAACTTGATATTAGCCTCCCACTGTTGCAATGTAGGACACGTGGGTAAAAATTCTTTGTAACTTTTCTTAGCCTTAAGATGTAAGTCAAGGTCATATTTTGTGCAGATTATACCATTCTGCTTAAGTTCAGAGTCAATGTAACATCCCACTTTATTTGTAGTGATACTATTAGCAACTTCTTTCTCGGGTTTCTGGGCCTGGATCAGTTGACACCTTTGATATTTGACATTGAGTTTGGCTGATTCAGGTTTTGGCTTACCCTTTTCACCTGTTTTGAAAATAACCCTGGTAGAGACGTCATCTTGTGACGCCTTGTTCTCCCCAAGGGCCACATTTGGACCAGAATTGGGGCTATTCTCAGTACGAACAAGAGTAGTGGGCTCACTGTCATAAAACTTGTCAGAAACGAGGCCGTCACCATTTTGGAGAATGTGAAACCTGTATGTACATTCGATGACGTGTTCAGGATCACTTACCTTGAGTTGAGGTGGAGGATCCATATGGGTATGGTTATATGAACCTTTCCTCTGGTTAACCTGGGGCCTACGCAGGCCAGTGACAGTTTGAGTATTATTTTTGTATTTATGTAACATTGTTTTGTCTCTCTGATGATCAGTACTTTTACTTTGGTCACACTTACCCTCCTTGGGGGAAGCCCCACTGATAGCCATAGTAGGTGTGGTAGACAAGTCCATACTTCTGGGACGTTTGACCATCTGAGTATAAGAATAATTCTTATACTTATATACATCCAGTTTCCAGTTGGTACTTACCCCCATTAAAGGCACGACGTGTGACCACAGTTTTGCTTTTGTAAGTTCTGTTAGAAGGTTTTTCGTGCAATTTTATTTGCTTTTGTCTCCCGCCTTTATGAGGTTCCTGTCCCATATGACCATTAACTACATTTAGAATAGGCACTGCATTACTGCAGTGCCTCATTCGTTTTTTACATCTTGAGATTTCTTTGCATTTCTACAATCTTTCCGTCGGTTTCCCCACTCCAAAGCAATGACTACATATGTGTTTATAACTATGGCCATTTGTAATATGGTCAATAGTGTGGGAACATTTACCCATTTGGAAGAATTTACATGTGGTACCTTGCATACTACTTTGTGCTTTTTTACCCTGGGAACATGAGTTAGAAACAATCTTCTGGGCATGAGCCCTTCTGATACTATCAATTTTTTGGGGTCATATGCCAGTCAGCTTTGCCCTCTTCCATACAGCATAGAAGCAGGGCGTGGGCTCCTTTAGCAGAGGCCCTCCCAAAGCATCCTCCATTATTTCAGTCATGTAATCTAGCATACAATTTTGGTCTTGACATTTTTCTCTTCTCTTATTATGTTACATAAGCCGTAACCCATTGAAATGTGCTAAGGCTATCATAAGATACTCTATCTTTTGGCAGTGCATGATAAAATGTAATTCTGGGGCCATGGGACCTGGCGTTTTACACTTATTTGCTCATGACCCCCCTTTGTGACTTGAACGTACCTTTCTCGTTCAAGGTGGTCAAGTCCTTCAGCCTCTTATCCACTGCATCTTGGATTTGCTTCAATTCCTTCAACTTATGAGCACTGGGAATAATAGCATCATCCTCAGCATCATTCTCATCCAAATCCGATGCCACGTCGAGAACTACCTCCTCTGAAGAGGTTGAAGGTGCCTGCTGACATCTGCCCTGCAGCTGTTCCTCTGTCCTGTCCATTCTTGGTTCCATACTCGACAATCTTTAACTCACAGAATTCAATGCCATTAAAAGGGGCCACGGTGGCAGAGTGGTAACACTCTCGCCTCCCACCTCTGAGGCCGGGGTTCTATCCCCGTGATGGCCTTAAATGGGAAAGCTGGTACTTGCTTGCCGTTGGTCGGCAGTTTACAGTACACAACCCTAGTGAACCATATGTACTGGTTTCCTCTGCCCTTCCAACTACCCGTCGTGATATGACCTGTACAGTGTTGAAAGCGACGTAAAACCCCAAATAAATAAATAAATAAAAAAATCAATGCCATTAAAATCTCCCGATTGAGATTGTCAGAGTTTTGAACACCTTGATTACTGAAAGTACTTACATCCAAGGATTCATTACTTTTGAACTGGCATTTGCTACCCACTGGCCTTTTATGCTGGCCATTACAAGCAGAGCAATGAAATACCTTTGGCATGATAAGCCGAGTGACAATAACACCAAAAATATTATTGATACCAACAGTACTAGCAAGATGACGGGCAAAGAACTATAAAAGAAGTAAAATATTACTTTAAATATTTCTTTACAAATTACATTAACACTACTATCAGATATCAACACGTAAATTTACCTTGTATTATAACCTACTGCAAATAAACGTTACTTTCCAAAGTTAAATGAACATTAATATCAAGTGTCGAATCATGAATCTGCTTTAAAATTACAGTATAATTTATTTTATCTCACGACACACTGCAAATCAATGTTACTTCCAAAGTTAAATTAACATTATTATCAAGTAACAAGTCGTGAATCTACTTTAAAATGCAAATTATACAGCAAGTTAACGGATGAGCAATACTGATTAATACTATCATTAACATGAAACATGACTATTCTTTTGGCAATGTGTCAACACACAATATATAATCCATACATTACCGTTACATGTTCAATATGAACCTCACTGTACACATGCACAAAGAAAATCACAGAACCATAAAGTTGTTGAAATACTAAAACAAGTAAAATTGAAAACTAAAAATAATTTTTATGAATTTGTTGCAACTTTACAAATGGCGTCTGTACACCCTGATTTTCCTTTCAAGAGTGAAGCAATGGTTGCAAACCAACGGGAATATTTTAATTAAGGGCCAAAGGTCATCCAATGACAAATTAGTACTATCAGAAAAAGAATATTCATTAACAGTTTGACCAGCAGCAATGAGACGCGTATGACTTAAGGTCATACCCCCACAAAAGCAGACTCTTAACTATGATCAATAGCTCCAATCACTTTCATCTGGCATTTATCATTTTATAAGGAAACATAGAAATAAACTGACTGACCTCATTCATGTGCTACCATCAAGTCACATACGTTTCTTTTATTTAGCCCAGGTGTTACTTCTGATTGGCTACTAACTGGACCTCCCTGCTTTACGGATTTGAATTGGCAGTCGCATATATTAAGAATTTTTAGTTGTTATTTTTATGAAAAAAATTTTAGTGAAACTTCACTCCTTCCCATGGCAGCAAGATGGAAGCAGAAGTAGGCCAGTAATTCTTACAATTCGCAGAATCGGGTTGAGCTACTTATTTAATTGCAAGTCGGGGATGATGGTACTTTCTTGGATCAATTTTCTTTGCAGCCAAGCGCAGGTCAAGTACCTTCCAGTTCTGAAAGTAGTGATACTGATACTTCAAGTACAGACTGGGTTACTGTTTTTCAAAGGAGTATTAACTGTTCTGATACTGATTCACAGACCAAGGTTAAAATATTCAAAGTTAAATCATCCAAGAGGGAGCTCAACGCAATAAGTAAACATGTAGATTTATTTATTTATTTGGGGTTTTACGTCGCTTTCAACACTGTACAGGTCATATCACGACGGGTAGTTGGAAGGGCAGAGGAAACCAATACATATAGTTCGCTAGGGTTCTGTACTGTAAACTGCCGACCAACGGCAAGCAACTACCAGCTTTCCTACATAAGGCCTCAGAGGTGGGAGGCGAGAGTGTTACCACTCTGCCACCGTGGCCCCTATAAGCATGTAGATGCCACAGAAAACTCCACTGCTTTTGTTTCTATCAGTATGCTACATGCAGCCACTAGGGGTAAGAGATATAGAAAACTGCTGATTCAAATCTCAAAGCTTAAGTTGAAGGGTCAGTTTGCAATTCGGATTTCAATTTGCCGGATCCGAAATCTATCAGACATCACATGTTTATCCAACCGCAAATCGAGGAGTGCATAAGGCCACTATCTGATTTAAAATTTTAAAAAAGGTACGGAGTCAAAAATAAAGTCTCTGAGGGGGATGTTAACATTTATGCCGAATTATGTGTCAAATGGCCACATGAGTATGTTTTGGCTCATTATTAGCTTACAAATAATTGAATACAACACAATGGATGGGTGGGTTTTGTAGAGTTATGAGAGAGGAAAAATGTAAGGAATCAAAAGATTGCTGATTGATTATCTTATTGCATTGTTTGCTGACTGCTAATGACTTTTCTTTGCAATCAGATAAGGCCAGCCATGCGGTTCTGTTGTGTTGTATGTACCAGGGTAGATATTCAGTTGGTCAGAAACTGAAAAAAATAGACAGAGTCAGGTGTGCCAATGCCCAGAGACATACAACTGGATACAACCATGTGCTCAATATCAGAAAAATAAAAAAAGCAAGGTCAATCCAAGGTCACTAAAAGAATGCCATGTGTGTATTACAACGACGGGTCTTGTTCTTATAAAAAGCATCATGAGACTAGAGGTGTTTTTATAAGCAAATCTGTAGTACTTGCTTTACTCATGAGGACAGATCCAGTACTCACAGTGCTGTTGAATTTAGACAGAAAAGTTAAAAAAATGAGTGAGCCTGGGTATGGCCTTTGGTCACAGAGGCCTTGCCCAGGATATGGGTACTTTTTCTCTGGGTTCATCTGGGTTTTATAACTCTAAAATCTAGAATTATACACAGCAATAAACAAATTGATGTTTCTCCATATGATACTCCTCCCCATGTGTGGAGAAAGTGACTCATTGTGAGTAACATGTGCATACCAGATCCTAGTCATTCTTTTGCTGAAATAGTTAAACCAAGTCCCAGTAGACAGGAACAAGTTTGTCCAGTTTTGTCCAGCAGGTTGAAAAGTGAGGTTAGGACATTGTCCAAAGTTCAGGTACCTAAAATTCTAAAAACGGACTACCTGCAAACAAGGTAAGTCAACTGATGCACAAAAATCTGTACATTTTGACCCATTACCTGATCAAGTACTTTGTCATAATGGGTTTGCTCCCTTGAATGCAACTTGATACACCTGTAGAATATGATGCGGCAATCGATTGCCGCATCATATACTATTTACACCAGATGCTATTATACAGCAAGGTGAAAAACAGTCTGTCATAAAACCAGTTCATGAGTTCAAATCTAAGGTCAGACCTAGAAAGTATAACAAGTCACAGGAAGAATGTATATATGAACAGTCACAGCAAGAGATTGACTCACAAATTTTTAGTGACTCAAACACATCAGATGGTGTCATACTTACACCATTGCCTAAGTGTACTTAACAGTTGGGTTCGGAGTTTGGAGTTATGGCTCTCACACCACTTCAAGTATATACTGGTTTACAAACTCAAAATTCCGCACTCACTGATCCTCTGGTGCTTCACAGAAGGGTACATAAATCACGCCTTCACAATTATATGGAAATTCGGGTTCCAGATCCTTCCAATCTCAATATTGCTAACTGGATGCGTTTCCTAGTGGATTTTTGGGATGGACAGTTTGTTGATTTGCTGGAATTCAGATTTCCTTTGGACTTTGATAGATCATTGAATCTTATATCTACTGAAGAATATCATAAGTCAGCTAGGGATTATGAAGATCATGTGAAGCATTATTTGTAGGAGGAAGTATTGGGCCATACTGGGGCCCTTTAAAAGTAAATCTATTGATTTGCATGTGAGTCCCTTTATGACTAGAGATAAACCTGACTCTCAATGGCATCGTACCATTGTTGATCTTAGTTGGCCTTGTCGTGCTTCTGTTAATGCTGGGGTAGAGAAAGTTATATTTCTTAATAGTAAGTTTACCTTGACTTATCTCTGTAGATCAGATTGTTAACAGATTGCTTCAGTTGGGACCTGGTTCCCTTATTTATAACATCAACATTAGTCATACTTTTAGACAACTTAAAGTAGATCGTGGGGACATTGATCTCTAGGGCTTAAAATTTGGGGGATTGTTACATTGATCAAACGGTTGCATTTGGATTCAGACATAGATCTTTTTTCTTTGAAAAAGTGACAGATAGCATTTGATTTATCATGAATAAGAATAGTTTTCCTGACTTATACAACAATGAAGATTATTTATTGTATTGTGACTTACCTTCTAAGATTTATGACTCATTTACATTCTTATTTGATCTATTGCAGCAGTTAGGTCTGAAGAATAACCATAAGAAATTAATTGAACCCTCAACATCAGTTGCATACTTGGGTATTCTTATTAGTACTGAAGACAGAACTATGTCAATACCCCCTGAAAAGTTGGAAGAAATACTACAATCCTGTGGTGAATGTAAAAAAGGTTTTGTTCTAAATGACATCTTCAATCTTTGCTGATATCACTTTTGTATATATGTCACTGTGTAAAGCCAGCTAGTGTGTTTCTCAATCATATGGTGGCTGTGTTGATAGATAATGTTAACAATGATTCCAATATTCTTATCTCGGGAATTCTTCAAAGTCCTTAATTGGTTTTCTTTATTTTTAAAACAGTTTAATGGAGTTGTATTTTATTATGTTAGACCAATAACAGCTGATCTTTGTCTTGATGCCTGTTTAACAGGCTTGGGGGTGTGTATGGGCAACAATGTTATGCCCGCCCCTTACCTAAAGATTTTAATAATTATTCAATAGTCCATCTTGAGATGTTGAATGTTCTAGTGTCTCTCAAGATATGGGCTTACCAATGGACTGATTGTAAGGTTGGAATTCAATGTGATTATATGGCTGTGGTAGATGTTCTTGCTCTCTGGCAAGACTAAGGACAAAGTACTAGTTACATGTGCCAGAAATATATGGTTATTGTCCTCATTGTATAACATCACATTACAGGTGGATCATAAACCTGGCAGAGATCAGACAGTGGCAGATTTGCTATCTAGGTTTAAGTTGGACTAAGAGTCTTATCTAAAACTCAGACAATATATATATCATCCTCATTGGATACCAACACATATTGATTTGACATGTCTAAATTATGATATGTAGTTGTAGGTACTCTTCCAGTGACAGCTCAGCTGACCACCACGGAGTTTGTGTGTTTGTTTGAACCCTTCAGGCTAGGTACTCAGAATTGTTTATCTAGAATGTTCCCTGACTTCCTTGATTTCTTGGTGGTGGCTGGGCTGTCACTGCAACAGGTAGATGTTTCAGTATTACTGACTTTCATAGAACATCTGCATACTAACAACTGTAAAGTAGCTACAATCAGTAATTATATGGCTGCTCTCAGACCCTTTTTTATACTGTATTATTTGCCTCCTGCTCTCTTTAAAGATGACAAGATTCAATTATTTATTAAAGCACTCAAGTTGAAAAGGCCTTTGTTGCTAAAGAATAACCCTATCTTTACAGAGCAACCTCTTGCCCAGATTGTGGAGGTTTATAATCACCTAGAACATTCTCACGTCTTTACCACTGTATATCTGCTGGCCTTTTTTATTTATCAGATTATCGAATATTGTCCCTCATACCAGAGCTCAGTATGATCATACTAGACATCTAGCTAGAGGAGAGGGGGCCATGGTGGCAGAGTGGTAACACTCTCGCCTCCCACCTCTGAGGCTGGGGTTCGATCCCCGCACGGGCTCAAGTGGGAAAGCTGGTAGTTGCTTGCCGTTGGTCGGCAGTTTACAGTACACAACCCTAGCGAACTCTATGTACTGGTTTCCTCTGCCCTTCCAACTACCCGTCGTGATATGACCTGTACAGTGTTGAAATCGACGTAAAACCCCAAATAAAATAAACTAGCTAGAGGAGATGTCATTTTTTTTTACCCACAGAAACCATTATGTTGTTGAAATGGTCTCAAACCAATCAATTTAAGGATAGACATGCTACCATCAGGTTCCCCTTTTTGCCTGGTTCACTTCTTTGTCCAGTCACAGCACTCAAAGCAATGATTGCACTTATCCCTTATCTTATGCTCATGACTCATTATTGCGAATGACAGATAACATGGTTAGGAAGCATCTTAAGAGGATGATTGTGCTCCTCGGCTTGCAAAATGATGGGTAAACATTTCACACATTCAGGAAGTCTGGTGCCTCCTGGGCATATAAGCATGGTGTTCCTATGCATATCAAATCTCAGGGGACATGGGTATAAGACACTGTCTGGCATTATATACATTTACACTGCCCTGCTTTCTCCTCTCCCCTGCTTCCGCCTCAGCTTTTAGTCAGCCCCTACTTTTGTGATGGGTGTTTGGGTAAGTTGGATCACAAGATCTAATGCTTTTGTTAAATCGCTAAATTATGATATTCAAATTTCAAGTATTTGTTAGTTGGGGGGTTACGCCTGATGGTTACTCGTCAAGGAAAACATACATATACATATCTTGCAATTGCACGGGCACAATAATGGTACCTTTGAAATTGCAATATTATACATATAAACTACAGTATTCACATGTTATCCATTATAATGGACTCTTGTAGTCAGTGAGATTCATTAGTAATGATGGACTCTTATATGTAAATAATATTGTTATAAATTCAGTATTAATATACTTTACAAGAATATTTTAGATGATATTAGAATGTGTATTAAAGTATTGTAATAAATGTGCAAAACCCATTGGGTATTTTTATTGCTATGAAATTAACTAACATTGAAGGCCAGGTTAAGTTGACCTGGGCTATGCTTTGATTTTGATGTTGCTCCATGTACTGCCTGTTCAAAATTCAGTCGCTATTGCCTGGCCCTGGATTGCTGGTTTCACAGACTTGGCCCATTTTTGGCCTTGTTCAGAATTTGACCCTCATGACCATTACATCATCAACCAGGCCCCTTTTTTGGCCTTGTTCAGAACTTGACCTTCATGACCTTGATATGACCCAGGCCACTGGTGTCATTATCTGACACCATGGTCACTGTTGCTCATGGTGTGTAATTGTTTTGATATACTGATTCCTTTGCTATACCTTTGCTTAACACATTGTCACTTGGAGTCAAGGAATGTGTGGAATGTATAGAGTTTGTGTTTGAAGCAAATCTCCAGTTCTATAGGGGGTCATGCCATGGCTCAACATGCAACTAGTGCCGAGGTAACCACGTCTACCTAGAAATCATCTTTAAAATAAATTAATCATTTTTAATCCCAGCCCATAAAGACTGGGTTATAGTGGTCCCCTGTGCCATCCAGGCATTGGTGGGCATAAAGTTTGTTTGTCAAGTTTCCACAACCTAAACCCCTGCATAGATTTTCACCAAATTTTCAGGGGATGTTTACCCCAAGAGGATCTAGAGCTGATTAGGTTTTGGGGGGTATCCGGTAACAACTGTTGCCATGACAACACTTTTTTCACCAAACTTTTAACATTTTCAAGTCTTAAAGTTTGTGGATGTTCCACAGACTAAAACCCTGCACAGATTTTCACCAAATTTTCAGGGTATGTTCACCTTAAGAGCATCTAGAGCTAATTAGGTTTTAGGGGTATCAGATAACAATTGTTGCCATATCAAAACTCTTAAAATTTTTGGATCTTAAACTTTGTGGGTGTTCCACAGACTAAACCCCTTCACAGATTTTCACCAAATTTCCAGGGTATGTTTACCCCAAGAGGATCTAGAGCTGATTAGGTTTTGGGGGGTATACGGCTAAAACTGTTGCCATGGCAACACTTTTAAGATTTTTGGGTCTTAAAGATTGTGGGTGTTCTACAGCCTAAACCCCTGCACAAATTTTCACCAAATTTTCAGGGAATGTTTACCTCAAGAGGATCTAGAGCAGATTAGGTTTTCGGGGGTATTCGGCTAGAACTATTGCCATGGCAAGATTTTCGGGTCTTAAACTTTGTGGGTGTTCCACAGCCAAAATCCAGCAGTATCCAGCGGCAACTGTTGCCATGGCAACATTTAAAAAATTTTCGGGTCTTAAAGTTAGTTCTAAAATCTTCGATGTTTTCTGTAACCTAAAATATTGCAGCTAGCTTCATCAGATTTGCACAAAATGTTAATTTATAGGAAAGCCCGCCTGAGAGTAATTGTGTGTCCTTGTTTTGGAAACAAAATGGCTGCCATATCACATCTTTAATGCTAAATAGGAGGGTCATCATGTCAAAAAGGCCTTATATCTCCCTTATAATTGTTTTTGGGCTTCAAAATATGAAAACTACTTGTAAGAAATCATGGCCTGTCAATCTTTTGTAGAATATTTTGTGGGTTCTCTATACTTCTTACAACATAAGTTGTTCCTAAGATTTTCCCAAATCTCAATGTTGTTCACCATTTAGCTGTACCTGCGAGCCGGGGTTCTTGCCTGTCGAGGCTGGCTATTTTTTAACATTTGAGTTGATGTAACTACTGCAAAATACAGGAATTTGTGTATGAGTTGTGGGTACAAGTTACTTCTCAGCCAGTGAAGTTTGTCACCTGCATTTTATGACAATATACTTAGTAGAGTAGTAGTGTAGTAGTAGCAAGTAAAGTAGAGTCGAGTTATCCATGTGTAGCGTATACCTTGCAACTGAAAGCAGCTATTCCATTTATTCAAATATGGATGTTGCATGTCCTTGAGCGTTTTTACAGCAGGTGATGAACTTCACTTGGTCAACAAAATTCTCTGGCTGACCAGTAGCGGTACTGCTTCCCGCATTGACTTGGCACACCTTGGACACAAAATCCTTATTTGTTGTTACTACTTCTTTAATATCATGGATTTCTATTGATTAATATATGCATTGACACAAGGGCAAACTATGTATGTACTTTAACAGAAAAAATCCAAACAATTAACATTTTAGAAGGCTTTTTAAGGGGCGATATTATAATTTCTACATGAAATCAGCACCACAACTTGGCACAATTTGCAAACGGAAATTGCTGAAGATATTTTAATTATTTCTGTTTTTACTTTAACTCCCTTATATAGTAGGCGGAAGTGACAAGCATAACCCAGGAGAGTTTGCAGTATCATTCAGGGGAAGTGTTGAACATCGGTTGGCCTAGTTGGGCTTGTGCGCATGCGCAAGGCGCGAAAAATCACCGCGTGGTTGGTGGGGTCTCTCACTTGCTGCTCAGACACAGAACGAGCAACATCGTGCTAATAAAATTGATGAATGCAAATAAAACTTTGTGATACATTTTATGGCGATTGGCCAGTTATTTACTAACAATTTTATCGTGTGTTCAGTAGTGGAGTGGCTTTGGATATTTCATGTTGTCTCTGGACTAGTCAGTGGGATGGACAGTACAAGAGGGGATTCACGTTATGAGAACAAGGGAAAAATCGAAGATAGGCATGAATAAAGTTGACAATCCAAGTGATGCAGCGTCACGTAGATAGGTTGGGGTACACGATAACCCTTGCACAGTGACACCCCAGGAGGCAAATCAAAGTAGACCTGACCCTGTGGCAGTAATGTTGGACAAGTTAATGACAGCAGTGGACAGAGTATCGTCAAAAATTGGAACAATAGAGTCTAGATTAACATCACTAGAAGGTGAAGTAAGAAATAGTGGAGATTCAGACTGTTTTGTTGGCAGCCTACAGCCCACTGGAGGGGAACCGTTGTTTGGTTCACAGCCTGTAGGGGGGGGGGGTACCAGCTGGGAGTGATTTAGAGATGGTAGAATATGATATAGATCCGAAGCAGATAAAGAAAAAGAAACAGGAGAGAAAAGTGACTCATGCTATCAAAGCTATGCTACAGGATTACGCCCAACAGCTGAGTAAATATACGGATAAAACAGTGATTGAGCAGAAGAAGAAACCGACAGAAACCATGACATTAGTGGATGCAGGACTGCTGTCACAAAAAGAATTGGAAGAGGTAATATAGGATTAGGCGTGACACAAGCAAAGGCCACGCAATTCTGGACAGTGGAAACACAGGAGCCGGTAGGACAATTAGGGACAGTTGAACAACAAAAGGATTTGTTGGATTTCTTGAAAAACGAAGACGAGGGGAATAGGGCGAATGAACAGAAGGTAGCGTGGGCTGTCCCGCCTCCACTGGAAGCAATACCACCTCAGCAAGTCAGCGAGAAACGGGGCAAGAATGACGATAACTGGAAATCTGAGCCCAGAATTCAAGCATTAGTGGCAGAGAGAATTTTACAACTAGATGCTGAGACAAGAGCTAAGTCACTGCAGGGTAAGTGAAAAAGATCTGGATGTTATAATACAACGGACAACCCTACCTACCGTTTCATATAGGAGATGGCCGAATGAGGGGATATTGGTGGGGCAGGCCAGGCGCCGTTCGCAATTTGATGACCTTAACATGACACAATTTGTCATGGGATTTATTAAGAACGTGAATTACACCTTAGATTCCCTGACGCGTCAGTACATGCTAGCAGAGTGTTATGACCTTATGAAGTTGGCAGATTCAACCTCATGGCCAGTTGTGAAAGGTGCCTTCATTTCCTCGATGCATTCAATAGAAGATGGGGAAATAGCGTGGTCAAATCGTACGGCCTTGTTACAACGCCGCATGACGCAAACACATGTTCTCCAATCAATCATCACAGAAAATTCCAGACAATCGAGTTAAGGAGGCTGGCAATGAAAGAAAGCTGATTTGTAAATTTTTCCATTCTAGGAGTTGCAGAGAAGTGGGTGACTTTCATGGCAGCCCTCGGGATGGGGGTCGCTGTCGTTCTAGTGGGGTGTGCCCTGCCAGCTTTGGTGACAATAACTATAATGTAATTAAGACTGATTATGTAGTTAACAATGGCGCTTATGCTTCTCATAATGATGAGGACAATAGTAAAAATAAGTGCCCTACAGGGTTTAGGACTTCACATGACAGAGTTTGTTTGTAATTTTCAATTTTTACATAGTGTCCAAGACGTTTTTTGTTTTGATAGAAATAAGTGTATTGCACATAAGTTCAGTAATTTGCAAATGCAACCACAGTATTGGTCAAACATCTATATAAATGTGGTTAATTTAAGTAAGGACTCGTGTGTTGAGCAAGTAAATCCTATGGATGCCGGGAGGCTACATAGGAAAGTGAATTGTTGCTATGAAAGCTCAAAAAATGGGTGTTTGGACAGTGATTGTGATTATAAAGAGACACTATCCAGTGGTCAGGGTTGTAATAAGGACAGCTGTGGGATGGGGAATAAACTACATGGGGATGGGAATGTGAGTGTTAATTCATGTAATCGACTAATGTTACATAACAATAATAGCCTGCAGCAAGAGTTGAGTTTCTCTCATGAGTACAATATCCTTCCCAGGTGTATATATGTACCAATTAACAAAGCTGGAACAGTGGGTTTTAAACAAGACATAAGAAATTTTGGGGTACAACCCCCTTTACATCATTCGCAAGGTCATGGTGCTATTAAAGATAGTAAAGACTATTTCCAGGCTGCAATTCAAATTACAAATACAGGGGTTTAAAACTGTGATAGCACACAAATACTGGTAGCCTCACAGTTGAATTTGGTTAAATGGGCACAATATCTGGATTAATACAAAGACCAACATTTGCTACAGTTCTTGGTATATGGATTCTCAATGGGTAGAACAGCTAAAGGTCCCTATTGGGACAAGGTGTTGAACCATAAATCAGCACAGGAGTTCCCGGAAGCCATTGAGGAATACATTGAGAATGAATTAGAATGCTGGGCTATATTGGACCCATTTGCGTCGCTCCCAGTGGTAGGATGCCACGTGTCTCCGTTAATGACCAGGCCTAAAGACGGGGATAAACGAGGGGTAATAGTGGACTTGTCATATGGGGACCAAGCCTCAGTTAATGGATCAACAGCTAAGACATCATATGACGGTGCTCCTTTTTCCCTTACCCTTCCTAATCTCAACTATCTGATTCATCACATAATACATTCTAAAGGAAATCCTAAGATAATGAAGACTGACATAGCTAGAGCATTTAGAAACGTGCGAGTGGATCCGGCGGATGCGCTGAAATTAGTTATACAACATGGAGGAAAATTTTATGTTGATAAATCCTTAGCCTTTGGGGTGGTGCATGGCACTGCAATATTTCAGAGGATTTCAGATGCCATAAGAGCTTTTTTAAAGATGGAGGGAATAATGGTTTGGAATTATATTGGCGATATATTTGCATGTGCAGAAGAGTCAGAAGAGGAACGGGTTTTTAACCAGTTATATCAGTTAATACAAGCATTGGGACTACCTATTAACACGGGGAAGGTTGTAAAGAATACTGATGTTATGACCTGTATGGGCATCGAAGTTGGACAAAATTAAGGATGTGTGTCATGGTTTTGTAGGTAAAAAGTGTGTAAGGCGTAGACAGTTACAGTCATTATTGGGAAAGGTCCTATATTTAGACAAGATTCTTACCCCAGCTCATGCATTCCTTAACCGGATGTTGTGGTATTTGAGGGGACAACAGGGTGAATTCGTTAATTTAGGTAAGGGTGACCTTGAATTGGTTTATACGATTGCTTATGGGATATTGTGAACCACCAAGTTTTCACATGATTAACGACGAAAAAGTGATCAATGTTTTTGTGGACGCATCACTGGAAGGACTGGGGACTGTGTGGCGGAGAAGAGCATTTGCAGAAATTATCCCTAGACAGATCCAAACCGGAAGGTCAATAGTCCATTTTGAAATGTACAATGTCAGTGTAGCTATAGCCCATTGGGGTATGGATTGGATGAATAGAAATGTAAAAATACATTTGGATAACATGGCAGTCGTCCAGGTGGTGAATTCTATGCGTACGAATGATGAGTTTTTGGGCGTGTGCATTCGTAACATATTGTGCATGAGCGCGCCTGTGCACATCTGCAATGGTAATGTTATTTGCGTAATGGTTTAGTGTCTTTGCTGTTTACATGAGATAAATAACAAATAAAAGAAAATTCCAAAAAGAAGTTTTGATATTTTATTCTCCAATGCACACGCACCAGTGAATGTGACAAGCATAACCCGGGAGAGTTTGTGGTATCATTCAGGGAAAGTATTGAACATCGGTTGGCCTAGTTGGGCTTGTGCGCATGCACAAGGTGCGAAAAATCATCATGTGGTTGGTGGGGTCCCTCACTTGCAGCTCAGACACAAAACGAGCAACATGGTTCTAATAAAATTGCCACTCCCACCCTCCCTGTTTTTTAGTGTTTTAAATTCTTTTTAGTGTTTTATCTGTTTATTGTTAAAGACACTAGTTGGTGTTCAAGTAGTATGGGCATGAGTGCACCTGTGCAAATCTGTAATGGTAATGTTATTTGCGTAATGGTTTAGTGTCTTTGCTGTTTACATGAGATAAATAACAAATAAAAGAAAATCCCCGAAAGAAGTTTTGATATTTTATTCTCCAATGCACACGCACCAGTGAATGCGCATGGATTTTACCGATGGCAATCAAATAACAATAGATAATCTGTCTTTCGTTTTGTGTCAAGTCAAGGCTTAGACTGTTCCTAACTTGGATTCTGAATGTGTTGCCTCTGACCAAGTGGCCCTTGCATTTCAACGGCAACACCTACCTACTTCCTAGTTGGGGTTTAGGGATCTTTGGTTCAACATTATAAGTAAATTTTAATCTTTATCTTGCTATATTATGTTAATAACTTCTTTAAAATTTATACGTCAATCACAAATCACCAGATATTCTCAATATATCCCAATTCCATTGTATTGGATAAAATACTATTTATGTGATGATCAAAACAGCTAATTTAAATATTTACGGTTCTTACTGGCATTTAAAAGAAACAGTAAAAAACCATTCTAAGGTTATACTAATCACACAAGTTCCTGTTGTCTTTAAAGCAATAGTGGTATGAACATGGGTTTAAGGTCACACAGAATACATTTTCTGTACTCTAGGTAAAGAGATCTTTTGCATGAAAAAAATATACTGCAATGTTGACAATGTTCAGCAAACCTTTATTCTAGTAATCAAAATTTCTGATCCACTCATAACAAGGCCCATATTTCTTAAGTATGAATCTTAAGTTTATTTCATACTTAAGTCATTTTACATTTTTATGTTTTTCATTAGAAATGTTTGCATTTTTTTTTCTTTGTTTTAGTTTTGTTTTTGCAAAGATGAACATTCTATATAGAGAAGTCTGTTATACATTATTTGAAAAGTACTGTGTTTTGGTTACACTAGTTCAAGAGAAAAAGTTGAGTTTTGAAGAAAATTCAACAGTGGGTATACGGTTATATTTAAAAAGTTACATTGCTTACAGAATGATAGTTTTTGAACTACTGGAGTGGATGAATTTGAGAAATGTTTGCACTGATCCTAGTTGTGTGCGGTGTGCTCAATACTCTCCAATATTAACATAGTTTATCTTAACATGGCAACAATTTTGACATGTTTTCAGTATTATTTAGAATTAACTTTTGAAAATGGGTGATAAAGTTAAGCTTTTAAGTGCAAATTGTAGGGGTTTGCGCAATAAAATTAAAAGATATGATCTTATTAATTACATGAAAAGTAAGAAGGTCAATATATTATGCCTACAAGATACACATCTCACACCAGATGATGAAGCTGATTTAAAATCAATTTGGGAAGGCGAGATTTTACTACATGGAGTTAACACTAACTCCAGAGGAGTCACCATACTTTTAAACAATACATTTGAATATAAAATTAAAAATATCTTTCGAGATAGTGCAGGAAATATGATAGTGCTTGATTTTCAATTGAGCGATATTCATGTCAAATTAATTAGTATTTATGGTCCAAATGCTGACGACATCAGTTTTTATGATTTCATAGCTGGATTATTTAATCAAAACGAAGAAGAGTATGTACTATGGTGTGGTGACTTCAATATGACATTTAACCCAACCTTAGACAGCCACAATTACATTAACTTGAATAACCCCAGATCTCGCACAGTGGTTATGAATATGATGGAAGAATATAATTTAGTTGACACATTTAGATACTTTCACCCTGAAATAAAAAGATTCACATGGCGCAGACAAAACCCATTGAAACAAGCTAGATTAGATTATCTTATAGCCTCATCTAGTTTTACAGACCTTGTGAACAAAACCGATATTATTCCTGGCTATAGATCAGACCATTCAATATTACAACTAGATATTTTGTTAAATAAATTTCACCGAGGTAAAGGGAGCTGGAAGTTTAACACGAACTGACTCAAAGACATAAATTATCTTAAACTTATTAATGAATGCATTCAAGAAGAAATAATAAAATATGTTGTCCCGGTTTATAATATCGAAAAAATTCACTTAATTAATGAACATGATATACACTTGAGAATTCCGGATGACTTATTTTTAGCAATGCTCATCCTTTGCATGAGAGGTGAGAGTGTTAAATTTTCTAGTAATAAAAAAGAAATGAAAATATGAAAGAAATGAAACTTATCTCTGAAATACAGGCTTTAGAACAAAATAATGACATTACAAAACAAGAAACATTGGAATCCAAAAAAACATGAATTAATACAGTTAAGAGAACAGAATATGAAAGGACACTATGTTAGGTCACGAGTTCAGTGGTTACATGAAGGTGAGAGACCAACAAAGTACTTTTGTTCATTGGAACAACATAACTATTTGAATAAAACTATTAAAAAGGTTAAGAAAAAAGATAGCACTTTAATCACTGATCAGGAACAAATTCTTTTAGAACTAAATTTTTTTCCATAGTCAACTGTACCGAGCACAAGATAAAAGCTTGAAAGAATTTGACCTTGATATTATATTTAAGGATATAAAATTAAGTAGAATAACAAATGACCAGGCAACATCAATCGAAGGTGAATTGAAAGAAGAAGAGTTATTTGAATCCTTAAAAAATATGAAAAATAATAAATCGCCAGGGATAGATGGTTTTCCCGCTGAGTTTTTAAAAGTCTTTTGGAAATACTTAGGTAAATGGATACTTAGAGCCCTTAATACTAGTTCTAAAAAGGAATCCTTCCTCTGACCTTACGACAATGCCTTTTAACTTGTCTTCCTAAAAGTGGAAAGCCAAGAGAATTTATTAAAAACTGGCGACCATTGTCAATGCTAAGTGTTATTTACAAACTCGCCTCTGCCTCAATAGCAAATAGAATCAAACCTCTATTGAATGGCCTGATCAGCCAAAACCAAAATGGCTTCATTCCTGGTCGATATATTGGGGAGTCAACACAGTTGATATACGATATAATGCATGCTGCTGAAAAATCTAAAATACCAGGACTACTGATGCTAATCGATTTTGAAAAGGCGCATGATCCAGTATCTTGGAAATTCATATATAAAGTGTTAACACAAATGGGATTCACAGAAAAGTTCATAGGTTGGATAAAACTATTCAATAAAAATATAGAAACTACTATCATGCAGAATGGGGTTATGTCAGAATTCATTAAGATAGGTCATGGGTGCAGACAGGGGGATCCAATTTCAGCATACCTATTTATCATGGCAGCTGAAGTATTAAATATATTCATAACTTATAATGATAAAATAGTGGGCATAAAATTTAATAATACTGAGTTTAAATTGTCTCAATATGCTGATGACACCACTTTAATTCTAGATGGTTCTCAGCAATCATTACAAAATGCACTCAACATATTGGAAATCTTTGGCACATATTCTGGGTTAAAGGTAAATACAGACAAAACCAAAATTATTTGGATCGGTAAGAAAAAACATTCAAATGATAAATTAATAAATCAAAGATTGGATTGGAATATCATTGAATTTAATATGCTTGGCTTGAAATTTTCAGTAGATTTACAAAAAATGCCAGAAATCAACTTTCAAAGAAAGTTGTTGGAGATTAAAGACAGTATCAATCACTGGAGTAAGAGAAAACTTACTCCCATGGGCAAAATTACTGTGATTAAAACTTTTTTAATGACCAAGCTAAATCACCTCTTTTTGAGCCTACCACACCCAGACATAAACTTTATTAATGAGTTGAACAATATATTCTATAATTTTATATGGTCAAGTAAAACACCCAAAATAAATAGAAAAACCTTAACATTGGATTACCACTTAGGTGGCATAAAAATGGTACAATTAGAACACTTTATAATGGCACTTAAGATCACATGGGTAAGGAGACTGATTAAAAAAATACAACTTGGGTTAAACTTTTCAGACATCAGATAAGCTCAGATATAAATAAATTGTTATATGTAGGTTCTCAGTTTGGTTTAGAAATTAACAAAAAAATTACCAATCATTTCTGGATCGATGTTTTTAAAGCTTGGGATACATTATGCAAGGAACAAACCACACATAGTTATGAAGAGTTACTATCTGTACCTTTATGGTATAATACAAAATTGTCAACAGAGATTATGTACTTTCCCAAATGGTACAGAAAAGGTATAATATTGATCGCAGATGTATTAGATATTGACGGTACTTTTTTTATCATTGAGAAAATTAAAAAAGTCTATTCTCTGGACAATATTAACCCTCTGAATTATATAAGAGCCAAAACAGTTGTGAATAAGTATATATACAAATATGATCAAACAAAACATTCAAAAATTATTAGACCAGTGATGCCAATGAATATGTGTATTATTAATACCAGTAAAAAGGGTGCAAGAAGCTATTACAGAATATTGGAACAAAATAAATATAATGACCATAAAATGAAGGTAAAATGGAACCAGGATTTTGGAATAAGTCTAGATAAAAAACTTGGAATGTAACATTCAAAATTGCTTTTAACACGACATCAAACAATGTCCTTACATGGTTTCAAATAAAAATTTTATATAGAATACTTGGAACTAGAAAATATCTGACAAAACTAGGCATATACAATGAAGGCATCTGTAAAAGGTGTAAAACTCAAGAAGAAAATTTAATGCATATGTTTGTTGGGTGTGCAGAAGTCAAAAATTTTGGAAAATTATAGAAAATTATGTAGCGGATAATTCAGGTATAAAAATAAAATTTACTGATTTTACTATCATGTTTGGATATCACCTAACAGATAGTAATAAAATACCTATTAACGCATTAATTCTTGTGGTTAAAAAATATATATACGATAGTTCTCTCTCAAATACGACTGGTAATTTAAATCTACTTGTTTTAAAATACAGATTACAAGAAATCTATTCAGATGAAAAAATGTTAAGCATTCTCAATAGCAAAGAAAATACATTTACACAAAATTGGGGAAAAATGCAAAATGTATTTAGCCATTCATGAATATATGGGGAGTGCAGGGCACAACTGCACAGAGGGATCAGTGTGCATTTGTACTATGTGAGTTGTGTCAAAAAACATCCTGTGTTATATTGCAATGTATATTTGATTTGGTTTATAAACATGCCTACACTGAAGAATTTTTATATGATAAAACATGTATATGGACTACTAAAACTGTATATTACAAGGTATATTTGATTTGGTCAATGAAATAAAATCTGTTCTAAATACTTGTTATGTGAAAAAACATGTATAGGTGATTACTAAAACTGTACTGTTTAAAACTGTATAATTGATGTAATACTGTAATACTAAGTGCATTACTTTATGTTTATTGATTGTGACCTCTATATAGAAATAAAGTTTGTCAAAAAAAAAAAAAAAAAAAACATTTCTAACTCTAAGGTCACCTTAGATCTCTACTTAGATTTAAGTTATCAGATCATAGAATGTTTTTAACATTTGCAGTTATTGCAGAGAATCTTGTGTTTTATTGATATTGATCTGTAACACAATATTAAAAACAACATTTTCCTTCAAGAAGATGAGCTTTCTCACCATTTTTTAACAAAGTACATAATTTAGAAAGTAGACCTTATGTAAGAATTATTGTGGAATAAGACAGAAATACTTCATAAATCTGAAGAAACTTTACAGTTAAAAATTCTACTCACAAAGACTTTTCTCATGATGTCCTATTATTTAGATCACACCAATAAACATACAAATCCAATTTGACTGGTGGGTAATCATTGCAAATGTTCCATGAAGGTCGCACCTGAAATGCGGGAGTTAAGTGCCACCTTGCAGTTGCAGTGTATGTGAACTGCTGTATACATAGTAAATCTGGCAAATTATATGATAAATGCAATTATATTTTATTAATTTAAAAATAAAGGTGAAAACATGTGGTGTCTCCCAGAGGTGGAAAATTTACATTTTTTTGTCACTGAGTTTTAATAAAAAAATAAAACATTATTGAAAAGAGATGATTTAGCTTGGAACATTTTGAATTTAAAAAATTTGAAAAACATTAGTCTATGCTGACAAAATAAGCCATTTCCCTTAGTGCCCACAACAAAATGTCCACCAAGTGCTTTCGTGTACCAAATGATGTGTTATTGTATACATTTTGGCATAAAATGCTGCATTTATATATATAAATATATATGACATACCTATAACTAATCTGCTAAATATTTTCAACATCAATTGTACAGCATGCCCTCATGAGGTAACATTTTCTATTTATATTTACACATGAAGAAAATGAAGCTTAAAACACCTGATAGATTCCTCACAGCTGTTATGAATGAATTTGAAGTAACTACTTTCGGGAGCTTATTTGTGATATGTTGTGTATGGCACAATCCCTTTCATTCTGTCTCAATTATATAAGCAGTTTTTTCATAATTACAAGGAAAATAAGAAAGTCAATCAATAGATGTGGAAGGAAATTTGGAATTCTTATTTACCTAGAGTCAAAATGTTAACAAAGCAAATTCATTCACCAGAGGAATCATTATCAGGAAGAAAGTTGGAACAAAAATTTGCAAAAAAAAATATGTCACCTTAATAGAAAAGTTTCTGTCAGTGTTTTATGAATTTAAAAAATCTAATCTCCATACTTAATGCAAGTAATTTGACTCAGCATGAAACAATATGTAACTTTAAGAGGGATAATGAAAAAAGGTGTGTTAAGTGTGATACTGTGTATTACTCACATGAAGAATTGTTTAATCGTTCAAGATCATGTGGGAAATTTATGTTTTCAATGTTCTGTACCAATTCTTTCACCAAAGGCACTGGAGTATCTTTTCAGACTAGACATAGAAATTCAGAAGAGTTTAAAAGTAAAACTTATAAATGTTCAAAATGTAAAACAATTTGTAATGACAGAAAAGGTTATGCATGTGTATTCATGTGGTAGCATTTGTTCAAATATGTACAGTCTTGTGCTAACCAACAAATAGACTTACGTATTTGGACAAAGAATATAGCCTTGGTCTATTTAGTCTAAAATATATTTCTTTTATCTGCGAACTAATTCTACATGGGATAATTTTCAACTACAAAGCCTTTTTATTGAAATGAATCTATGTCTCTGTACTATTTCATAACCTCAATAACTCCATATATGAAATATCATGGGCACTACTTGTCGAACGGATGTTGGATCCAACTGGTACGGATCAAGCTTTGATAATGCAAAGATTTTGTCTCAACTTGAAGCAATTGGTAAGCGTTTGAATGTCATTGAAAGTAAATCTGTGCACAAATCTTGTTCTAAGGTCAAAAGTCTGTGTTTAAACCTCTAGCTGCGAGTTCAAATCTCATTGCTTCCCAAAGGGAGGCTGATTTACAAGAAAACTTGCCAAATTTACAGACTATTCGGCATGATAGATTTATTCAAGAGCAAGTTGAGAATCGCCTCAAAAAATTGTCTGGCCTTAATAAAAAAGGTATTGATGCAAAAATTAAGTCATAGCGATAGGGGTCAGTACATGTGTATGTGAATCAAAGAATTAAATGGCCACATGAATTCATCTTAGCCGGAACTTCCAAAAATAGGTTAAATTATAACCAACTTTATGTAACCCAATGGATTGCCGGATTCTGTCGGATCATGCGAGATGAGGAAAATCAACAAACAAGAGGTCATATGCTATTGCTTTATTGGACTATTCCAATGATTTTTCGTGGCAAGCAGCAAAAGCCAGTTATGCGGTTCTGTCATGTCGAATGGGGCAAGGTGAGATTGCCAGCTGGTCAGAGGAAGACAAAATCAATCGGATCCGAAGAGCAAATGTAAAGAGACATATAACCGGCTCCCTCCAAAAATACTGGTGGCCAAATATTCAAAAAAGTGACCCAGACTTTTCACATAGGTACCAAATCAATGCCTTGTGTGTACTCTAATGATTACTTGCTCTTTAAATAAACACCATGAAACAAAAGGGGTGTTTTACAGGCGTATTTGCAGTCCTTTTTTCACACAGGATGGCAAGGTCAGTACTCATAGTGCCAGTGATTGCAAAAAATCAGTAAAAAAATTAACCCTGGGCATGGTTACCAGAGCTCAGTTACAGCCTGATCATGTCCAGGAAGATTCCCCTAATACTGCTAAAAGCAAAGCTATAGTTGTAAATAATAATGTTGGAAAAAATGTGAATAACCAATATCCTTGTAGGCTTTTGTATAATCAATGTTGTTCTGATTTGAAAATTTTGAAGCAGGAAATCTGTGCTTATAGAGCTACTTGGAAGGAATGGCTGAAGCCGCAAAGCCATCAGAGACACAAGTAGTGCACTGAAGCTGGTCATCCATCCCAGTACTAACTAGGAGGTTGGTAGTACCGGTGTCGTCCTGGCTCCCTTGAGACAAAAAAGGTAAAAAAATTGATTTTTGGAAACTTAAAACAGAATTGCGGGAATTTAGTGGGAATATTTTCTGGTGTTTTGAATTAACCTTCATCTACCTCATCACATTTCTGTAAATATAGGTGAGATCACCTATTTATCTTGAAATAACAGTTTGCATGGTTTTGTACTCTTTCATGAGCCCCAACTTCAATGCAAGGTAATAACAGCATATATGAAATATCATAACTACCGAGGTAGTTATACTCATAGGTACCAAGAAATGTATGTACATGGCTATAACTAAACTTCATATTTTACAACTGACATACTGAATATTGTACAACATGGCATCATCTGTTAACATGTTTTATCTATATTTACACATTAAAAATTAAGCTCTAAAATACCTGATACATTTCTATCTGCTGTTCTGAATAAATTTGAGATAACAAATCTTGGAAGGTTACTTGTGGCATTGTTTTATGTGTTTCTCATGGCATTATCCTTCTCACTAATTGTGATGCTTTATTTTGATGATTTATTTTCTTAATAAATCAACTATCGATACTACAATCTTTACTCCATTGAAAATGTTTGAATATGTTTATTGGTGAATATGTCTTATTTGACTTCATTTTACATGTGTATTATGGCCAATCATAATAGTAGCTTAAAACATAGGGCAACACCGCCCATCTTTGGCCTATTCAGGCCTCTCTCATGCCAGTACCTCTCAAGCTGGCACTAGCAATTTGGGGATACCAGGCCCTGCAACTCAGCTGATGCATAACAGCCACTCTCTACATGAGGCCATCATACAAAATCTCAATGCTATCTGAGCTAACCCCTCTATATCACAATCTGTGTGTCACATCCTGTCAACATTGGAGGCCAACACCAGGACTGAGGCGACACACGGTAAGGTCACACTTAAGAAATCTGGGAGGTTCAATGCAACAGATACTATTACATCAGTGCCTGAATTAAGGTGGCCTAATGAGGGGTTTTCTGTGGTAAGTGACCATAAAGGTACTCTGTATGATGATCTAACAGTGCAACAATGGGCTGCAGGCCAGTTGTTAAACATCTACAACATGCTAGACCCAGTTCTGATCAAACAAGTGCTGCTACATGTGATCCTGTCTCTCATCGATGCTACATCCCTACCCTGGTAGGCTGTAAGGAGTGCATGGGGAAAATCCATGCACGAAATTGAACAGGGTTCCTTGCAATGGGCAGATTCAACTCAATGAGCCTTGAATAGGCTCTTTACTTCTCAAATCGCTATGGCAAATGCATCACAGGTTTCATGTGATGTCAGTCTGCTGTTCAATAGAAAATATGTAGGTACTATAATGAAGGAGTGTGCTCACATGAAGGCAATCACGATCAGTTTAGGCATGTTTGTACATTTTGTGCTAGGCAGGGCAAATCATATATTCACCAAGAAACTAAACATCAGATAAAGTACAGAGGTGCGTAGAAGCACCATAACCCCAGCAAATAGGATCGGATTTCATCATCTGGATCAGTAGAGACTTATAAGGGGAGTTATTTTAGCACAGGGGAGGGATAGTAATTGTGTAAATAGTCACATGAATGGTGTAACTAATGATATGGCACATAAAACTTAATTTCCCTATAATGACTCCCCTCCAATTGATCATAACCTTCTGCACTAAATCAGCTGTTTTCTTCCAATGCTAGACCAGCTCGTATTGACACAAAGAACATTAATTCACACTTTCCTTAAGTGACAAAATTGACACCTTTGGTGTCCCAAATCAGATACATGGGGGTCATTGTGTAGGTACTTGCCCGCGAGTTATCCCATCTTCAATGTAGTGACCAATATGGTTACTGGTCGCGTAGTACCTACTGTCGTGAATTGACGTGGCAAGTTTTACTGTTGTTTACTCCGCATTTTTCCACTGTTAAACTACAGTACGAAAGCAGTAAATCATCGATAATTGTAAACAGAAGGCAGTAAATCACTAAAATATGGCAAATAGTGATCCACAAATTCATAGTAAATTAACCTCTTCAATTATCACCCAATATAACTGAATATTGCTGTCAGTACTTACCATCACATTATAAAACCCAATTACCTTGAATAATTATGTCCAATGCTTGAGTTTGTATCGATAATTTTAAGTACAGCACTGTATATGGATGGCCAAAGACAACTCCAAAATCAAAAATCAAAATTCAAGAAAGCATGGCCACCATTGATATTTCAATTTTTGTTATCTTGCATAAGCAGCTTCATAATAAAGCAACTCATAATTCTACAATATGCAGGTGACATGCCACAAGAAGAAACATTAGTATATATAATTTTTATTTATGCATTTATTCATTTGGTACACATATTTATTGTGTACACATATTTATATCAATGTAGTAACAATATATTCACAATTTATTTTTCTTTTCACAAGTAGGACAAATATAGTGGTTTCCAAGATGAGGTATGTGAACATTAAGGCACTGTCAGTGAAACCAGTGTAAACACAGGTCGCAGGCCACCCAGTCTATATTGTTTGCATTCTGTTTTCTTGCTTTTAATTTGCCCTTGCCCTTTCCTTTGTGTGGAGGGAATTCTTTTTTACACAGGAAACAAACATTCTCCTCCAAAATACCATTTTCCTTGTCAGAATCATCAAGCTCTACAAATGTGACCACATCCATGTTTTCATTAATGGGGCCATAATTGAATGAAACTTTGATATAAGGGAAATGTTGAAACTGTAAGCAATTACATTATTCAATAGCATACCAGTATTATACGTAATAAATGATGCATAATGTAATTCATTCAAAAATTCATTTAATTTAATACTTTTAAAGATGTCACTAGTACACACCTTTCATATCATTACATTTTGAGACTGATGTCACAGGCGCATCATTACTACTACTACAAACATCATCATCACGAATTTTGTGTACTTCAGAACCTACAAAAAATAAATTACAATAAATGTTACCACTGAATTTGTAATGAAATGGTAATACAGAATTTATGTGTTACGGAGTAAACATTAAGTAAACATTGTATTTACTTCATAGATAGGTTTGTTGTTTGTAAATAGAAATAATTGAATTTACCAAGTGATTTCTGTTGTGATGCTAATCGTTTTGAAATTCTTCGTTTTTTAACTTGGTCATCTGGTTTGTCATCTTTCACACTAATTTTCTTTTCACCCTGACAATCCAGTTTCACACTCAATGCGACTTTTGTTTTCTTCTTAGACATTTCCATAGTTTTCTCTTTCATCTGGGTGTAAATTTCTTCACCTAATATATGTCGTGCAGTAATCTGGATTTTTCTTTTTTATGTCCTATAGGGTATCCATCACTTTGCTGATTGGGGACCATAAATGCTGACTGGATTTCAGATGGCAAATTCCTGATGGACTCTATGGGATGTGGAAATAATCCACACTGCGAACATTGCTCATCCTTGTTTGGGCATGTGCTCTCAATGTCATGGTTAATGCTACACAAAGGGGTGACTGAAACTGCAGCACTTGTTAAACAGCCAGCTGTAACTACACTGTAACATATGATATCAAAGAACTTGAATTGTTTCAGAGTCATGTATGCTGATTTTGTGTAGTGAAATTAAAAATACATTGTGTTTTTTTAAATAAAAAATAAAGTACAAATACATCAAACTTTTTTTCCTTAAGACTATGTCACTTTTGAATATATTTAAGTGGTATCAATTCGTACATAGTATATGTGCTTACATGGAAAGCTTTTAAAAATTGTCTCTATGCATGGTAACTTAATCATACTTATTACATACTTCCTTTTTTCACATGACTTGAATCAATGGCGCAGGGTTCGAAGGGAAATAGTCCTGATCGTCTGAACGCACTCTTTATCACAGATGGAGTGGCACCTTGTTCTATGGAGTTCTTCCAAGTGATTGGAAAAAATGACTTGGTGATATTCACTTTGGAATTTCTTATCCCAGATGCGACACATATCTGATTGTATGATTTCTTCACATGGTTGAATATCCCTACATCTAAAGGTTGCAACAAATGAGTGGTGTGAGGAGACAAACCCATTATTTCAACCTACAAGTGC
Organism: Sabellastarte sp. h YS-2021; assembly: GCA_964017235.1. Lineage (NCBI taxonomy): Eukaryota > Metazoa > Annelida > Polychaeta > Sabellida > Sabellidae > Sabellastarte > Sabellastarte sp. h YS-2021. The sequence goes on along the minus strand of OZ024935.1, from coordinate 23,445,513 downwards.
AACAATGAAAGAGCAAAGTAAACTCAATACAGAAGCAATGCTAAAACAATGTCTCAACTTGTGGAAAAACCCAAAACATCAATTACCTGGTTCTCTATGGCCATTTCAATAACTTTGAGGCTGTAGTGACTGTCATGATTGTCCGATAACAATATGACAGGCCTCTTTGTGCCACAATTCTTCAGGAACACCTTCTCAAACCATAATTCAAATAACTGCCTATCCACATAACCTAATAAAATAAAAATATTTATTAACTTATGCAAGTAAAAATTCTAAGTGTTATTGTGTGTTCAACAAGTAGTAATTACTTCATGGAATGAAATTTTGAGCACATAAATTTACCATTTTCTGATGTAGCATACAATCACTTGGGTAGAGTTGTGTTCTGCTGCATCATTGGTAAGCTCTTGGAATAGATGGGAAATGAGGGCATCACCTTTCCCTCGGCTGACACACACATTAAGTCTGTAATGTGATTTATGTTTGTTACCTGTTCAAAATATAATATAGTGAAATTTGTGGTTACATTGTAAGGTGACATAAATAATGAAAGGGGATTAAGTAATTAATTTTTTAAATATTTGTTGTACCTTCTGCTGGTACAAGGGACATCCCTTTGCACCATACGCCTTGGGGTTACTGCTTGACTGGCTGGAGATTCCTGTTTCATCAGCATTAAATATGCAGCTAGGTTCATCTTCTAACTTCAGCTTTTTGAGGAGAGCCTCTGCAGATAAGAATGGTATGTGGAAAGGTATGTTGGAAGTTAAAATAGTACTGTGCTATATGGATTGTATAATGATATGGATTCTTTTATAATATCACATGTCATACTTTGTTTCGCTCATATATTTGGAGTGAATCAATTAATTATACTTAGTGTACTAACAGCTTCTTCACATTAAATTTTAATGTGTTTAACAGCATTCATGAACAATTATTGGGATGAAACCTATCATATTTGTTGAAGAAATCACCGATGACAAATTCATTGCACTGATGAATTCTTGATTTCTCCATTGTCTGGGGCTTACTCCATTTCAGTTCTGGGTGTTTCTTCTGAAACTTGGAAAACCATTCGTTCCCGGGTCCTTTGTGAAGGTTAAATTTGCAAGTTCCTATCCTTTCTGGGCCACATCTTTTCACCAATTCCTGAGGAATAGATATTAGCAAAAATAGTGATTATGATGTACGCAATTTGGCCATATCTAAATTATTCACTTTCAATGTATGAATTATTATTGTAATTGTTGATTCTCTTACAATGATCGTTGATCGAATGTCATCTCTTGAGAGTGGGAAGTTATGTCTACTCATATACAGAATGTACTCCACGAGTGCTGTCTCGTCTTTTTCTTGCAACATAGGTGGTCCACCCTGTGGTCCCTTAATTTTTCCATGTATGTGATCACTTAATGTTGTTCTAGGCACTCCAAATTTTCTTGAAGCCGCTGCTATTGTAACTTTTCCACTTTTGATTTCATCGATGGCATCTTGAAGTTGATGTTCCTCATACTTTCATTTTATACCTTTGTCGCAAATACAAATAAAATGTACACACCTTAAAGTGTGTCTTCAAATTTTAAGCAAATCTATGGGTTACAATATCTTTTCTTATTTCACACTGTTTGGACCTAGTAGGTATCATAAAATACCCATTATTTCATAGTATAGCAAATGTTATTATGTTTTGTGAAAAAATTACAAAGTGGTTTATAATAAAATTTGACTTCTTGTTAGAATATAATTTATTATCTGCATAAAAAATAATTAATGAACACATCAAAAAGTGAAATTTATTCATTGAGTAACTTTCATTTTTAAAGTTTGCATAAATAGCTATTGTTGCTGCTTCAAATATATGTTGATGGTCATGGGAGTGTGTCTGGAATTCGGTACAGCGTTTTAGATCAAGATTTATTTGATGGGAAATTTGTCAGTCAGTGAGATGCCATTTATTTTCTTTATTTCAAATGATATTATTGAGTTTTATTTGTATCCTTTAGTAATATCATAATGTAAATGCTTGCAAGATTTTTTGTGACACACACTTGTATCCAGGTATATGTTATGGCAGTACCTTAAAATATTGGCAATTTCAGTCGTTTGCTTATTATTTTACTGTCAAGGACGTTTGGCAGGAATGAGTCGCTCATGATATATATTTATATGTATATTATTGTTGTGTTGTGAATGAAGTGGTTACTTTAAGTGTTTGTTTAGTTAGTATGAATGAACTGCAATACAGTGGTCTGAAAAAGGTAACAATTACCTCTGTTTTTACCCATTTCTGATGATATTTTACAAACACCAATGAATGAACACCTGAATGGTTTGTGTTGTCGAAAAAAAAGTAGCGGTCATTTGTTATTGTTTATTTGTTTCCGATAACTGTACTAAGTAGGACTTCGGAAAGTCCGTCACGACGGTAGGTACTACGTGAGCAGTATAGTATTAATATTAACATTCACTATCAGATTATCCACTTTTCTGGACACACTGGGGTTGCCAATGAATCCATCAAAAAAAAGTTTCTTTTGAGACTCTCACATGCTTAGTTATAGAAGTGAATATTGTTGGGAGCACCTTGAGGATAGCACCCGATAAATTAAATAGCATCTACCAAGAATGTTGTCCAGTTGCTACTAAAAAGTCACTATCTAAAAAGTCATATCAGTCTTTAATTGGCAAACTTATACATATACACAAATGTGTCTCTCCAGCTAGAACCTTCATTAATAGAATCCTTTCTCTTCTCAGGAGTAATTTCCACAAGTCCAGGATTCAGTTGACTCAGGATTTCTTCAGGGACATCCAGTGGTTCCTAAAGTTCCTTCCTTTAATGGCGTCACCTTTTTCAGGAAACTACCCATCCCCAGTCTGGAGTCTTTGCACCTGATTCCTGCTTGTCTGGACTTGGGGCCATCTGGAACTAGGGAGTTTACTCCACACCCATCATTCTCATACCTATCTGTTCCCGCAATATTGTTGACGTATGACCCATTCACACTACAGGTAGTACATCCCATGGAAGTTTTTCTCGGGGCGGAACCACCTCCAGGTCACTCTATTTTGTCTGAGTTGTTCACACTACAGGCAGACGGCTAATGATTGGACACAGTTTTTTTAACCATCAATAACAGTGAGATGACAGTACTACAAATGTTGGTCACCAAGAAGTAACCTTCCTTAACCTTAACCCACCTTTGATAGCCACTGGACAAACACATGGCGGAACAAGCAATACCTTAATTCACCTTATGTCGCCACACTACATGGAAAGACAACCGAATCACATCCTTATGTACAGCTTGGACCACACCTTTGGTTACCATTGATATAAATTCATATGTGCAATAAATTCATGTGCCTTATGTACAGCTTGGACCACACCTTTGGTTACCATTGATATAAAGTCATATGTGCATGCATGAAACCGTCTGCTCATGCTCATGGTACCGAAATCAGTGGTGGAAATTTGAAACTTTTGGAAATGGTTCGCCACTGACTTGTAAGGTCACATAAGGAAGTCAGAAGGCAATCCAAAGACAAGGATGTTTCACCAAACGTGGGTTACCGGGGGGGGGGGGGATACATCCTGTAATGTGAATGGGGTACTAGAGATTTGGAATATTGTGATTGCCCTGCGAATGTGGGTTCACTTTTGTAGTCATTCTAGTATACAAATATTTTGTGACAACCTTGCTCTTGGTTTAGTGCATTCCAGGATTACCATCCCTACTCATTACTCAGCTAAATTCCAAATAATTGTGCTAGCATTTGACACAGTATTGGAAAAAAGATTATGCAACCTCTTATATGAATATGAAATCCCCTTAAATTTTAACAGGACTAGAAAATTGCTTTCAACAGAAAAAAACACCGTTTGACATTACAGTATGATAAACATGTGAAGCATTTAAAACAAGATATATAAAATCTCAAAACCAAAATATTTGCATGTTCCCTTTAGCTGCAATTTAAATGTGAACAAAATCAAGAATTCAAAGCTTTATTGCACTTACCTTTTCCCCTCTTCTATATCCGAAGGTTAAAACTGCTTTACTGATGCCAAGAATAGTGAATACTGTTGATAGTACATCCTGACTTAAATATTGTTTGATACAAGAATAATCCATGCCTAACAATATGCCAGGAAATACAATACCGGCATTGTATGTTGGAATGCTGTGGACACCTAATGGGCCCATGAAGTACAAAAAGTTTTGTTGTTACAACAAGACATATCTTGTCATAATGCAATATGTTACGTCACTATGACACACTCAGAGAGCGCCTACCTCCGCCAAGGCCCGACATTTCTAATGTTGCTTATGAGTGCAATGTTAAAAAAAAATCCTTAAAAATTGTTGGAACCAGATGGTGATCCAGAAATTTATCTGCCACTGTGGCCTAGCGGGTAACACACTTGTCTAGGAACTCAGAAGACTTGGGTTCAATCCCAGGTACAGGCAGATACATAGTGGCTCGGATGACCACTTAAAATGGCGGTCCTATGTCATTGGGTCCTATCCCCAGTGGCAGGTTAAAGAACCTCAAGGACGTTGATAAATGGTCATCCTTGAGCCTCTATCTTCCAGTTAGGGGAATGTGAGTTACTTGTGAGTTGGGGGTGTACCTGTACAGTCGGATTGGTTAAATAGCGCTTTGAGTCCTGTAGTATATAGAGATATTGCGCTGAGTATAAATACATAATAATAATAATAATCACCGGCAAAATCTAATCATCTCTTCACTGTGCTTTTATTGACATTTTGCTGAAAATCACATCACAATCCATCTGTCATTTTTAAAGTTAATTTGCAAGCAAAGAAACAAACATCCCAACAAAAACATACCTACTATGTTGAAAGATGTTAAGATGACATACGCTATGTCATTTTAATGATATCAGATATATATATATATAACTGGTTATAAAAAGCTATTTCTATATTGGTGTTATGAGATATATTGCTCGCTGATGTAACTTGCCATACCTGTGACAAAAAAAATCCTTATTTGTGGTTATCATTTGTTTATTCTAACATGACACGGATGTGTCCGTGAATTTGATTGGCTAAACGATGCAATAGTTAAGGGTAAAATACAGCATAACCTTGCAACTTCCTATTATTGCTCATTATGGCTATCGTAACAATAAACGTTTTACCTTAATATTTGCATTACTTATTCATCATAAAATAAACTGGGGTTTATAACCTCAAACAATGGTAAAATTCTGCATATACCGTGGTTTTGGAGGGGGTTATTCCTATAATATCATTGATTTCTATTTATTAAAGTATACACTGACACAAGCGCAAACTATAAATGTATTTTAACCATAAAAAACGTTTTAGAAGGCTTTTTAAGGGGGCGATAATATAATTTCAACATGAAATCAGCAGCCAAACTTGGCACAATTTGCTTATTGAAAATACCAAACATATTTAATTTATTCCTGCCATCACTTCTTCTTTCTTATTTGGTAGGCTAAAATACACGAGTTTTAGAGATGACAACCAAAAGTTATTTGATATTTTCTCTTCCTGTTTGTGTCATGTGGATGGTTTATGTCATGGTACATTGTCAAGCTGTATGCATGTGTATATAATGACAAATCATATGTATGGCGGTGTCACACACCTCTTTCAAGATCTGAGTTTATACCAGTACTGACCCTCAGTAATTCCCAGATGTACTCAAAAGTTAGATTCAAATCCACAAACACTGGCGTGAGATTCAATTGAATCAAATGCCTGGTAACCACCCAGCCATTGACGTCTGTCACAGGTATTACTGGAGTCTGTGATGATAGAATATTTTAGCAAGTTGTGCCACTTATGTGACACTATGTGGAGACTACAAGATACAGGGAACTCTCCAGTGGTGGTTTTGAATAATCTTTTTATTTAGAGTTTTGATATAGCAAAATGTAAATGATAAAAGTAGTGTACCTGTGTCAGAACCTTACCTACAAAAATAATCCCTTCAAGTCATTTGACTTTTGTGGCTATATTACCTGCAATTGATCAGTATATTTAGTAGTGCATAGCTGTATGAAATTATATGATCCCAATTCTTGGATGAACCCCGTTCACACTTTGCCGACAGGATGCTGCAGCATATTTGCTGAATGTGTTTAATAGTCCCTTGCATTGAGCATCAGGGTCCTCGGTGGCCTAGCGGTTAGCAAGTTTGGCATCTAATCATAGTCTGTCAGGTATGTGTGGGTTCGAGTCCCATAAGTGGAAATGCTGAGGACCTGTACCAATATCACCCTGCCTGTTAAATGGGATGTAAAACCACAACTTTGTCTTTGCTTTGAGCATCAGAAAACACATTTTATACAAGTATAAGCTATTAATGTATTTACAAACATTTTTTAAAACCAACACAATGAACAAGGGATGATAATACAATTTCTGCTGGAAATCTGAGCATTAACTTTTCACAGTTCATATACGGAAAGTAACGAAGATATCAAATTTAATTTTTGTCGTCACTTTGACTTCCTTATTTGATATGTGAAAGTGTGTGAGTTTTACATATGGCTAACAAATGATATTAAATAATCTCTGTTTCGATTTGTGCAAAGTTGAAATTTGTTCAAAGTTACGGTGGGGAGCATTAACCCTTCATTCAGGTCTCAGATCCTTTCATAAATAAACCGTTAAAATATCTCTGTATCCACTAGTTATCCTGCTGGATACATAATCTTGACTTTACTCCAGTTTGGTTTCGTGTAATAATTATGTCAAAACTGTTAGGGAATTTAAATGAATAGACATATTCACTATAAACATATCCACATCTAAAGCTCAACACATCTGTTTTTTTTCTGATTCTGTCCCAAATATTTGAAATTGTTGCTGGTGCCTATGTAGCTTATTTTTGCTGTTTGTGTACATATGAGGGTCAACTTTCTACTATTTCAGGGATAGCCGACCATTCCCCACAAGCCTATAGCAAGACACTAAAACAGCAAAGGGGTTTTATATTTTTACATTTTATCTTGACATGTTATATTGCTTGAATGGTTCATGATACAGATTTGTTATATTAGCTCTGCTAAATAATACCAACTATCTGACAGGAGAAATTGACAGAAGAAATTTAATAACCAAATTAATATATTTCATTTTAGCAATTTTGTCCCCAAATCCCATCCAAAATGTTAAGTTATCCACATATCCACATAAAATAACTGGCGCAAGGCTATTCATAAAATCATTAAAATTCTAAATCCCAATGTTAGGACTATACTAACATACTCGGACAGTATTTAGCAAAGCATGCTCAGTACGGAATGATGATGTCCTTCTGTAATGAATTCTGACTTTAAACTTTGTGAAATTTGTAACCCCAGACACTAAATTCCTCTTTTCAGACAAAACAGAAGGACCGTGAAATAAGATTTACAGAGGATACTTAACCCTGAAGGTAAAATTGGCACTCTATTGCATCACCTTATAAAAAGTTTATTATGTTTCATGTAAACAATCAAGAAGAGAGAAGGACCATATGATACCTACACATTGGCTATTAACTTTCCTGTCTGAAGGAGGGACTCATTACAAAATTTCTTACACATCTCAACCTGGAAGAATACTAACATAACCTTCAAATATGACAACCACCCAATGAGGATCTCTGATACAAAAATACAACTTTGAAAGATGTATGTTGTTTGTGTGCCATAAGGAGACATGGTATTGTTGCCACCTAATTCAATATTAATGTTCTTAATTTCATGTGTATTTATAAGTTCAGTCTGTGTCAATTAATATCCTTATCAAAAGAAATCCATGCTAAATTAATTTTTTTTGTATTTGTATTGGGTTTTTATACTTGGCGCAATATCTCCTTATACTACAGTATTCAAAGTGGTATTTGACCCATTCAACTGAACAAAGTACAGTCCAAGCTCTCAAGTGACTTGCATTATCCTAACTGGAAAACAAAGGCTCAAGGATAACCATTCATCAACTTGAGATTTTTAGCCTGCCACTGGGGATAGGACCCAATGGCAGAGAACCGATTAAATATTAAAAAGAAGCTAAAGTAAACTATTATGCACAGACATGTAATCAGTATTTAGATTAGGTCAATTTCTTGGGGAAAGCAATCTGGGCATTAAATTACTTGGCCCTCACTTCTGTGGCCCTAGGGTCTACCCCAGCCCATGTGAAATTGTCTTAGGACATAACCCAAAACATATTTATTTGTTATATATTCGACTTTTTTCATGTCATTTACAGATATAAACTCGATTACAGATATTTTATAATATACCAGTTTCATTATGGGTACCATATATATATATATACATAATCAACATACTTAGTGGACTGGATTTTTCCAGGTTGGTTGACCAGCATCTTTGTATTTAACAAGACGGACCTTTCTAAACAACTAGTTTTTGTAAGAAATTCTTGTTTCAGAATTACACGCCATTTTATTTGCTGGTGCCTACATACCTTATTTTTGCTGTTTGTGTACATATGAGGGTCAACTTTCTACTATTTCAGGGATAGTCGACTATTCCCCACAGGCCTATAGCAAGACACTAAAACAGCAAAGGGGTTTTATATTTTTACATTTTATCTTGACATGTTATATTTCTTGAATTGGTTCATGATACAGATTTGTTATACTAGCTCTGCTAAATAATACCAACTATCTGACAGGAGAAATTGACAGAAGAAATTTAATAACCAAATTAATATATTTCATTTTAGCAATTTTGTCCCCAAATCCCATCCAAAATGTTAAGTTATCCACGTGAAGCAAGTGGCGCAAGCCTATTCTTAAAATCATTAAAATTCCAAATCCCAATGTTAGGACTATACTAACATACTCAGACAGTATTTAGCAAAGCATGCTCAGTACCGAATGATGATGTCCTTCTGTAATGAATTCTGACTTTAAACTTTGTAAAATTTGTAACCCCAGACACTAAATTCCTCTTTTCAGATAAAGCAGAAGGACCATGAAATAAGATTTACAGAGGATACTTAAACCCGAAGGTGAAATTGGCACTCTATTGCATCACCTTATAAAAAGTTTATTATGTTTCATGTAAACATTCAAGAAGAGAGAAGAACCATATGATACCTACACATTGGCTATTAACTTTCCTGTCTGAAGGAGGGATTCACTACAAAATTTCTTACACATCTCAACCTGGAAGAATACTAACATAACCTTCAAATATGACAACCACCCAATGAGGATCTCTGATACAAAAATACAACTTTGAAAGATGTATGTTGTTTGTGTGCCATAAGGAGACATGGTATTGTTGCCACCTAATTCAGTATTAATGTTCTTAATTTCATGTGTATTTATAAGTTCAGTCTGTGTCAATTAATATCCTTATCAAAAGAAATCCATGCTAAATTAATTTTCTTTTGTATTTGTATTGGGTTTTTATACTTGGCGCAATATCTCCTTACACTACAGTACTCAAAGTGGTATTTGGCCTATTCAACGGAACAAAGTACAGTCCAAGCTCTCAAGTGACTTGCATTATCCTAACTGGAAAACAAAGGCTCAAGGATAACCATTCATCAACTTGAGATTTTTAGCCTGCCACTGGGGATAGGACCCAATGGCAGAGAACCGATTAAATATTAAAAAGAAGCTAAAGTAAACTATTATGCACAAACATGTAATCAGTATTTAGATTAGGTCAATTTCCTGGGGGAAGCGATCTGGGCATTAAATTACTTGGCCCTCACTTCTGTGGCCCTAGGGTCTACCCCAGCCCATGTGGAATTGTCTTAGGACATAACCCAAAACATATTTATTTGTTATATATTCGACTTTTTCATGTCATTTACAGATATAAACTCGATTACAGATATTTTATAATATACTAGTTTCATTATGGGTACCATATATATATAATCAACATACTTAGTGGACCGGATTTTTCCACGTTGGTTGACCAGCATCTTTGTATTTAACAAGAGGGACCTTTCTAAACAACTAGTTTTTGTAAGAAATTCTTGTTTCAGAATTACACTGCAGTTTATTTGCTGGTGCCTACGTACCTTATTTTTGCTGTTTGTGTAGATATGAGGGTCAACTTTCTACTATTTCAGGGATAGCCGACCATTCCCCACAGGCCTATAGCAAAGACACTAAAACAGCAAAGGGGTTATATATTTTTACATTTTATCTTGACATGTTATATTTCTTGAATTGGTTCATGATACAGATTTGTTATACTAGCTCTGCTAAATAATACCAACCATCTGACAGGAGAAATTGACAGAAGAAATTTCATAACCAAATTAATATATTTCATTTTAACAATTTTGTCCCCAAATCCCATCCAAAATGTTAAGTTGTCCACGTGAAACAAGTGGCGCAAGGCTATTCTTAAAATCATTACAATCTTTTGGTATTCAAGGCTATTAATCTTTCACAGCCCCCGTATCTTTCAGCTTTAATAAGATCGAGCAGTCTCACTCGTGGCAACAGGCTATCTATCTCCTCAACCCGCCCTAATAAGCACATAGGAAGGCGTGGCTTTGCAGTAGCTGCACTAGCCGAATGGAACAAGCTGCCACAGACTGTCAGATCTCAGCAAACAATAGATGGCTTCAGAAGCCAGCTAAAGACCTACTTGTTTAGGCTGGCATACCCCCCACCTTAGTTATACCCTGGCGGGCGCTTTTTAGATGTCGACCCATGTCTATCCCTGGACTCTCCCTTCTTGGAATCAAGCGCATTAGAGGATTTGTATCAATTTTGCGCTATATAAATCCTACTATTATTATTATTATTATTAAAATTCCAAATCCCAATGTTAGGACTATACTAACATACTCAGATAGTATTTAGCAAAGCATGCTCAGTATCGAATGATGATGTCCTTCTGTAATGAATTCTGACTTTAAACTTTGTAAAATTTGTAACCCCAGACACTAAATTCCTCTTTTCAGATAAAGCAGAAGGACCATGAAATAAGATTTACAGAGGGTACTTAACCCCGAAGGTGAAATTGGCACTCTATTGCATCACCTTATAAAAAGTTTATTATGTTTCATGTAAACAATCAAGAAGAGAGAAGGACCATACGATACCTACACATTGGCTATTAACTTTCCTGTCTGAAGGAGGGACTCATTACAAAATTTCTTACACATCTCAACCTGGAAGAATACTAACATAACCTTCAAATATGACAACCACCCAATGAGGATCTCTGATACAAAAATACAACTTTGAAAGATGTATGTTGTTTGTGTGCCATAAGGAGACATGGTATTGTTGCCACCTAATTCAATATTAATGTTCTTCATTTCATGTGTATTTATAAGTTCAGTCTGTGTCAATTAATATCCTTATCAAAAGAAATCCATGCTAAATTAATTTTCTTTTGTATTTGTATTGGGTTTTTATACTCGGCGCAATATCTCCTTACACTACAGTACTCAAAGTGGTATTTGACCCATTCAACTGAACAAAGTACAGTCCAAGCTCTCAAGTGACTTGCATTCTCCTAAAGGGAAAGCAAAGGCTCAAGGATAACCATAAACATTTATCAACTTGAGATTTTTAGCCTGCCACTGGGGATAGGACCCAATGGCAGAGAACCGATTAAATATTAAAAAGAAGCTAAAGTAAACTATTATGCACAGACATGTAATCAGTATTTAGATTAGGTCAATTTCCTGGGGGAAGCAATCTGGGCATTAAATTACTTGGCCCTCACGTCTGTGGCCCTAGGGTCTACCCCAGCCCATGTGAAATTGTCTTAGGACATAACCCAAAACATATTTATTTGTTATATATTCGACTTTTTTCATGTCATTTACAGATATAAACTGGATTATAGATATTTTTTTCCACATTGGTTGACCAGCATCTTTGTATTTAACAAGAGGGACCTTTCTAAACAACTAGTTTTTGTAAGAAATTCTTGTTTCAGAATTACACGCCATTTTATTTTATTTTGGGGAGCAGAGTCTCCGAAAACCTGAGGTACGATTCTAGAAATAACATACTACTAGCGTGCAGTTATGTAGGATTTTACAATGAATAGCGATATTGGTAGCACGAGGTGAATCCTGAGTGTGTCTTATGAGTTGTAAAACTATGCATAACCCCATGCTAGGAGTGTGTTATTGCAATTCTAACATGACATTTAACATTTATTCCTTGTTTTCTTACTGTTTGATGAAGATTTGTAGTGAACATTCTTTGTAATTTGACTTTTAAAAAGTGAAGTGGGATTATCACCCACATATGAAAAACTGACCGTGAGGTTATGCTCGGTTTTACAACAGTGATTGACCCATCATAATCACGGACACAAGCGTGTCATGTTATGTTCTTTTTTTCATTTCTTTTGTCATGAAATGGGCCAGGCCAGATGCATTCACAATACATTGCACTATTTTCTGGCAATTATGCTAGTCTTTTTAGTAAATCCCAGTTTGCAAAACCTACTTGAACTCTCTTCCTTTAACTCTTCAACTCAAGGTTCCGCATATAGTATTCTTCCCTCCTTTCACAAGCACAACTTCTGATGAATGACTTATATCCTCCCGTTACTGTATATTTTGTCAATTTTTGTTAATCTAGCACAATGAATTTCCCACTTGTGGAGAAGACCTTGCACCTGAAAGAAGTAGATGAGACTCGATTAAATAAGGTATATATCATTTTTCACTGAACAGAGTACATTATGATATATCTATGATTTCATATCGAATGGTGTACACTATGATACATATATCGCCTTGTACTGATATGAGTACATTGTGATACATCTTTAATCAGTTATGCCCCTGTTCCACCAAAGGATTAAGCCCTGATTCCTCTTGGGAAGCTTAATCCCTGAGATTCGGTGAAAAAAAGAGAAAAATGGGCAGGAAAATGGAATATTGATGAAGGTATGGAATCAAGCACAGATCGTCCTCAGAAAGCCTCAGACGTCCTCAGACAAGTCATGATCGTTCCCCAACTATGAAGTGATTAAGCCACATTTATGATCGGTTTCAACCCTGATCCTGTTGGGGATATACTGACTGGGTCTCAGACTGCTCTGGGGCTTTCTCAGGCCTCTTGGGACTAATAATCGATTTACAGACACAGTAATGGGCGATTTTTGTTGAGGTCTGGGACTAAGTCCAGGCCTCCTGGGACTAAGAGTTCTGGGATTAAGAGTCGCAGAACGCCTCAGACAAAATAGGAGTGTGTAAATTTGGGTCTCAGGAGGCCTTAGGAAGCTTGAGACTGGGAAATTTGTGGGTAGAGGCGAATTTGGATAGGTTACAGTCGTGGCAAATATCAAGCATGTTGATATTTTTTCCAATTACAACAGACTCAAGCCAAATGTCTAGGATTCTACATTTTTTTGGAAACAGATCCCCAAAGACCCTTAATCGGGAGTCTTACTCATGTGGTATAACAGGGGCATTACTGAACCTAGTAAATTTTGATATATCAAAGCTGGCATTGAAACCAGAAACCAACTTACATGACGAGTCTTAACACAGGATTTCATAATCCTTGTATATTACAACTGCAAATAATGAAGTCAGACTTAGTTGTAAGCAAACCCATGTGTCATTGAAATACAGCTCCAGGGTTGTTTTTATCTTCAAAGCTCTTGTCTTGATTATGATCGAATTTTCTGAAACGTAATTATATTATACAATAAAACAATAAAAGTAGAGAATCATTCCTTAATATTTTTCTGTTATCAAATCATAATTCAGTAAAAAAACATGTCTGTGAACAGGAAATTGGTTAATCTATTAGGACTGATTTTGACTCTATATGACCTAGTAACACACTTGTCTAGACATACAGAGGACCTGGGTTCGATCCCAGCTACAGGCAGACAAGTAGGTGGTCAGATAACCACTTAAATTGCGATCCTCTGCCATTGGATCCTCTCGTCAGTGACAAGCTAAACAACATCAGAAAGTGAACAGAGTCAAACTAAATATTTATGTTATATAATTAAGAGCTGGTGATGAGGCACAGCGTATCAACATGCTATCTTATGAATTGCATACAGTTGTAGAATTTTCTTACTGAGCCAAAGCTGTAGTGACACACTTTCCCACACAAACGGTTTTGTGTTTACGACTTGTCTGTTTGTGTTCACAGCTTGTCCTGTAGAGATGTTACCGACTCTACGGTTGAAGAATGCGATACTTCCCATCTTGACAGGAACTGTTCAAGTCAGGTCGGTTATATTCACGACTGGCCTGTTTGCTTTCAAGTACAGTTGGTTAGTGTAGCTGCAAATGGCCTGTCTGGAGGTGGTGTCCTGGTACTTAACCAGGACAGGATGGCAAGTATTTCAAGACAAGATGGTAACAATACAGGACAAGACAGGAAGTGTAACAGACAAGCTGTAGAGATCCACAAAAGGAATGCTTCCAGGTGGGCTGAGCCACAATCCGGATACAGAGACGTGAAGAATCAGTGTCAAATATGTGACAAGCCAGGAAACTACAACCGACCCTAACTGACTCTGTAAACATGGCTCCTGACCCTCGAAAAATACCTAGTTACTCATAAGTCAGCTCCAGTGAAACACCCCCATAAGTTTCATTTTACAACTTCAGTTATTCATTACCCTTGCTTAAGGCTCAAATTTGTACCGTATCATCTGCAAACATACACAGATATTTGGTATTCACAAAGTACTCATACATGTTATGACATTTAAGCTCATTAGACGGAGTCTCTCTCTTAGCTGTATGCTGATGTAAAAGCCAGTATATCTGAGTACATTATATAAACTGAAACTTCATTATCTGAACTTATCCCTAATTGCAAAGAAACTTGGGCCTTTTAGCAGGGCTGGTTATTCAAACATCTCGCCATAGGATAGGATAAAACACATAACCAGGGAACAGAGAAAGGTGACAATTAATCAAACTTGACAACTACTGAGGCATTTCTGTAGATATGCGTCACACTAATGGAATTATGCGAGTAATACTTTCCAAATAATTTATTATCCAACAAATCGATGGATTTCTAAACGCATGTAATTTACATCATGCAATGTATTGAATCACTTTATTGTTTTGTGCACCGGGTATTGATTGATCTTTGCATTGTGTTGATGCTGTGGTATAACTAAAAATCACTTTGGCACTGATAAATCAGCAGGTTAAATATACCCGGCATGTCTTTTGTCTTGAATAAACCTGATAAAATTTATGAAACAACCGGAATTGACTTTTGTTGCATCAGAGACCGTAAATCAGATTGATATTTTCCTTGAGTACTTCTGCTTTTTAATTACATTAAACTTTGTTAATGGGAATGTGGATTTCCTTAACTTTTAGAACACATTTAAATTGTATACAAATTTCCATAAAATAAAAAAATGCTAAGCTATGCCATTTTGATTTACATGTCTGCATATAAATGTGGACCAATTTTCAGAAAATAGCTAGATAACGAAAGTGAAACTTGAAGTATACTCTGGCTGGTAAAAACCAGCATTTTTGTAAAGACCACAACCTTTTCAACAATAGATACGAGTAGAAAGAAAACTTTAACACCCAAGATTTGTTAATTGTTTATTTTTATAAATATTCTCATTTTTACCAACGTTGGAGAGACGTTGCAAGTATGGTGGCATTTTGAAAATACCTTTATTTGTTTTACCCTGAGTCTCTCAACACTTTATTATAACGGAAGTAGTTCACTGCTTATACATATGTGTGTCGCGGCAGCTAGCGGTGCGGATTTTTCCATTTAGAAAATTTTCTATTTTTTCAAAAAACCGCGCGGCTTTTTTCACTGTTTTCCCCAAGTTTTCATAGATATTTGGATTTCCCACCAAAAATGGCAGTATATCACATAACTATACACAAATATATTACTAGTAATTGGAAAACAAAATGCAAAGTCCTCAGGTCCATTGTGAAGGGATTAATTACTGGGAGATAGATGACAAAATTTGTGTATGTTTACATAGACACATAAGAGGGTTTAATTGAATGAGGATTGCAATTACCAGTAATTCTAAAAGGGCCAGTATCTTGTTTGTGGATGGATTGATTACTTATAATGGAGAAAGGGATGTCAAGTTAGGTAGTTATATTTTAACTTGCCCAAGTGGAAAAGATCTATACTAGCACAATTTAGATTAGGGATATTACCACTCAATATTGAAACTGGTAGATATAAGCTTATAAAAGATAACCAAGGTAAATTTAGAAAAACTAAACCTGAAGAAAGACTTTGCTTAGTATGTAATGCAGGTGTTACTGAAGACAAAACACATTTTCCGCTTGAATGTACTTGTTACAACCAGATGCGACAAAAACTCTTTCAGATAGCCTCCATTAAAAATGAAAATTTTATGTCTCTTGAGAAAGATAATAAGCTTAAATACTAGTATTTAATGAATAATTGTATAAAGCAAGTTGCTGATTTCTTATTTAATTCATGAGAGAAACGCAGAGAGTTACTATATGCTACTGCATAAAACTATGAAAGTATTACATTACTCAAACACTGTTGTTACGTAGATTGGTATATATAATTATATATATATTTTACTTTTGCTTATTGAATTTTTGTGTTATGTAACATTTTCCTGTTTTTATTTGTTGAAGCTACAACACACTGGCAGATACTTGCTTTGAAGTGACAAATAAGCCCAATTGGGCTGGGTACAAAATGTTTAATATTTAATACATTGTATATGTTAATGTACTTGTCACTATAATAAAAAATTCTCTCTCTCTCTCTCTCTCTCTCTCTCTAGGTGTATGGCAATATATGTATACACAGCACAGCCACTGGGTAATTAATTGAAAGGGGTGTAATCAGTATTATAAAAGGGACACTGGTCAAGGGCAAAGCTCTTCATTGTAAAGAGATTAAATGTATGTAAGGTTAGGATAGGTGTGGAAATGTACTGTGGGGTGTTAGATGTTTAATTATATGTGATTATTTTAACTATTGTAGTCACTTTCGTTGTAGTTTAATATTTTGTCAATTTAATATAAGAAACGCTGGGAAAAATCGCCCAAATGTGCAAGATAAAGAAAAGTCGCCTGCTCAGCATGTAGTAAAAATCGTACCGTGCCGCACCACGCCGCGTATATGTGCAACGGCCTTAATCACCCCTCCTCCCCTACTTCATGAGTGGGAATCCTGACTCATACCTTCATTTAGAATGTTGCAATTAACCTCTAGATTACACATGGTTATAACAACACACAAAGAAATGATAAAATTGTGTTTTCACTTCCAGTTCAACAGGCAGGGTCTCATTTTGTTAAGTCCTCATAGTCGCCACACATAACCTTGAACCCACGCAGAGGTGACAGCCTGCGATTAGATGGCAAACTTGCTAGCCACTAGGTCATTGAGGATCTCTATATAACAACATAGAAATATGTATGCACTGTTCTTTTCTCTTTTTTTTGAAAAGGACTGCTTTCTGTCAAAAGCACATCAATCTGCAATAGGTCAGCTAATTGTTAGTAGTATCAAACACCAACACCATTTCGGGATTACTTTTATTACTAATATGGTCCCCTAGTGGGCCTCATCAGCTGTTAGCCTCTTGGGTAATGCACATTCATTATGAAAGTGTATCTCACACTCATTTAACCCCGATGGTATACTCGAGATATAACTGCGAAAAAATATTCATTTCTAAATTGTCACCATTCTAAATTTTAAAAAATCCTGTTTTACCATGTTCACTTAACAAAGATATGTCATTAAAACGTGAAAAAGGAGACTTTGAAATGTTAGAAATAATCAATGTGACCTTTCCAGGAATCAACCGCCATATCACTTACCCTCGGACTTTATAAATCACTATATGGATGAAAAACAAGTGTCTTATTCTGAAAACTTTATTTGGTATAAACTAATTACTAACAGGTGTCTATGAGTAAGTTTGAGCTATAAATTTCCAACGTATTTGATTTGTGTGATATTTTGGGGGGATTTAGCGGGATCTTCCACCACACTTACATTTAAGATATTTAGTCAAATGGAGGTCCATACAGGTTGGGATGCTGCCCAGTTGTATCCTATTGACAATACATTAAATCGTACCTCTGTTACAGTTAACCGGTATTGAAACTGACATGTATAATAATTCAAGTTCTCTCCACGGTTGCGTTGCATCTGCAATTTCCAGCCTTTTTAACAAATCTTAACACTTTTCTACCCCCAATCCTCTGCAACTATAAAGTTTTTGGCCTCTATCCCAACAGATTTACAGTAAAGAACAAGACATTAAAGACCATATAGTTACCAATATACTAGGTCTTATGTATTTTACTGATGTTATTGTGGCGAAACATAGGGGTTAGCCCATTTTAAGATCATGAGAATCCTAAGTTACTTCACTTATCTTAAGATGAGTTTGGGTCTAGCTTATATTGTCACAATTTATGGGGAGTTTTAATGATAAAATAGAATTTTGTCAAGGGGATTACCCTAGTGATTACCACATCTGGATCAAATTCCCAATAAAATTCCCTGAATTTTCGAAAATGCCCCCGCCAGGGGTCTGCGCTCTACTATTGCTTAAAAATCCAAGGAACTTAATTTTTGTAACAGTAAAGAATAATATTTCACTGAAGGTCCCAGTCACACTACAAGTTGTTTTTGTAGGCAGTGACAGACAGTAGGAAAACAGAATCAGAATGCTGTACCTCCTGAGAAAAGCACCACACATTTCCCGCTAAAATTTGCTACAGAAGAGAATCAGAATTGAGGAGGACCCTCAGCTTGACACGGAAAATTACAGTACAGATACTATACAGTTACATTATAGGAACATTTAAACTTCAGTAGAGACACTGAAAAAGACAGCACTAGAATACAGTTGTAAAACATAGACTTTCACCAGGGTGTGTGAAAATGCGGGAATTTTTTCCTATTCAGAAAAAGGATTGGGATGTTTCTACAAATGTATTCACTTCTTCCTTTGGCCAAACCTTACCCACTTCATGAAGATCCCCTCAATAATTTTGAAGTGACGTCAGTCAGAAATCAAAGTTACTGAAAAAAAGCTTTTATAATGGGATATTTAAAAATTTGTTCTTTTTTGTTCCCAAAATGTGACCCGGTTCTTTCTCAAAATTTTATCATTTCTTTGTTCAGTCCCTTCCCCCACAAACAAAGAGATTTATCATCGCATTTGGAGTAATTTGGAACATAGACTCACAAACAGATAGACAAGAAAGTGAATACAGCCCCAAACATAACTTTCTGATGAAGGTAACAGCACAAATTGGAAGGAATGCAGAGGAAGAGCTACACAAATCACGTGACACTCCTCAGATACCCTTCAGAACTTAATATCACCTATGGTAGAAGATATTTGAAACAGTTAAAAAGTTCAGTGTGGTTGGCCATGAAAAGTACAGAATGTCACGATATATAAACCCTACTCACAGACATCTGGCAGTAATTAGAGAAATCAGGCGTTACACAAAACACTGATAAACATACACAATACCCCCTGTGATGTTACTGCGACATTGGATAGTCTCTTTTTGAAAAATAAAAAAATACTCCTAGGGCGGATTAGGTTCCCTGTGTTATAACTAATTAAGAATAATTACTACTTCATAATACTACAAAAATGACATATATGACAGTGACAAACGTTTGAATAGATGTACCAAATCTGCTATTTTCAAATCACTTTGGCACTGACCTGTTTTTTTTACACTAGCATTAAGGGGGGCTTCAGCAAATGAAAGATGACCTAGTCCAAGGCCCCCACCGGGTGTGACTTAACAAGCTTAACAGAATCACCTGGTGGGAACCACATATTTAACACCAATGACCACAAATTAAAGAAACACAAATAAATCTTAATGTTAAAGCAAACAGATCTCCAGACTTTTATTGTAAACATATAAAGGGCTCACAGCATCATAATATAAACTAAGTAGGGTTAGTTGAGGTTTCTTCCCTAAGATAAAGAATATGTTCACTGGGTCAATGGCTCATTGGGGCTCATTGGGACTCTTTCCTGAAATACACATTAGGGGCCAATGTGTCTTCATCTAAATCGAGTGGGACTGCTCTTTGTCTCTTTCAATTTTAATTTCTATTTTCCCAATAATCTTATGTTTCTTCTTCATTTAAAATAATAAATAGATTAGTTATTTGTTGACTTAGCGTCACACCATTGGTGGTAAATAAAATTTTCAAAAATCTCATTTTTACTGATTGGCCTATCTAGTTGGAAGCAGCTCCATTCGATTACTCTGTAAACCAATTACAATTTTTACAGTGAAATATTGAATGGAAAAATCAACCCAGTGAGCCCTGGGCTCATTAGCTCTTGATATTTTCTTCTTGTATTCTTGAAAAACTGGTGGAATAATAATAACAGTGCGAGGAATTCCAAAACTGGATGTGTGGTTAATATATGTAAGTTTGGGGAAAATTGTGACACAGTGAAAAGATGTGTCATAAAGCTTGTCGGATTTAATTATATTATTTGATGAGAGATACCAACGTGGCTTAATTACAACGGCGTTGGTTTAAAATAGGTTTATAATTCATCTAAGTCAATAAGTAGGCCATGATGACAGTAACCTGCTCTAATGACAGCCTAGGTGCTAGGTTTGATAGCAGTAGCCTTTCAGTTTGCTGAATGTTCTCGCACATATTCTGGCATTTGCATCAGATGACTCAACATGCATGAGTGCTTTATGAATATAAAATTCTTTGTGCATCTGCTTAAAAGAGTATCTGGCGCGTATATGCTCCTTTAAGTGATTATTCCATTTCCAGACTTTGGCTCTGACTCTTGCTGATTTTACAGTCGCAATCAAACCTGGTTATTGTATATGTGGAAATAAAATCGGGAACGTCAGAAAATTTCAAAAGAATATTGAACATGTTTGCTACCTTTTGAAAAGTAAGCCACTTTCCTTCTTGATTTCCCAAGTTGGAGTCATCATCCCATCCTATCTTAGCTCTTAAATGAAATTGTACAGGTTAGGAGTCAGTCCAGATATATCCTATTGCCAATATGTAAATTGCATAGCAGTTTCTCTAATCATATTTTATTTGTAATGGTCGTGGACTTGTTGTTGACCCCGACTTTGACCATAATAATGGAGTGGCTATAACCTTGCCATTTCTTGAATACCAATGGTGTTGCTGAAATATCAGCAGGATTTGGGGTGTAAACTTGTCATATCCTGTTGCCAATGAAGCATATTGAAGTTGTATAGGTCAAGCTCAAGAGTCCTGGGGTCTCCAAGTTTTGTGCACAGCAACCAATTTAATTCAATGTAAGTTACCAGATAAATCAATGGGTTCACTATTTTACCATCGACTGTAGTCGATTTTAAAGTCTGCACCTAGGTCCTGACAATCCTGAAATATCGCCCAGGCCTTAAGTAAGGCTACTACAATATCTACAAAACGTTTACCGAATAGCAACAACAAACAGAAACAACTTGGTTGTCCTGATGCATTTATAATAAATCTTTTAACATAGACAAATGAACCATGTGATTCAGATATCTAATGACATGAGATAATATTACATGAATGGAACAGGTTATTTATTAGCTTTCCCCGAGAATCTGACTTATGCTTTGGCACCCATGAGTGCAAAAAATGAGAGTCAAATATGGAAGCTATACATAGTTAACAGCCCCTTCTCAAACACACAGACACAGAAAAAAATGTCAATAAAAATTAACGAGGAAATGCTTTTATTTCTGCGCCATTCTTTGAAAATATGGTGCACATCTGAATGAGTATCAGTGAGGTCTGCAGATATTTATATTTAGTTGTGCTATTGAGGAACATAACTATAAAGTGTATTGTGTTTGTGTTATTTCCCAAAATGAAGCACATAAAGGTTACGAGTTACAGATATAAACAACAGTTGTAAAAATACTTTGAAAAGATGATTTGGTCAAAGTGGGAAATACAATAGACAGTGTGGTATTATTGTACAATCTCAGGTGGATTATAATCTAGAATAAATCAGGTTAGAAGAATACTTAGACATGGGACTGAACAAACAGCGAAAGGTATTGCAAAGGAAGCATAAAAGAAGGCGTATCAGTGGACAGCACAAACACCGTCGGACATCAAATCCAGGAATAAATCCAGAGTGCATAAGCATTATGATTCCAAGGACCAGTTCGCTAACAAGCCCGTCTTGCACAGCTCTTATCGACAATTTGGGGCAAAGATGCTACAACCAAAAACTTGCTCATCCCCTGAAATACCTGGAGCTTGTTCATGGATACTGTTTAGAAGTCGGTCACGAGGACTGGGCTTATTCCTATGGATCCCATCTGCCACTGTTCGGGGAAACCTTCGTAACAAAACTACCCTTGAGCCATCTCGAGAGTACACTCAGGCAGGTACAGAGGAAACAAGAACTGGAGAACAGAATCTACGTGGAGTCCAACCTTATTAGTGCCATTTGCAGAAAACTGATGGAGAAGTCCAAACATGGTCCTGCGTGGGATATGTGCCAACAGGCCAAAGAGCTATTTCCATATATGGAGCCCTGTCGGTGGTCAGCTGATGTCTTGCTAACAGAGGCAGGAATGCTTTACACATTTCAGAAACTGTTCCAGAAGAGGGATGGCACCAAGTGTTACAAGTATGAAGCCTATAAGCTGGTATCTTTAGCCAGGTACCACTGTCTGCAGGATTCAGACCGCAGTTTATACCTGAAATACGATGCCCTGGACTACCTACTGCTCATGGTGTATCTACAGGTCAAAATGTGTCACAGTTCTGGCGATATGGAGGCCAAAAAACTCTCAAGTGGTCACAAAAACCATTTGCGAAAAGCCACCAAAATGTTGCTAGTTGCAAAGAATGAGGTGAGACAGTGGGGAAATCCTTCCAGGGGAGACTCCCGACGTCACAAAAACACTGTTGGATATTTGAAAATCCTGTCGTATCTCGTGATACACGAGCAAGTGCTTACTTGCCTGAAAAGAGGGCGGATCAATAAAACTATGTCGAGACTGTACCAGCGTGCACTGAAATGCTATGACTCACTGAAAACCACGAAATTTTCCATGTTCTTTGTGAGTGAGGATCTGAAATCGAAACATGAATGTCTCGTGAATTTTTTCAACAAACGAAAGCTGGCGGAGCAAGGTGAATCACTGGATGATGACGTCAGGGACAATGAGACTAAAGACTACGATGATTCGTCAGACAGCAAGTGCACCTTAGGAGATTTAAGTGACATATTTGATCTGTCAGATTTGGGACATATCTCTGCAAACTGTGATGAAGCAGGTAGCGATGTATATATGTAAATATGGTTTATACAAACGATAACTTTCCACAATAACTCAAGGCAAATGTTTAAAATCCATATTTAACCCTTTCATAGCCAGTACTTTTGATTGTGTCCACCAGGTTATCTTTTGTAAATGTGCTTACATGCTGGCATTGGTCCAGTAATAAATCGCACACTGTATAGTCATATTTGGCTTTGTATCTAATGTTATCCAAATACAATGAGTCATGTTTTGAGTCAAGTCTTGTTTATAAAAATGACGTTAATAATATAATATATTGACGTAACTCACTGGCTCAGAAGTGCAGGAGAAATGGGCCAAAATCAAGAACTCTGTGTCTAGGTGAATATTTGATGTGGCTGTTAAGGGGTTAATACCCTAGTTCCACTGTCATACATTATTTTTTCAGGCATGAAGGTGTGTGGTATAATCATGGCGACTGGAGATGTTGGTCCCAATTTTCAAACATGTTTGAAAGCCTTTGTGAGTAATTTTGACAGGACCAACGACTAAAACCGTTTGTGTTGTAAACTAGCGATGTCCAGTCATTAGGGTGCTATGAGTAATTTTGGGAGTGAATGATATTATACCAAACATAAATTAGAAGTAGAAGTCACCCGATTACTGTAGGAGAGTGGTCAGGGCATAATATTATTGGCCATCTCTATGAATGATAGTATTATTAGTGAATAATAATAATTCGTACCTAGGTCTTATGATTAGTTGTATAAAATAGAGATTTTTCATGTAAAGCAAGACATACTCACAGACTGGTATTTGAGAGTATGTAAGAAAACGTAATTCCCTCCGCCAGGAGATTATGTTTCAGTGTGTTATTTTGTTTGTCTGCCGGTGCTCGAGATAACTAAAAGTAAAGAAAAGATTTTTTTAAACTTTTTATGCAGGTAGGGGCTCATCGAAGGAAGAAGTGGCTAAATTTTGGGGTACCAAAGAAAGTCTGAAATTTCAAATGACCCATTTCAATGTGTTTTCAATGACTTACTGATTGACAATATTAAAAAAAGTAAATGGCCTTACCGGTGTAAGAAGTGACTACACTGATGCCACTGGAAGGATCTGGATCATATCCATATGGAGATCTAACCAAAATGGTTGCTATTGAGTCATATTTACCTCTAACGATGAGGTTATCTTTTTGGCCAAGTTGGTATATTCATAGAGTGTTGTTGAAAGTTTTGGGAGTCGGTGGCACAGCAGTAACACTCACGTCTCAGCCCCGAGGTTGTCAGTTCAAACCCCAAACCCTATGCAGGAAAGTTGGTAGTTGCTTACCGATGGTTGGCAGTTTACAGTACAGAACCTTGACCAACTGGATGTACTTGATATAACCTATACAGTGTTGAAAGCAACATTTAAAACCCAAATAAATCCAGATGAAGCTTTAAGGAAATATTGACAATGGGACAAGAAATAGATTATTGGATCCTGATACTATCTGGATCCAGGAGTTTTCTAGGGTCTCTTGTCAATGCGCTATCATTCAGAGGGTCATGAACAGTATAAATCTCCATATTTAATCTTCAGATTGGTTGGTAAATGTACAGGAATTCATATTCTTGCTAAAGGCTCTAGTTTCTTTGCAATTTGGGATCAGTTCAGACAATGAAGTTTCAATTTATACAATGTACTTGTACATTTACTGGTTTTTGCATCAGCATACAGTAAAGTCTCTGTGAGCTTATATCTCATAACATGTATGAGTACTTTATAAATACCAAATATCTGTGTGCATGTTTGCAGAAGCTTATGGTATAAAATTGAGCCTTAAGCAGGGATAAGGGATCCACAGTAGTGTCTATAAATTAATAAGTTTAATATTTGTCATATCAGATGCTCTGATCCAGAATATGAAAAATAAAGTGGAAACAATCTGTTTGGCGGAGGTCTCTGCTTTTCTAGTAACTTATGAAATGTCATACTTATAATTATCGAATGTATGGTGTACTTTTTTTAAAAAATAAAAGACCAATGCAATATTGAGCAAATGTTCTGTATGTTCTCAGAAATGAAAACGGTTGCCAGATAAAAAGGCTTTTATAAAATACATTGTGTATTATTGATAAAATTATATATGCAGCAGTATTATAATACAAAACTTCACAAATTACACATATAACAAATGAGTATGATAATGTTATGCAGGTGGAAGCAAGAATATAATATTGTTCAGCTTCATGAGAGATATATGCATACTTTGCTCTAACACACCATTATCCACGAATGGAGGTCAATAATGAGATACAAATATGAATTTATTTTTTCATTCGGGTAGATTTCTCTCTGATTCTGGGGTCATTCTTTATTGTTCTGGAGGATGCCGGAGAGTTCTTTATGTTCAAGAGGTGAATCAAGCGTATTACTGAAACTTTCACGAAACATATAAGTATTAGTCATTACTGATACAACAGATTGTTATAAGATTCCGATGGCATATTTTTTCTCATTTAGGCAATTAATAAGTCATGTTTAAAGCCATTTCAAAACTTTGGTGGTTTCAAAACAGCCATTGACTATTTTCAAATGGCCAAATCATATATCTGGCCATTTCAAAACCTCTATTAGTTTTGAAATGGCAGGACCATTTCAAAACCTTAACTCTCTGCCATCATATTGACTTGGCCATTTCAAACCAGCCATGGCCGTTTCAAAATGGCCAATGGTTTCAAAACAGCAAATAAAGTAATTCTTGAATTTTCTTATTAGTAATTCAACTTGTTTCTGATTGTTGAAGTTTACGCGAGAGTTATTTGATTCTCGGCATGCCCTGAAGTGGGAAAGCTGGAAAGTTGGTACTTGTTTACCGGTATCTGGTAATCTTTGGTGCAGAATCTTTACCAAGTAGTATGCATTGCTCTGCTTAAGCTTCATCCCTTCAAATACCCGCCGTTATATGACATATGCAACGTGTTGAAGGCAGTTTTAAAAATCAATTCAATCAATAAAACAATAGGGTTCAAAAGCAACTGAGGTGTTGTTAGAAATTCACCATAAGTCGATTGATCCACAACACAATTATCTGTGTTTATGAGAGAAAGGCAAAGGTCTGAAAAACATTTGAATTAATTATTCATAGATTTTACAGTTATCCAAAGTGAAACTAGTTGGGACTTTTATAAAACGCACACCAATCAAAGGACATTACATAATGGTTAACAATGCATCAGCCAGAGTTTATGACTGCTTATGTAAATAAAGGCTTTTAGGATGATATTAATGATGCCAATGGTGTTGTATCGGGTGACGTTTAGAGTAATGCATTATTTGAGCCTTAGATTTCATATGGATTAGGATCAATCATTCCTCCAGTCCCCCCAACACAAGAAAATACATTATGTGATTATATATTTATTATAATAACAACAATAAATAAATGTGACTACTAAAAGAATTATAAGATAATAAAGCACATTAATTATGAAGACATACTTTGACTCTGATATGATACACAAAGGTCAAACAAAGGTCAAGTTGACCAGTGGTCATTAGGATTTGAAGTAATAAACAAAAGGTCAGATGAAGGTCAAACTGACCAACGGTAATTGACTTTTAACGTAAATAATGACTGAACCCTGTCCCAAAAGGGGGAAGGGATGATAACAATGTTAATATTTAAAGGTGAAAGGTCACTAATAGAATAATTAAAAGTACCTGCATTTAATAACCACTATGAATTACGATCAGATGGCAGAAGATCATCTGAAGGTCAAAGCGACCAGTACATGTTCAAGATTCGTAGTGAATAATAAAATAAACCCTGCCCAGAGATAACAAGAGCAGGATGAGTTGAGAATAAATAAGGTTAAAAGGTCAAAGGTCACACCAAGTGTACTAAGTAAACAGTAACCATGGGGTGATAAATTGTAAGTGGGGAGGATAACAGATAAGATAACACTATAAGGGTGTTAAAAAGTGCTGTTTACATGGGAGAACAAGGCCCCAAGCAATTAAAATATAAAATAATGCCTAAAAAGTAGGAAAGCATCCTAGTATGATAAGCCAACACACACACACACGCACACACGCATAAAGGTCATACCATCATGTGGGGATGCACAGTAAGATATTTCTTTATAATAATGGCACACACCATAAGCTCAGAAGAGGACAAACGTCACCATAAAACTCATCAAAAGATCATAAAATGCAATAATCTCACTGCCTTAAATAAAATAATGCAACCATGTATATCGGCAAGAATCTTGATAAATACATAATGACTTAGCATCATAGCATAAAACAACAACAATGTATACATATAATGTCACTAATTCATTTATGCATTACACAACAAATAAGTTTCTGTAGAGTGCAGATCCCCTCCAGTCCCGGCAACTTTGCACAGATGCCTCAGCAAGTATGTAGCTCACAGAGAGCGCAAGACACATAAAGATAACCAGAAGCACATGCCTTGAAGATGAAGTGAGCACAATCTCTACCAGTCCATATACTGTTTCTTATACACCAATCATAAAACACAAGCAGGCACTCGGCCTAAGGTGTGACTCCCTGCTACCACAGCCACAGGCACCAAACTTCAAACATGTCTTCATAAACCGAGATAAGCGATAAGCACTGTCAGCAGTAGTAAACTCGATAACAAAGTTCCTCCTCGCAACCAGTCGACTGATAACAGGAACCACAGTTAACTGGCAAGGGGAGGTGACGAACCACCATCCATTCTTCACAGAAGGCATGAGGTGAAAGTTATGAAAATTCCAACATCAGCATCACACTCCCAGATGATCAACAAGCAGGTACCACACTTAACAAGGTACCACCCCGCTGTGAGACGAACCAGCCCAGCTGGTGAGTGAAGGGCCAACCATACCAGCCCAATGTCTCCACAATGCAGACCACAGCAAGACCAACCAGACAAGCTGGCGAGCCAGGGTAAGCTTGAGCTGAGCAGATACATCTAAATGAGTTCAGGTGACCAGGCCCATGATCTCTACGCCTCAACAGGTGACACAGGAAGCCAGACATCTGAGCATCAATCCCAAAGGTGGCCATCATACAGCATCCCCAAGTGATGCAGGCAGTGACCATCCACGCCGAGGAGCACCAGGAGCCCCACAGCCCAAGGCAGCACTACAACTGAACAAACAGACAGCGAGTATGACATTGACACACTGGGGAGGGGGTCCCAGGGGTGGGAAAATTTTTTGATGTGCCCTGGTCAACTTTCAAAGTCAAAGTGACCTGGAACTGGATGTGGCAAGGACAAGTGAACCTAGACAAATAGAAATCAAGATAACAAACAGCATGGCAGTAGCTGAAATAAACTTAAGGTGGGACATAAAGGAATGAGCCCCGAGACACCTAGATGTCTCCTAGCACATTCCTCCAGTCCCTCAACACAAGAAAATGCATTATGGGATTATATATTTATTATGATAACAATAAATAAATGTGAATACTAAAAGTATTGTGAGATAATAAAGCACATCAATTATAAACACAGGTCATCTGAAGGTCAAAGTGACCAGTACATGTTCAAAATCCATAGTGAATAATAAAATAAACCCTGCCCAGATATAACAAGAGCATGATGAGTTGAGACTAGATAAGATTAAAACTTCAAAGGTCACACCAGGTGTACTAAGTAAACAGTAATCATGGGGTGATACATTATACGTGGGAAGGATAACAGATAAGATAACACTATAAGTGTGTTTAAAAACTGCTCTTTACGGGGGAGAACAAGGCCCCAAACACCCAGTATAAGTAGGCTAGAGCGTAAGGTGGTGTTGGAAAGCTACCTGGGTAGTGGCAGAGGGAGGAAGTGAGATGTACCTCCAAACATAAGAGGAGGACCAGGTACCTTGAATCTGGATCTGCTCGATAGGAACCCGCTTCAAAAAGGCCCAGGTAGCACCTCCTCTCCTAAAATCATGAAAAGTAATAACTCTTGGCAAATCCAAGATTTGTGAAACTTGCTTGAGGTGCTTCCTAGGTTTAGAGTCTAAGTTTGAGCCACTGTGAAGCTGATTGCAGCAGAAACAAAGGTGCATCAGAGGACACCTTCTAAGGGGCCAACATGGCTGTAAGGGCTCTAATAGGACACAAAGCAGAGGATATTAATAGTAGTAGAGGAAACCTGATCCTGAATAGTCTTAGACCATTTGATGATGACTGTAGCCCCAGCATCTGAAAAAATAACATCTCCAAATATAAGGCTGTGAAGACTTGTGAGTTAGGAAGATGCTGTGCAACAGTAAAGATCTTGAGGAGGGGGTTTTCATCCACTAAGAAAGTAATTTTGGGTTGAAAACTTCTATTTATTTTCAAAGATTTAATAAAAAAGAGGAATTCTGTGATCACGAAAGGGCTAAGTGTCACAAGCATATATTATGGCCAATGATCCGACAGCAGTAAGATGATTAACAATATTGTCAGGAGACATAACGGATTCTGCCAGATTACTCCATAAAGGCCAATATGTCCATGGTAGAGATCCAATGCAGGGTCAGGTCCAGGACCACCAGGAAGGCCAGGAACAGTCGAAACATGTGTCGATAAGAGGCCAGTGTGGCCAGTCTGAAGCCAAACCAAAGTCTATCAAAGGCCCTGGCAACCATAGGGCCTGTCTCTACATCAGGATCTGAAACACAAGACATAAGCTAAATATCATGATTTAACAGTATGAGATCTATATGGGTAACAATTCATATCGGGGACTGGACTAACTGAGATAATTTAC
Organism: Sabellastarte sp. h YS-2021; assembly: GCA_964017235.1. Lineage (NCBI taxonomy): Eukaryota > Metazoa > Annelida > Polychaeta > Sabellida > Sabellidae > Sabellastarte > Sabellastarte sp. h YS-2021. The sequence goes on along the minus strand of OZ024935.1, from coordinate 23,415,504 downwards.
TAGCATTATCCGTGGTAAGGTGCCATCTAGATAAGAGGTCCACCATCCTGTTATCCGCCCCCTTAATATGGGAGACTACTAGATGAATATTAAACACGGCCGTAAGAAGCCACACATTTCTGGCAGCAGTGGCAAGAACTTGATCCCTGGTATTACCGTAGGTCAAAACATCCACAACTGCATGATTATCACAATAAATGTGTACATGCTTGTTAGCCCAAGAGGCAGCCCAAATCTTCAGGGCCACCACAACATTCAACATCTTGAGGTGTACCATATTATAACCGTTAAAACCCTTGGGAATGGGAATGGTGTAAACAAAATTGTTATAACAACCCCCCAAGCCTTGCAAACAAGCGTCAAGATATATGCGAATGTTGAGGGGTTTAATGTCATATATGGTAATTCAGTGATAGGACTTAAGGAAAGTCTGGAACCAGAATAAATCCCTGAAAAAATCTTGAGTAAGGACAATGTTATTATTCTCAAAATTGTCTCTCAACAACAGTAACATGTGATTTAAAAAATACCTGGCTGGTTTAACACACTTAGAAATGTATAATAACAAAAGCCCAGAAGGAATTGAAGTTGATTCTTATTAACTATTCTCTTATCCGACCAATCCTGACAAACCTTAACAATCTCAGATAGCTTATCAGAAGGTATAGATATGGTTCTGTCAACCGCATTAAAAAGAATACCCAAACAGATGACCTTGGTATGTGGAGGACACAATTTCTTGTAGTTAATGTCCAAACCTAAGTCCTGCAACAAATTAAACAGAAATTGAAAAGCTTGGTCCACAGTAGAGGGCAAACCACAATATATGAGGTCATCAATGTAATTCATGAGTGTATTATGACCATTTTTTGCCATGATATACCTGATACTATCGCCTACCTTACTAAAAAAATGAACTTAAGCGATAACCGAATGGTACCGATAAATCGAGATAGAACTGTTCATTATGTTGCAAGCCTAAAGGTCAATGTCCCCTGTATCAATTTTTAATTGCCTAAAGGCTTGGCTGATGTTGACTTTGAATATTCCTCTTGGTCCTCAAAGTTCGGATAATAGATTCCACTGAGGGGTAAGGCATCTTAAATTTTGTGCCGAGATAAGAATCCTTGGCTACCCCTTCATTAACTGATGGACCTTTAGGAAAACTTAGATCTATAATGGCATGATGAGAGTCGGATTCGGATTTCTCCCTAGTCATAAAAGGTGAGATATGCATGTTAATAGGAGGGTGATCAAAAGGTCCCAGCATAGCTTGAAACTGCAGTATTTGTCCACATGTTCAGAAAACTGGAGTATTTGTCCACATGTTCAAAAAAATTTCTAGCCGAAGCATGATTAACAAAAGTGCTTTCCAACTGCCTAGTTCTGTCAAAATCGAGAGGAAAGCCAAACTCAATTAAGTCAACCAATTGCTTGTCAAAATAATCGCAAAGATGTGCTTTCCAGCTGGAAATTTCAAGATTAGTGTTAACAGGGATACAGAGTCCCAAAAAATTGGGAATACCACTATCTCGAATCATCCTATGGGCCTGCAACACATCAGGAATATTCTGCCAAACTCTGTGAATGCCCTGATATAATACTATGGGGGTGAGTGGAATACATCCAAAATTTGAACCCAGCTGTTGGATGCTCATGGAAAATTCAGGGCAGTCAGAAACATCAGATTGCTGACTACCATTTGGATTCAAACCTTCCTTATCAGCCAGACCATCAGTGCTTCCTTCTGCAAACTGAACTGATGGTATGGTGACAGTAGGGATAATTTCCTGGGCATCAGAGGCCTTACAGAGAGAGGTGCAATGGTTTGCCATGTCTGAAACTCGACTGGACTCGATCCCCACAGCACTCTGTATGCTAGTACAGTCCGAAGCAAAATCTGCCAATAATTGATAATGATTGGCACATGGAACTTGGAACCCTTGGTTACTATTTAGCTGTTTTTCTACCACGTTAGGAAGGCAATAATTTACATGACTGCCCTCACCTGCAGAAGTGTTATCCTGACATTTAGCAAGAGATACCTCACTGCCACCATTTTTTCTCCTTTGAAAGAAAGTACTTTTGTGTACTTGTTTATTGTGTACGTGTGGTACAGTATTGGCCATGAATGCCCTTGACCTACCTGCAGTCTAAGTGCCAGTGTTGAGATTAAAGCTCCTGTCATACTTACCAGCCACCACAGCAGCATAAGATCAACTGTTTCTAGCATTACAAAATACAAGGGCCCTATCAGCCACCCCCTTAGCCTGGGAAACATTCATACTCAACAACTTACCAACTTCCAAAGCATTGGTGGATGCATTGGTGAAAAACCTAGTAACCTGGGTATGACCACCAATGGACGTACCCATACTGACTCGTTTTTTGAAACATCATTTTTGCCACTGTCTTGAAACCTCCTACACTCCACCTGGGGGTGGCTGAAAAGTTTACCTTCTTTATTCCAGCATGAGAACAAATGTGTCCGTATGTGACACCCTTGTTCTCATGAGTTTGCTTCTGCAAGCAGGCAGCTTTATTAAAATAAACGCAGGGGAATACTCTGCTCCCAGTTCTTGCACTCTCTGAGCGCTACCTTGACCAACATCGTGCCTTTGGGCATGTGCCCTCCTGACCCTATCAATTTTTTTAGTCTGGTCCCATCCAGCAATCTCACCCTGTTCCATACAGCACAACAAGTCCTCATGTCTGGCCTTTGCAGAAGCCCGGGAGAAGTCAGTGGCAACATCTAGCAGATTAATTACATAATCCAGCATATGCTCTCTTAAAGCCATATCTGACTCCTCCCGGATGGTTCTGCAGAAGCCAGCCATCCACTGGATGGGGGACAGCTGATTATAAGTAACCCAGTCCTTGTTTGGCCAGCAAGGATGAATTTGTGGGGCCACTTGACCCTATGGGGAACAAACACCTCCACGGATCCGCCCCTCTGGGACTTAATTTTTGGCTTACCTGGGATAGCATTTTCCGCCAAGTGCCAAGTCTTTCCTGAACTTGCTCTTGAATGTTTAATTCATGCCTCAACCTATCAGGAGGGGGTACATAGCCCCTACGCTGGGACACTGGGGTGTCATTTATATCTGACCTGCCCTGTGGTAGTTGGACCTGTGTTTTAGCTTTACTTTGACATTTGGATTATTTAACCGGGGCTTTGACTTTTGGTTAAGTACCAGCACTGGAAAGAGTGTTCTTTTCAATGCTGTCCAAATGTTGACCCAATGCACTCAATTGCTGCAGAATTTTTTGGTTAAAAGGTGTCTGATCAGAGGTGGAGGAACTCGAACCCGAGGTGCCAGGGATATCCACCACCACCAGTTAAAGTACTCTCTGCCTGAAGCAATGAGGGATAAATTTTGATCCGAACTACGAGTAAAATCAGATATGTCAATGTCCGACTCACTGTCTGAAAGTTCAGAAAACACTTGCCTGGCCTGTGCTGACTCCATGCGACTCCTCGACGCCATCATAAAATCTTCGTCAGTGGCCAACTGTAACTGGACAGGAATGCTGCGCTCTCTTCTGTTCGATCTGAGGTTATATCTGTTCGCCTCCATCAAAGCAGATACAATAAGTATAAAAACTAAAAGACTAAAAACAATTTTTTGATGTAGAATTGGAGGTGGCAAGGACAAGTAAACCTGGACCAATAGAAATCAAGATAACAAACAGCATGGCAGCAGCTGAAATAAACTTAAGGTGGGACATAAAGGAATGAGCCCCGAGACACCTAGATGTCTCCAAGCAAACTATGCATGTGGTTATATCAGGTTATCGTTATATCAGGTTATCCTGCAACCCAGGAGAAATTTCAGAATCTCCCATCAAAGAAAAAGCAAGTGGTGAACAGGAAAGAGGTGGAAAAGTGGTTAGACGGAGAGGAAGCCTACACCTGCACAAGCCAGTGAGAAGGAAGTTTCCCAGAAATAGAGTTTATGTAACGTATAAAGCCCAGCAATTTGAAGCGGATCTGGTAGACATGAGTCACCTGAGCAAATATAATGATGGATACAGGTATCTACTCACCTGCATAGATGTTTAAACTGTACGACATTGAGCATTTCAGCTTGCAGAATAAGGAAATGAAATGTAGTGTTGTGGAAAGATTTAACAGGACCCTAAAAACCAGAATGTATAGATATTTCACTGCAAAATCGACGAAACGATATATAGACATCTTGCAAGATTCAGTGAGATCTTACAATCTATCAGTTTATAGTTCTATAGGTATGGCACCAGCTGATGTCATTGACCAGAACCAGAAAGAAGTCTGGTGACCAGGTTCGCATTCCCAGAGCCAAGGGTCGGTTCGAGCAAGGCTTTTTACAGAACTGGAGTGACGAGGTCTTTGTAGTGGTGCAATGTGTGGGAAGGGTGCCACCTGTGTACAAGGTAAAGGATGTCGCAGGGGAGACACTCGATGGCACATTTTACTCCTGGGAGTTGCAACAGGTGATGAAACCCATGGACACGTACTTCAAGATTGAAAAAATTATAGATCAGAGGGAAGAAAACAGAGGGAACAAAGAAATTCTACCTGATCAAGTACAAAGGCTATCCAGAGAAGTTCAATGCTTGGGTTCCTGCTAAAGATATGAAAAAGCTCTAAGGCATCAGAATGAAAAGTCATTCATCATTTAGTCATCATGGAGTTCACATTGTCGTCTTTCTATCGCACATTGCCAAGCAATGCTTGCAAAAGTGAGTACCCATCAAATAGTGCTGGTGAATACAAGGTACGTCTGGCAAGACCGATTCAACTAAATACGACTTCGAAGTTGCTTTGAGTGAAATACAGTATCCAAGAACATGGGACACTTTGAATGCATCCTGCAATAAAGTGTGTTACAATGACGGAACTGGGTTCAGAGAGGCTTGCATTGATCAAGGGTATTACACAAACATCGAAGCAGTCATAAACCAGATTGATAAGGCCATCAATAAGAATGGAGACGATGGAATTATACTTCAATACAATTCTATCACCAGATGAGTCAAGGTGTATATTAAGGTAAACTATGCACTCAGACTGCAAGAAGGCTTTGCACAGATACTGGGGCTGCCAGGCTTAGAGGTTATCTCCCAGACAATGACAGCACCACATTCAGTGGACATCAACAGGGGATTAACTGCCTTGTATGTGTACTACGATTTATGCGAACCCCAGATTGTGGGAGACACCCTGGCTCCACTTTTGAGAATTGTTGACAGCAAGGGAAAGGATGGACAAAAGATTGTAAAATTCTATGGCCAACCACATTTCATTCCACTGAGGAAGAAATACATCGATGTCATTGAAATCAATATAAGTGATGGCACTGGAAATATTATATCATTTACATCTGGGAAAGTGATCTGTAAACTCCATATCAGACTAAAACAGCCAAGTCTATTTTGGAAATATCACAAAATAGTAATAATAATAATTATGGTTTCTAAATCATACGTTCCCAATCACTCCTTACACAAACATTACTATGGTCAAGGACTGGCCAGGTTTAAGGGCTCTCGTATGCAGTATGGAAAAGGTTTGGGTAGTATCTTCAAAAGGGTGGCCCTTCCTCTCTTGTCAAAAGGGGCAAAAATGGCGGCACCACATGTGCTGAAGGCTGCCAAAGGTATAGGAAGAGAGCTGGTGGGACAGTTACTGGATGGCCATGCCCATGCCAAGACCGAGGAAACAAAAATTACAACAAAGGAGACCATTTTGATGAAAAAGCCCAAACGAGACACATCAGACATATTTTAGTTTTTCTACAATAAACAAAAATAATAAGAATGAAACAAAAAAAGAGAGAGTGGAAACCATAATGGGGGTTCTCATAGATGAAGTTTTGTGTGAATGTTCTACCAGTTCCTTGGAATGGTGTGATGTTTTACCCACCCAGACAACCATTGCTAAAAGTATGTGGGAGGAATACCTACCCATAGGCTCCCTTTCACATGATAGTGCCCTGGTGGAATTTTATGTGTCACACCGAGGTAAATGAGCATATGGACCCTAAGAACAGCTACATGAGGATAAAATTTCACATTATGAACAAAGATGGCTACGCAACGGGTCATGTGACTGCAATCTGATTGGTTACGCGCTATAGTATGTGGTTATTCTTCTGATGACATCAGCGTTTTACATACCTATTGTTAAGTGTAAATTCAAGCTTTATATATTTTTACATACCTATTGTTAAGTGTAAATTCAAGCTTTATATATTCAAAGTTGATTGTATCAGCTGTAATTGCATTTAAAAGTACAGAAGCACTGCCTTATTTGGTTAAGCTTAAAACTCAAGAGACTTGCATAAGCGTATACGCGTATACGCAAGAAAAGCTTTCAATGTAAATGCCAGTACTTAAACTCACTGCATTGCGGATATTGCCTTGCGTTGCGTTAATTTTCAACTCACTGCGTTGCGTAAAGCAACAGGGAGGCTTTTTTACACATATGCAATGGGTTAAACAGTATTTGAATGGTATTTCTTATGGATTTTATATAATTATATATCGTTATGTAGTTAGTACATATAAAACACTAGAACACTCAGCATTCGATGCACAAAAGGTATGCAGACCCCGTCTTCAGTATAGTCATGTCAGCCTCAATGCTAAATAGCCTTCTAAAGACTAAGCTGTGAAGGTTATTTTAAATTGAAGGCAACCTGATATTCCTGGCTAGAAATCTGAAAATTACGGTTAAATAGTTATGATAAATTTATAGAATTCCCAGAAAAACCTGTATCTTATACAAATTTTATGAAAATTTTAATTTATTACTGTAAAATTATTATATTTTAACTCCAGAGTAATTCACCAAGGCTAACACACCTATCTCTTTTTTTCCATGTGTGCACATACACACAAGAGATTTATGTGTGTTCCAAAAGCTATTTTTCTTTCAAACAGGAACTTTAGTGTATGCAAGTTCTTGTTTTATTCTTGTGGCAATTTATTCACAGTTTGACTGTGGTATAATGACAAACTACTGAAATCCATATACCAAAGACAAATAGTTTTGAAAATAAATTAAGTGATAAAAATGTATGTATTGTCACTGTACAAGTTAAAACAATAAAATATTCTGGACAGTAATTAAAAATAGTGCATGATTAAAGTGTGACAATTTAATCGTTGACATGGATATCTGTTGGGAATATTTAACTAAATATATCGTTTGTGTAAAAATTTCATAACCATTAAACATTTAAATTATTAATGGTTGTTTTTGCATTAAAATGCTTCCACTGCATATAAAATAGACAGATATTAATTATATACCTATTTTTGACTAATCACCACTGGCTGTTCAATCAGACAGTAGAGTTTAGGAGCCTAGTATTTTACTATTTGTTGGAAATAAGATATTTTATGTTTTATTTTTACTTTTCTAAATTTAGTAAATTTTAGCGCCTTTTGACAGGCTGACTCAAAATTGTAAGTTTAAGTCTGGAAAATGTCTTTCATCAAGTGTCAGCCCGGATTGTTTTGACAAGAGATCCCCATACTGAGTTACCATAGCAACTCATCTTTTCTTCTTTTTTTTGCAAAGTTTTAGAAATAAAAAGAGAACAGCAATAGAATTTGATAGAAAAGGACATGGATTTATAGAATAGAAAATAGAGATAGTTAGGGACATATATATATTTTATAATTAAAGGAAATAATTAAATCTTTTGACATAACTGCAATGTTGACATTTTTTACAAAGAAACAGTTATAATAAAGTGTACATACATATTTTTTTAGAACATTTGTGCTAAAATTTAATATTGATGTCTTTTTAATGAATAAATAGTTGTATTAAAGAAATCATATTTATCTATAGTGACACAAAAACACTCCCGGACATTCATTTCTGGTAGCAGAGCGTGGTTACATTTGAATAGAGTTAAATAGATAAAGTGTGGTAGTGTGATTATATGAAGCAATATAATGTGTATATCAGGATATAAACATTAAATAGTTAAAAGGATAATAGCAGCAGTATGACAACTGAGGACTCAATACCAGCAGAGCAGATAGACACTGACAAAGAGACCCAAGACATGGAAGGTTTGATTCGGTCAATGAAGGTTACTAAATCTCGTGCAAAAGGTAATTTTACCAGACAGAAAAATAGTCTGTTCAGGTTGATTGAAAACAATGAATCCAGCAGGGCTATAAGTAATAGTCAAAACCGACTTGATGAATTGGCGCAGTCAGTGATGGACAGTATAAGCGAACTGATAAAGAAAGTGGAGAAAGAACAGGCTGATGCACTGGTTCAAGAGTTGGAAATTTTCGAACAAGAATATAACAAGACAGTTTCGAAAATAGAAGAGAAATTAACGACTTCTACAGTCAGTAATACAGTAGTTAGCCCAGCACCAACCACAGGATTACAAAATGATCTGACAAAACAATTGTCGCGTGTCTCCATTCCAGTCTTCAATGGAGACAAACACCTATATGAAGGCTGGAAAGCTGCTTTCACAGCCTGTGTGGATAATACATCATCAACCCCAGAGTACAAGTTGTTACAGCTAAGACAAAGTCTAACCGGGGAAGCTTTAAAAGTTGTGCAGGGACTGGGGCATTCAGCTACAGCCTATGAAGTTGCCAAGGAAAGACTGGAGAGAAAATTTGGAGGAAAAAGAAGGTGGATAGCAATAAGATTAGAAGAGCTGGCCAACATTCGCCCAGTGAGACCAAATAATGCTGCTGACATTGAGAAATTTGCAGATGTTTTAGACCTGGCTGTTGTCAACTTTAAAGAAGCAGGCAAGCATGATGAATTGACAGATGGATATTTCTACAGTGAACTGTTAAAGAAAATTAATGAGCAAATGTTGACCCAGTACCATCGCTGGGTAGCTGAACAAAATAAAACCGAATCTGTCCTCACACTGAGAGACTTTGTAGTACAAGAGGCAGAGTATCAAATAATGGCCTCAGAAAAGGTGCATGGAATGTCAAAGAGTACTGGCAGCTCCGGTACCAGCAGACAGAGGTAATTTCATGCAGAAGCAAAAGGTCACAAACGCAACTGTAATGTGTGTCATGGTAACCATGGGGCTTGGGCTTGTGACCAGTTTAAGGCAGCTGATGTCAACAAAAGGTGGGACATTGCAAAACAACATCACCTATGTTTCAGATGTTTAGGAGACGACCACAGTGGCAAGTCATGTCAATGAACAAGGATATGTGGCATTGACAACTGTAAGAAAAACCATAACCGTCTCTTACACAGGTCACAACCACAGCAAATAACAGCCAAGGATTCTAATTTCCAAGTGGCAGCTCCTCCCATGGAGGGGGATCGACACTCATCATTCAGGACAAACCATAGCAACAGAGAGTGTACCAGAGAGAGTGTACCACTGCGCACAGTTCCAGTAATTCTTAGAAATGGCGATAAAAAGATAACTGTAAATGCGCTTCTGGATGATGGGAGTACAAAAACATACATCAATGCAAGTGTTGCTGCTGAACTTGAAATCCAAGGACAGTCACATAGAATAACGGTTGATGTTGTGAATGGTTATACTGAGGTGATTGACGCAATGCCAGTTGAATTCATCCTGGAGAGTGTGGATAGAAGAGTATGCCAGCCAGTAAGTGCCTTTACAGTCAATAAAGTCACAGGAAATATGGAGGTTATAGATTGGGCAAGAGAAGGGAAAAAGTGGCCTCACCTCCAGGGGATTAATTTTCCCAGAACAGAAAGAAGGACAGTGGACATACTGATTGGTGTTGACTATGCAAACCTTCATTACTCTTGCAAAGATGTTCAAGGTCGACCAGGGCAACCATTTGCAAGACTGACCCCACTGGGATGGACCTGCATTGGTGGTGTAAGTATCAACAGAACAACTCATTTTGCCAGGACATATTTTACAGACGACAGGCTTACAGCAGTGACAGAAAAGTTTTGGAAAGTAGAAGAAGTAGAAGATACTAACAGAAAACTCATGACACCAGAAGACAGTCAAGTTATAGAAATGACAAAGAATTCCTTGGTCATGAAGGATGGCCACTACAATGTGGCAATTCCATGGAAGCCAGGCACAAAGGAACATTTAGATACCAACTACGAAATGGCCCTCAAAAGACTTCAAAACACAGAAGCAAGGTTGAAGAAAACTCCAGACATAGCCAAATCATACAGTGACACCATTGAGAAATACCAGGAAAAAGGGTATATCAGAAAACTGGCAAAAGAAGATACTGCTGATTCTGGTTATTACATCCCACATTTTCCAGTGATTAGAATGGACAAAGATACCACAAAGACCAGGATAGTATTTGATGCCTCTGCAAAAGATAGGAACCGTATGTCACTGAACAGCACTATGTACCCAAGGCCAAAGTTACAGAATGACCTGTTTCAAGTTTTGGTAAACTTCCGCAGCAAACCTGTTGCTTTAGCAAGTGACATATCAGAGATGTATTTGCAAATAAAGATGTATGAAGAAGACAGGAAGTATCACAGATTCCTGTGGCGAGACCTTGACCAGTCCAGAGTGCCAGATGCATATGAGTTTTCCAGTTTAGTGTTTGGGACTAGTGCCTCGCCATTCCTTGCTCAGTTGGCAACACAGCAGCATGCACATAGTTTGAAAGATAGGTTTCCAAAGGCTGCAGATACCGTCTTGAAAGCAACATTTATGGATGACAGTTTGACATCATTTGACACAATTGAAGAAGCCAAAGCAGCATACCAAGATATGATAGAGTTTTGGGCACTTTGTGGAATGAAGGCTAGAAAATGGCTGTCAAATGAAAAAGAGGTCTTGAAAGGAATTCCACAAGAAGACAGCAAAAGAGTTCAAGATCAATGAGGGTATTCCAACTGTAAAGACACTTGGAATCAAATGGCAAGCAGATGTGGATGTGCTTGCTTTTAATCCTGAAGACACTGAAATTGCAAGAATGACTAAGCGGGGATTCCTTAGCAAGCTAGCCTCAGTATTTGACCCGTTAGGCCTGATTGCACCTTTTGTTGTGAAGGGAAAAGTATTGATGCAAGACTTATGGTTAGCAGGCATTGAATGGGACGAAGATATGGGAACATCACTCTGTGAAAAAGTGCAATTGTGGTCTTCTGAATTGAGAAATTTGGGTGAGATTCGTGTTCCAAGATCCTTACAGCCAGAACAGGTGGTTTGTTCCACAGTGCACACATTCGTTGACGCATCAGAGAAGGCATATGGGGCAGCATCATACTTACGGTGTGTATTGAAGGACGGAACAATAACAAGTCGTTTGATAGCATCCAAAACAAAAGTTGCACCACTATCATGTGTTAGTATCCCTCGACTAGAGCTAATGGGAGCAATGTTAGGTCTAAAGTTGACACAAGTTGTTGTAAACTCCTTGGAAATGGATATAGGCAGAGCTACAATTTGGACTGATAGTTGCAATGTCTTATGGTGGATACGTGGCCACAGCCGGCAATATAAACCATTTGTTGCAAACCGCATCGGGGAAATTCAAAGTGCAACCAAACCAAAACAGTGGCGCCATGTTCCAACAAAAGAAAATCCTGCTGACTATGTAACACGTGGCTTAAATATCACAGAGATGGCAAATTGTCAACACTGGTGGGAAGGACCGACATTCTTAACACAGTCAGAATTTGCTTGGCCGAAGAGCAAGGTTGATATGGAGAGTAACATTCCAGAGTTAGGCCAAAAGAAGGTCAGCAAAAAGTCATACAGCTTCATGGCATGTGAGAAGTCGGCAATTCACAGCATGCCATCAAGACTTGAACCTAGTCGTTACTCAAACTGGAAACATTACTTGAGAGTATATGCTTGTGCATGTCGATTCATTGAAAACTGTCAGCAAGAAAAATCACAAAGAACAACAGGTAGCATCCAGACCGCTGAAATTGAAGATGCTGAGATTCAAATTCTAGCCCACATACAGAAAGTGGCCTTTCCAAGTGAATATGAAGCACTATCAAGAGGAAAAGAACTTCCAGCACAGAGTAAGTTACTCCCATTACACCCAAGGTTGGATACAGATGGTCTTATCCGTTGTAATGGCAGACTACAACATGCAGAATACCTGTCATATGACACAAAAAATCCCATCATCTTGCCAAAGAGGAACCCTGTAACAAAGCTTATCATAAAGCAGTGCCATGAAGACCATCATCATGTGATCGGGACAAATCACACACTTAGTATACTGTCACAGCGTTTCTGGATTATTTCAGCCAGAGAAGAGATCAGACATTGGGAAAGTGAATGTAATATGTGTAAACATTGGAAAGCCAGAGCAGCAAGTCAGATAATGGCACCTCTACCAGCTTCACGACTCAAAGAACCACTACAGGCATTTAGTAGAGTCTCAGTTGATTATGCAGGGCCATTTTTAACAGTGCAAGGACGAGGGAAGTGTCGCCGCAAACGTTACATGTGTTTGTTCACATGCATGACATCGAGAGCTGTCCACTTGGAGATGGCCTATGCACTGGATGCGGACTCATTCTTAAAGGCATTCTACAGAATGGTGAACAGACGAGGATGTCCAGAAGAGGTTTTCTCTGATAACGGCAGTAACTTCATTCGTGCCAATAAGGAATTGAGTGCCCTTGTCAAAGAACTAGATCAAGACAACATCACTGGGACAGTTTCGAGGAAGGGGATCAAGTGGTATTTCAATCCACCACAGGCTCCGCATTTTGGTGGTGTACATGAAACAATGATAAAAGCTGCAAAAAAGGCAGTGTCAGCAATTTTATCAAACAGTTTAGTGACAGATGAGGAACTGATGACAGCATTCACAGGAGCTGAATCACTCATAAACTCGTGTCCTCTGACTTATCAGTACACTGACCCAAACGATGATGTTCCTCTGACACCAGGCCACTTCTTACATGGACATGTAAAAGTGGAAATAGTTCCAAAAAACCCTGACTCCTTACAAACCAGGACTATTCACCGATGGAGGAGAGTACAAGAACTAATTGAGCATTTTTAGAAAAGGTGGATCAGAGAGTGGCTACCAACTCTTAATTCACGAAAAAAGTGGACTGTAGAAAAAAGGGACTTGAAAGAGAATGACATAGTGATGTTACTAGATCCAAACACACCACGTGGACAGTGGCCATTAGCTAAAGTGACAAAATTGATAAAAGGATGTGATGGTCATATATAGTGAATTGGACATTTTGTATAGTTTTCTTGCACTATGGGAGTACATGTACTTAAATTCAAAACGGAGTTTAACTTTCACATTTATAGACACTTAAGGTTTTTGTATAATTAGTTACAATTGAAAGTTTTCTGGTTTAAAGAGAGAGACTGTCAAATGTTTTGTGTAATTAGTAGTAAACCTAATTTTTTCTGATTTAAAGAGAGAGTTGGTCAGACATATTCTATAATTACATGTACTTGTATACTCGTTAAGATTTGTATTTCATAATTTGAATGATTGTCGTCGTAAAACATGTATCTACAAATATTTTACTTGTAGTCAACAGTGTATATTGGCACTGTTGAGAAGGGGGAAATGGAAATAAGATATTTTATGTTTTAATTTTACTTTTCTAAATTTAGTAATTTTTAGCGCCTTTTGACAGGCTGACTCAAAATTGTAAGTTTAAGTCTGGAAAATGTCTTTCATCAAGTGTCAGCCTGGATTGTTTTGATAAGAGATCCCCATACTGAGTTACCATAGCAACTCATCTTTTCTTCTTTTTTTTGCAAAGTTTTAGAAATAAAAAGAGAACAGCAATAGAATTTGATAGAAAAGGACATGGATTTATAGAATAGAAAATAGAGATAGTTAGGGACATACATATATTTTATAATTAAAGGAAATAATTAAATCTTTTGACATAACTGCAATGTTGACATTTTTTACAAAGAAACAGTTATAATAAAGTGTACATACATATTTTTGAAGAACATTTGTGCTAAAATTTAATATTGATGTCTTTAATGCAGTTGTTCTACTGGAGGCGGACCCTACGACTCTCTATATATGGTCGGCTGCAAAAGTCGGGGGGGGGGGGGGGGGGGGGGGTCGGGGACAAAAATCAACAAAAAAGGCGGGAAAGTTTTGGGTTGGCTTTAACTCCCCGACAGGACATGATACATACAGGCTTTACTGGATCTAGAGGCCAACCTGCCATTGGGTCGGGATGTTTGGTACAGACTGGTCTGGAACCTACCAGGACAAGCCCTAAAGCCCTAACAGACAAGCCCTAAACCCCTAACAGTCAAGCCGTAGCAGGTCCAAAAAAAACGTACTGACAAACAGACAGGACTGGAGAAATAGACAGAATCACCCTGACCAGACGTGTAGTCGGTATTGCAAGTACAGTTTTTGATGAGTTTTGCGGAAAAAAGAGGCTCAAGTGTCCACCAATAAACAATTCTTAAACTAGGTCACTAGTAAATATTTGGATCCCATCACGTGACCTAAACGTCCAACTTTACTTTTTTGGTTATTTTAATTATAGTTTTCAGGTATTTGATCTCATATTATATAAGAAAAGAAATAAATGTATGTCTGCTTCAATTTATGAACAAAAAAAAAATTCATTAAAAATGATCTATCCTGTGAAAAAAGGCAGGGAGAGATATGCTTCTAACAGTCCCTCACGTGACAATGAAAACCTACTGGTTGTTGTTGCCTTTTATACTCCAATTTCGAGCTTCTGGGAAAGACCCTATTCTCATAAAGGTAATAAACTTGCTGTAGTTCAGGTCACGTGATCCAAATATTTACTGGTGACATAGTTTTCGATTTGTTGATTGGTCAACACTTGATCCTCTCTTTTCCCCAAAATTGCTAATGGGCTTTTACAGTGAGAAGCAATATCTTGTGATGGGAGCAAAATAGTATGTTAATTTTTTTTTTAAAATTGCTCCGGTGAAATAGGCTGAGAATTTGATTATTATTTGACAAAATAAAACACTCTTTCAAGTTTCTTAATTAATTATCGGATATATATGTGGACCTTTTCTAACTGTTAACTTCAAAATTATGATCACTATCACTGCTTTCTGTCATTCCTGACATATTTTTTGGTGTTATCTTCAACTCACATTTATGCTGCTAATGGACTGCAAATGAGCAGTACTTATAAATTGCAAAAGACAAGCCGGCTTCGTGTTAGGACAGGCCTGTAAGTGATAAGGACAAGCCTGGACGGGTTACAGGCAAGCCTTGAAGTCATAGGACAAGATGTGAAGTGACTAAGACAAGCTCGTTACCTAGGGGGCGGAGCCTAGGTCGGGAACAAGAGTCGGGGAGGGCCGGGGAAATATCAAACATTTCACCGACTCTCCCTGACATGCCGGGAACTTAGAACCGACCCTAACCGACCATGTAAACATTGGTCCCGAGCCTCCAATAATACTTAGTTACTGACTGGTCAGCTCCAGTGGAACACCTACATAATACTGAGAACAAGAACTGTTTATACTCTTTGCACAGTGTATATTTATAACATGTGAAATGAGATGAGTTTCTGGTAAATGTTTCATGGTGAAAGTATACACTGCAGTATCAAGTATTATCTTGTGTAGAAAGGTATCAATTCAGAAAAGCTTTAGTTAATATTTGTTTTACTGTATAAAATGCACAATTATTAACTTTGCAAATCTAGAATTTAGTACATTTATGTGAATATTTAATTTTAGCATATTATTTAACTATTCAAATAACATATAAAGAAATAGTCCAGAAGGCAAATAAATATTATATTATTTGCTGGTATTTATAAATATATAATCTCAAGCCTTCAACAGCGGTGTATTTTGTAACTGCTGAATTATACACTACAGGTTTAAGTTTTCTTCTGTTTTAATGTTGCTTTGAACACTGTATAGGTCATATCACAACGGGTAGTTTTATGGGCAGAGGAAACCAGTACATACAGTTAGTTACGGTGCTGTCCTGTAAACTGCCAACCATCAGTAAGAAACTAACAGATGGTTCATCAGTGTTTAGTGGCTAAGTGTAAACGGAAGCTATTTATCTATGACTATGAATGTAACGGGAGGCGGAGCTTGTTATACCAAAAAAAATAATCCTTTATCATCATTAAGGAAATACACCAGTTTACAATAATCTGCTATTTAACCTTAAAGTAAATATACCATTTGTTTTTCAAGTGGCCTCAAGTGGTTACAGCAACATGCATACAAAAAAAAAAGCTTCTTACTCCAGAATGATTGATTACCAGAAGATGGTCTGTGTTTATGTTAGTTGCTTTGGCTAGAAGAAAGCTGTCAATCTACAAGGCGTATTAATGTACATGGAGGCAGGGCCTGTTATGCCATAAAGAATCCTCTGTTATCATAAGAGGAAATATACCATTTGACTTTCAATAATCATAGATTAAATATTCCATTTGATTTTTAAGTGGTCTCGAGAAGATGGCCCATTAATATATGTCTTCTCACCATCCACTTGATCTATTGAGGGATTATACAATAATTTTGTTATAAGTAGTCAGTAAATATACCATTTATTTTTTTTCAAGTGGCCTCAGGTAAAAGAGCTTGTTGTACCATTATTACTTACCTCCCCAATCTCCATTTGATCATTTGATATATTATACCATTTAGTTTACAATAATTAGCAAATATGCTACTTAAAGTAAATATACCATTTGTTTTTCAAGTGGTCTCGAGTGGAACCCCCATTTATGCCATAATTACCCGCCTCACCAACCCTCCCACTGCCGACCGTCATTACCCCCCACTTGACTATCGTGGACCATTTGGCCTCCACCCCCTGAGGGGGACCAGATTATGCCCAAAAAAATTTTGGCATATCGTCCCCCTTACTACTAATAAACCATGTACCTGGGGTGACATTTTGGCAGCATAACTAAGCCAAATATTGGGATGTAATGCTGCAATTTGGGCCAAAGATTAAGTGGGTGACACTAATAAATATGGAACAGCTTTGGGACTTACATCTAGGTTTAAATCTCATGTAGGAAGATTCCACGACTGGAAATGAGCTATACTGGTTGCAGTAACTCGTATATACAGGGGGTCATGTTCCCACCATAACTAAGCCAAATATTGAGATATTATACTGCAATTTGGTACAAACACTAAGTAAACCATAGTAATCCGTATGGAATAGCTTTGAGACCTAAAGAATGGGTTCACTCATGTCACATTGCTCTGTTACCTGCAATGAAGTGGTCTAGCTGCATAAAACCCATATACCTAGTGCGCCATTTTGGCAGCATGACTAAGCCAAATATTGGGATGTAATGCTGCAATTTCGGCCTAAGATTAAGTGGGTGACACTAATAAATATGGAGCAGCTTTGGGACTTACATCTAGGTTAAAATCTCATGTAGGAAGATTCCACGACTGGAACAGAGCGATACTGGTTGCAGTAACTCGTATATACAGGGGGTCATGTTCCCACCATAACTAAGCCAAATATTGAGATATTATACTGCAATTTGGTACAAACACTAAGTAAACCATAGTAATCCGTATGGAATAGCTTTGAGACCTAAAGAATGGGTTCACTCATGTCGCATTGCTCTGTTACTAGCAATGAAGTGGTCTAGCTGCATAAAACCCATATACCTAGTGCGCCATTTTGGCAGCATGACTAAGCCAAATATTGGGATGTAATGCTGCAATGTAGACCAAAGATCAAGTGGGTCACACTAATAAATATGGAACAATTTGGGACTTACATCTATAAAGGAAACTCTTGTCACAAGCTTTCACAACTGGAAATGAGCTATACTGGTTGCAGTAAATTAACATATACAGGCGGTCATGTTTCCACCATAACTAAGACAAATATTCAGCTAGAATACTGCCATTTGGTCCAGACACTCTCTGAATAACCACAATAAATAAGAAATAGCTTTGAGACCTACAGAATGGGTTAACAGATGTCACATTGCTCTGTTACCAGCAATGAAGTGGTCTAGCTGCATAAAACCCATATACCTAGTGCGCCATTTTGGCAGCATGACTAAGCCAAATATTGGGATGTAATACTGCAATTTGGGCCAAAGATTAAGTGGATCACACTAATAAATATGGAACAATTTGGGACTTACATCTATAAAGGAAACTCTTGTCACAAGCTTTCACAACTGGAAATGAGCTACACTGGTTGCAGTAAATTAACATATACAGGCGGTCATGTTTTCACCATAACTAAGACAAATATTCAGCTAGAATACTGCCATTTGGTCCAGACACTAAGTGAATAACCACAATAAATAAGAAATAGCTTTGAGACCTACAGAACGGGTTAAAACCATGTCACATTGCTCTGTAACTGGCAATGAAGGGCTCTGGCTGCAATAAACCAGGTACCTGGGGTGACATTTTGGCAGCATAACTAAACCAAATATTGGGATGTAATGCTGCAATTTGGGCCAAAGATTAAGTGGGTGACACTAATAAATATGGAGCAGCTTTGAGACTTACATCTAGGTTAAAATCTCATTTAGGAAGATTCCACAACTGGAAAAGAGCTATACTGGTTGCAGTAACTCGTATATACAGGGGGTCATGTTCCTACCATAACTAAGCCAAATATTGAGATATTATACTGCAATTTGGTACAAACACTAAGTAAACCATAGTAATCCGTATGGAATAGCTTTGAGACCTAAAGAATGGGTTCACCCATGTCACATTGCTCTGTTACCTGCAATGAAGTGGTCTAGCTGCATAAAACCCATATACCTAGTGTGCCATTTTGGCAGCATGACTAAGCTAAATATTGGGATGTAATGCTGCAATTTGGGCCAAAGATTAAGTGGGTCACACTAATAAATATGGAACAATTTGGGACTTACATCTATAAAGGAAACACTTGTCACAAGCTTTCACAACTGAAAATGAGCTACACTGGTTGCAGTCAATTAACATATACAGGCGGTCATGTTTCCACCATAACTAAGACAAATATTCAGCTAGAATACTGCCATTTGGTCCAGACACTAAGTGAATGACCACAATAAATAAAAAGTAGCTTTGAGACCTACAGAATGGGTTAAACCCATGTCACATTGCTCTGTCACTAGCAATGACGGGCTCTGCCTGCAATAAACCATATACCTGGGTAACATTTTGGCAGCATAGCTAAGCCAAATATTGGAATGTAATGCTGCAATTTGGGCCAAAGATTAAGTGGGTGACACTAATAAATATGGAACAGCTTTGGGACTTACATCTAGGTTAAAATCTCATGTAGGAAGATTCCACGACTGGAAAAGAGCTATACTGGTTGCAGTAACTCGTATATACAGGGGGTCATGTTCCCACCATAACTAAGCCAAATATTGAGATATTATACTGCAATTTGGTACAAACACTAAGTAAACCATAGTAATCCGTATGGAATAGCTTTGAGACCTAAAGAAAGGGGTTCACTCATGTCACATTGCCCTGTTACCTGCAATGAAGTGGTCTAGCTGCATAAAACCCATATACCCAGTGCGCCATTTTTGCAGCATGACTAAGCCAAATATTGGGATGTAATGCTGCAATTTCGGCCAAAGATTAAGTGGGTCACACTAATAAATATGGAGCAGCTTTGGGACTTACATCTAGGTTAAAATCTCATGTAGGAAGATTCCACGACTGGAACAGAGCTATACTGGTTGCAGTAACTCGTATATACAGGGGGTCATGTTCCCACCATAACTAAGCCAAATATTGAGATATTATACTGCAATTTGGTACAAACACTAAGTAAACCATAGTAATCCGTATGGAATAGCTTTGAGACCTAAAGAATGGGTTCACTCATGTCGCATTGCTCTGTTACCTGCAATGAAGTGGTCTAGCTGCATAAAACCCATGTACCTAGTGCGCCATTTTGGCAGCATGACTAAGCCAAATATTGGGATGTAATGCTGCAATTTGGGCCAAAGATTAAGTGGGTCACACTAATAAATATGGAACAATTTGGGACTTACATCTATAAAGGAAACACTTGTCACAAGCTTTCACAACTGAAAATGAGCTACACTGGTTGCAGTCAATTAACATATACAGGCGGTCATGTTTCCACCATAACTAAGACAAATATTCAGCTAGAATACTGCCATTTGGTCCAGACACTAAGTGAATGACCACAATAAATAAAAAGTAGCTTTGAGACCTACAGAATGGGTTAAACCCATGTCACATTGCTCTGTCACTAGCAATGACGGGCTCTGCCTGCAATAAACCATATACCTGGGGTAACATTTTGGCAGCATAGCTAAGCCAAATATTGGAATGTAATGCTGCAATTTGGGCCAAAGATTAAGTGGGTGACACTAATAAATATGGAACAGCTTTGGGACTTACATCTAGGTTAAAATCTCATGTAGGAAGATTCCACGACTGGAAAAGAGCTATACTGGTTGCAGTAACTTGTATATACAGGGGGTCATGTTCCCACCATAACTAAGCCAAATATTGAGATATTATACTGCAATTTGGTACAAACACTAAGTAAACCATAGTAATCCGTATGGAATAGCTTTGAGACCTAAAGAAAGGGGTTCACTCATGTCACATTGCCCTGTTACCTGCAATGAAGTGGTCTAGCTGCATAAAACCCATATACCCAGTGCGCCATTTTTGCAGCATGACTAAGCCAAATATTGGGATGTAATGCTGCAATTTCGGCCAAAGATTAAGTGGGTGACACTAATAAATATGGAACAGCTTTGGGACTTACATCTAGGTTAAAATCTCATGTAGGAAGATTCCACGACTGGAAAAGAGCTATACTGGTTGCAGTAACTCGTATATACAGGGGGTCATGTTCCCACCATAACTAAGCCAAATATTGAGATATTATACTGCAATTTGGTACAAACACTAAGTAAACCATAGTAATCCGTATGGAATAGCTTTGAGACCTAAAGAAAGGGGTTCACTCATGTCACATTGCCCTGTTACCTGCAATGAAGTGGTCTAGCTGCATAAAACCCATATACCCAGTGCGCCATTTTTGCAGCATGACTAAGCCAAATATTGGGATGTAATGCTGCAATTTCGGCCAAAGATTAAGTGGGTCACACTAATAAATATGGAGCAGCTTTGGGACTTACATCTAGGTTAAAATCTCATGTAGGAAGATTCCACGACTGGAACAGAGCTATACTGGTTGCAGTAACTCGTATATACAGGGGGTCATGTTCCCACCATAACTAAGCCAAATATTGAGATATTATACTGCAATTTGGTACAAACACTAAGTAAACCATAGTAATCCGTATGGAATAGCTTTGAGACCTAAAGAATGGGTTCACTCATGTCACATTGCTCTGTTACCTGCAATGAAGTGGTCTAGCTGCATAAAACCCATATACCTAGTGCGCCATTTTGGCAGCATGACTAAGCCAAATATTGGGATGTAATGCTGCAATTTGGGCCAAAGATTAAGTGGGACACACTAATAAATATGGAACAATTTGGGACTTACATCTATAAAGGAAATTCTTGTCACAACCTTTCACAACTGGAAATGAGCTACACTGGTTGCACTAAATTAACATATACAGGCGGTCATGTTTTCACCATAACTAAGACAAATATTCAGCTAGAATACTGCCATTTGGTCCAGACACTAAGTGAATAACCACAATAAATAAGAAATAGCTTTGAGACCTACAGAACGGGTTAAAACCATGTCACATTGCTCTGTAACTGGCAATGAAGGGCTCTGGCTGCAATAAACCATGTACCTGGGGTGACATTTTGGCAGCATAACTAAACCAAATATTGGGATGTAATGCTGCAATTTGGGCCAAAGATTTAGTGGGTGACACTAATAAATATGGAGCAGCTTTGAGACTTACATCTAGGTTAAAATCTCATGTAGGAAGATTCCACGACTGGAAAAGAGCTATACTGGTTTCAGTAACTCGTATATACAGGGGGTCATGTTCCTACCATAACTAAGCCAAATATTGAGATATTATACTGCAATTTGGTACAAACACTAAGTAAACCATAGTAATCCGTATGGAATAGCTTTGAGACCGAAAGAATGGGTTCACCCATGTCACATTGCTCTGTTACCTGCAATGAAGTGGTCTAGCTGCATAAAACCCATATACCTAGTATGCCATTTTGGCAGCATGACTAAGCTAAATATTGGGATGTAATGCTGCAATTTGGGCCAAAGATTAAATGGGTGACACTAATAATATGGAACAGCTTTGGGACTTACATCTATAAAGGAAACACTTGTCACAAGCTTTCACAACTGAAAATGAGCTACACTGGTTGCAGTGAATTAACATATACAGGCGGTCATGTTTCCACCATAACTAAGACAAATATTCAGCTAGAATACTGCCATTTGGTCCAGACACTAAGTGAATGACCACAATAAATAAAAAGTAGCTTTGAGACCTACAGAATGGGTTAAACCCATGTCACATTGCTCTGTCACTAGCAATGACGGGCTCTGACTGCAATAAACCATATACCTGGGGTAACATTTTGGCAGCATAGCTAAGCCAAATATTGGAATGTAATGCTGCAATTTGGGCCAAAGATTAAGTGGGTGACACTAATAAATATGGAACAGCTTTGGGACTTACATCTAGGTTAAAATCTCATGTAGGAAGATTCCACGACTGGAAAAGAGCTATACTGGTTGCAGTAACTCGTATATACAGGGGGTCATGTTCCCACCATAACTAAGCCAAATATTGAGATATTATACTGCAATTTGGTACAAACACTAAGTAAACCATAGTAATCCGTATGGAATAGCTTTGAGACCTAAAGAATGGGTTCACTCATGTCACATTGCTCTGTTACCTGCAATGAAGTGGTCTAGCTGCATAAAACCCATATACCTAGTGCGCCATTTTGGCAGCATGACTAAGCCAAATATTGGGATGTAATGCTGCAATTTCGGCCAAAGATTAAGTGGGTCACACTAATAAATATGGAGCAGCTTTGGGACTTACATCTAGGTTAAAATCTCATGTAGGAAGATTCCACGACTGGAACAGAGCTATACTGGTTGCAGTAACTCGTATATACAGGGGGTCATGTTCCCACCATAACTAAGCTAAATATTGAGATATTATACTGCAATTTGGTACAAATACTAAGTAAACCATAGTAATCCGTATGGAATAGCTTTGAGACCTAAAGAATGGGTTCACTCATGTCGCATTGCTCTGTTACCTGCAATGAAGTGGTCTAGCTGCATAAAACCCATATACCTAGTGCGCCATTTTGGCAGCATGACTAAGCCAAATATTGGGATGTAATGCTGCAATTTGGGCCAAAGATTAAGTGGGTCACACTAATAAATATGGAACAATTTGGGACTTACATCTATAAAGGAAACTCTTGTCACAAGCCTTCACAACTGGAAATGAGCTGAACAGGTTGCAGTAAATTAACATATACAGGTGGTCATGTTTCCACCATAACTAAGACAAATATTCAGCTAGAATACTGCCATTTGGTCCAGACACTAAGTGAATAACCACAATAAATAAGAAATACCTTTGAGACCTACTGAACGGGTTAAACCCATGTCAGATTGCTGTGTAACTGGCAATGAAGCGCTCTGGCTGCAATAAACCATGTACCTGGGGTGATATTTTGGCAGCATAGCTAAGCCAAATATTGAGATGTAATGCTTCAATTTGGGCCAAAGATTAAGTGGCTGACACTAATAAATATGGAACAGCTTTGGGACTTACATCTAGGTTAAAATCTCATGTAGGAAGATTCCACGACTGGAAATGAGCTATACTGGTTGCAGTAACTCGCATATACAGGGGGTCATGTTCCCACCATAACTAAGCCAAATATTGAGATATTATACTCCAAGTTGGCAAAAACACTCAGTAAACCATACTAATCCATATGGAATAGCTTTGAGACCTAAAGAATGGGTTAACCCATGTCACATTGCTATGTTACCACCAATGAAGTGGTCTAGCTGCATAAAACCCAAATACCTAGTATGCCATTTTGGCAGCATGACTAAGCCAAATATTGGGATGTAATGCTGCAATTTGGGCCAAAGATTAAGTGGGTGACACTAATAAATATGGAACAGCTTTGGGACTTACATCTATAAAGGAAACTCTTGTCACAAGCTTTCACAACTGGAAATGAGCTACACTGGTTGCAGTAAATTAACATATACAGGCGGTCATGTTTCCACCATAACTAAGACAAATATTCAGCTAGAATACTGCAATTTGGTCCAGACACTAAGCGAATAACCACAATCAATAAGAAATAGCTTTGAGACACACAGAATGGGTTAAACCCATGTCACATTGCTCTGTAAGTGGCAAGGAAGGGTTCTGGCTGCAATAAACCATGTACCTGGAGGGCATTTTGGCTGCATAATTAAGCCAAATATTGGGATGTAATGCTGCAATTTGGGCCAAAGATTACGTGGGTGACACTAATAAATATGGAACAGCTTTGAGACTTACATCTAGGTTTAAATCTCATGTAGGAAGATTCCACGACTGGAAAAGAGCTATACTGGTTGCAGTAACTCGTATATACAGGGGGTCATGTTCCCACCATAACTAAGCCAAATATTGAGATATTATACTGTAATTTGGTACAAACACTAAGTAAAAAATACTCATCCATATGGAATAGCTTTGAGACCTAAAGAATGGGTTAACCCATGTCACATTGCTCTGTTACCAGCAATGAAGTGGTTTAGCTACATAAAACACATATACCTATTGCGCCATTTTGGTAGCATGACTAAGCCAAATATTGAGATGAAATACTGCAATTTGGGCCAAAGATTAAGTGGGTGACACTAATAAATATGGAACAGCTTTCAGACTTACATCTAAAAAGGAAACACTTGTCACAAGCTTTCACAACTGGAAATGAGGTACACTGGTTGCAGTAAACTGACATATACAGGCGGTCATGTTTCCACCATAACTAAGACAAATATTCAGCTAGAATACTGCCATTTGGTCCAGACACTAAGTGAATGACCACAATAAATAAGAAATAGCTTTGAGCTACTGAACGGGTTAAACCCATGTCACATTGCTCTGTAACTGGCAATGAAGGACTCTGGCTGTAATAAACCATGTACCGGGGGTGACATTTTGGGAGCATAACTAAGCCAAATTTTGGGATGTAATGTTGCAATTTGGGCCAAAGATTAAGTGGGTCACACTAATAAATATGGAACAATTTGGGACTTACATCTATAAAGGAAACACTTGTCACAAGCTTTCACAACTGAAAATGAGCTACACTGGTTGCAGTCAATTAACATATACAGGCGGTCATGTTTCCACCATAACTAAGACAAATATTCAGCTAGAATACTGCCATTTGGTCCAGACACTAAGTGAATGACCACAATAAATAAAAAGTAGCTTTGAGACCTACAGAATGGGTTAAACCCATGTCACATTGCTCTGTCACTAGCAACGACGAGCTCTGCCTGCAATAAACCATATACCTGGGGTAACATTTTGGCAGCATAGCTAAGCCAAATATTGGAATGTAATGCTGCAATTTGGGCCAAAGATTAAGTGGGTGACACTAATAAATATGGAACAGCTTTGGGACTTACATCTAGGTTAAAATCTCATGTAGGAAGATTCCACGACTGGAAAAGAGCTATACTGGTTGCAGTAACTCGTATATACAGGGGGTCATGTTCCCACCATAACTAAGCCAAATATTGAGATATTATACTGCAATTTGGTACAAACACTAAGTAAACCATAGTAATCCGTATGGAATAGCTTTGAGACCTAAAGAATGGGTTCACTAATGTCACATTGCCCTGTTACCTGCAATGAAGTGGTCTAGCTGCATAAAACCCATATACCCAGTGCGCCATTTTTGCAGCATGACTAAGCCAAATATTGGGATGTAATGCTGCAATTTCGGCCAAAGATTAAGTGGGTCACACTAATAAATATGGAGCAGCTTTGGGACTTACATCTAGGTTAAAATCTCATGTAGGAAGATTCCACGACTGGAACAGAGCTATACTGGTTGCAGTAACTCGTATATACAGGGGGTCATGTTCCCACCATAACTAAGCCAAATATTGAGATATTATACTGCAATTTGTTATAAACACTAAGTAAAAAATACTAATCCATATGGAATAGCTTTGAGACATAAAGAATGGATTAACCCATGTCACATTGATCTGTTACCAGCAATGAAGTGGTCCAGCTGCATAAAACCCATATACCTAGTGTGCCATTTTGGCAGCATGACTAAGCCAAATATTGGTATGTAATGCTGCAATTTGGGCCAAATATTAAGTGGCTGACACTAATAAATATGTAACAGCTTTGGGACTTACATCTATAAAGGAAACTCTTGTCACAAGCTTTCACAACTGGAAATGAGCTACACTGGTTGCACTAAATTAACATATACAGGCCGTCATGTTTTCACCATAACTAAGACAAATATTCAGCTAGAATACTGCCATTTGGTCCAGACACTAAGTGAATAACCACAATAAATAAGAAATAGCTTTGAGACCTACAGAGTGGGTTAAACCCATGTCACATTGCTCTGTAACTGGCAATGAAGGGCTCTGGCTGCAATAAGCCATGTACCTGGGGTGACATTTTGGCAGCATAACTAAACCAAATATTGGGATGTAATGCTGCAATTTGGGCCAAAGATTAAGTGGGTGACACTAATAAATATGGAGCAGCTTTGGGACTTACATCTAGGTTAAAATCTCATGTAGGAAGATTCCACGACTGGAAAAGAGCTATACTGGTTGCAGTAACTCGTATATACAGGGGGTCATGTTCCCACCATAACTAAGCCAAATATTGAGATATTATACTGCAATTTGGTACAAACACTAAGTAAACCATAGTAATCCGTATGGAATAGCTTTGAGACCTAAAGAATGGGTTCACTCATGTCACATTGCTCTGTTACCTGCAATGAAGTGGTCTAGCTGCATAAAACCCATATACCTACTGCGCCATTTTGGCAGCATGACTAAGCCAAATATTGGGATGTAATGCTGCAATTTCGGCCTAAGATTAAGTGGGTCACACTAATAAATATGGAGCAGCTTTGGGACTTACATCTAGGTTAAAATTTCTTGTAGGAAGATTCCACGACTGGAACAGAGCTATACTGGTTGCAGTAACTCGTATATACAGGGGGTCATGTTCCCACCATAACTAAGCCAAATATTGAGATATTATACTGCAATTTGGTACAAACACTAAGTAAACCATAGTAATCCGTATGGAATAGCTTTGAGACCTAAAGAATGGGTTCACTCATGTCGCATTGCTCTGTTACCTGCAATGAAGTGGTCTAGCTGCATAAAACCCATATACCTAGTGCGCCATTTTGGCAGCATGACTAAGCCAAATATTGGGATGTAATGCTGCAATTTGGGCCACAGATTAAGTGGGACACACTAATAAATATGGAACAATTTGGGACTTACATCTATAAAGGAAACTCTTGTCACAAGCTTTCACAACTGGAAATGAGCTATACTGGTTGCAGTAAATTAACATATACAGGCGGTCATGTTTCCACCATAACTAAGACAAATATTCAGCTAGAATACTGCCATTTGGTCCAGACACTCTCTGAATAACCACAATAAATAAGAAATAGCTTTGAGACCTACAGAATGGGTTAACAGATGTCACATTGCTCTGTTACCAGCAATAAAGTGGTCTAGCTGTATAAAACCCATATACCTAGTGCGCCATTTTGGCAGCATGACTAAGCCAAATATTGGGATGTAATACTGCAATTTGGGCCAAAGATTAAGTGGATCACACTAATAAATATGGAACAATTTGGGACTTACATCTATAAAGGAAATTCTTGTCACAAGCTTTCACAACTGGAAATGAGCTACACTGGTTGCACTAAATTAACATATACAGGCGGTCATGTTTTCACCATAACTAAGACAAATATTCAGCTAGAATACTGCCATTTGGTCCAGACACTAAGTGAATAACCACAATAAATAAGAAATAGCTTTGAGACCTACAGAACGGGTTAAAACCATGTCACATTGCTCTGTAACTGGCAATGAAGGGCTCTGGCTGCAATAAACCATGTACCTGGGGTGACATTTTGGCAGCATAACTAAACCAAATATTGGGATGTAATGCTGCAATTTGGGCCAAAGATTAAGTGGGTGACACTAATAAATATGGAGCAGCTTTGAGACTTACATCTAGGTTAAAATCTCATGTAGGAAGATTCCACGACTGGAAAAGAGCTATACTGGTTTCAGTAACTCGTATATACAGGGGGTCATGTTCCTACCATAACTAAGCCAAATATTGAGATATTATACTGCAATTTGGTACAAACACTAAGTAAACCATAGTAATCCGTATGGAATAGCTTTGAGACCTAAAGAATGGGTTCACCCATGTCACATTGCTCTGTTACCTGCAATGAAGTGGTCTAGCTGCATAAAACCCATATACCTAGTATGCCATTTTGGCAGCATGACTAAGCTAAATATTGGGATGTAATGCTGCAATTTGGGCCAAAGATTAAATGGGTGACACTAATAATATGGAACAGCTTTGGGACTTACATCTATAAAGGAAACACTTGTCACAAGCTTTCACAACTGAAAATGAGCTACACTGGTTGCAATCAATTAACATATACAGGCGGTCATGTTTCCACCATAACTAAGACAAATATTCAGCTAGAATACTGCCATTTGGTCCAGACACTAAGTGAATGACCACAATAAATAAAAAGTAGCTTTGAGACCTACAGAATGGGTTAAACCCATGTCACATTGCTCTGTCACTAGCAATGACGGGCTCTGCCTGCAATAAACCATATACCTGGGGTAACATTTTGGCAGCATAGCTAAGCCAAATATTGGAATGTAATGCTGCAATTTGGGCCAAAGATTAAGTGGGTGACACTAATAAATATGGAACAGCTTTGGGACTTACATCTAGGTTAAAATCTCATGTAGGAAGATTCCACGACTGGAAAAGAGCTATACTGGTTGCAGTAACTCGTATATACAGGGGGTCATGTTCCCACCATAACTAAGCCAAATATTGAGATATTATACTGCAATTTGGTACAAACACTAAGTAAACCATAGTAATCCGTATGGAATAGCTTTGAGACCTAAAGAATGGGTTCACTCATGTCACATTGCTCTGTTACCTGCAATGAAGTGGTCTAGCTGCATAAAACCCATATACCCAGTGCGCCATTTTGGCAGGATGACTAAGCCAAATATTGGGATGTAATGCTGCAATTTGGGCCAAAGATTAAGTGGGTGACACTAATAAATATGGAACAGCTTTGGGACTTACATCTAGGTTAAAATCTCATGTAGGAAGATTCCACGACTGGAAAAGAGCTATACTGGTTGCAGTAACTCGTATATACAGGGGGTCATGTTCCCACCATAACTAAGCCAAATATTGAGATATTATACTGCAATTTGGTACAAACACTAAGTAAACCATAGTAATCCGTATGGAATAGCTTTGAGACCTAAAGAATGGGTTCACTAATGTCACATTGCCCTGTTACCTGCAATGAAGTGGTCTAGCTGCATAAAACCCATATACCCAGTGCGCCATTTTTGCAGCATGACTAAGCCAAATATTGGGATGTAATGCTGCAATTTCGGCCAAAGATTAAGTGGGTCACACTAATAAATATGGAGCAGCTTTGGGACTTACATCTAGGTTAAAATCTCATGTAGGAAGATTCCACGACTGGAACAGAGCTATACTGGTTGCAGTAACTCGTATATACAGGGGGTCATGTTCCCACCATAACTAAGCCAAATATTGAGATATTATACTGCAATTTGTTATAAACACTAAGTAAAAAATACTAATCCATATGGAATAGCTTTGAGACATAAAGAATGGATTAACCCATGTCACATTGATCTGTTACCAGCAATGAAGTGGTCCAGCTGCATAAAACCCATATACCTAGTGTGCCATTTTGGCAGCATGACTAAGCCAAATATTGGTATGTAATGCTGCAATTTGGGCCAAATATTAAGTGGCTGACACTAATAAATATGTAACAGCTTTGGGACTTACATCTATAAAGGAAACTCTTGTCACAAGCTTTCACAACTGGAAATGAGCTACACTGGTTGCACTAAATTAACATATACAGGCCGTCATGTTTTCACCATAACTAAGACAAATATTCAGCTAGAATACTGCCATTTGGTCCAGACACTAAGTGAATAACCACAATAAATAAGAAATAGCTTTGAGACCTACAGAATGGGTTAAACCCATGTCACATTGCTCTGTAACTGGCAATGAAGGGCTCTGGCTGCAATAAGCCATGTACCTGGGGTGACATTTTGGCAGCATAACTAAACCAAATATTGGGATGTAATGCTGCAATTTGGGCCAAAGATTAAGTGGGTGACACTAATAAATATGGAGCAGCTTTGGGACTTACATCTAGGTTAAAATCTCATGTAGGAAGATTCCACGACTGGAAAAGAGCTATACTGGTTGCAGTAACTCGTATATACAGGGGGTCATGTTTCCACCATAACTAAGCCAAATATTGAGATATTATACTGCAATTTGGTACAAACACTAAGTAAACCATAGTAATCCGTATGGAATAGCTTTGAGACCTAAAGAATGGGTTCACTCATGTCACATTGCTCTGTTACCTGCAATGAAGTGGTCTAGCTGCATAAAACCCATATACCTACTGCGCCATTTTGGCAGCATGACTAAGCCAAATATTGGGATGTAATGCTGCAATTTCGGCCTAAGATTAAGTGGGTCACACTAATAAATATGGAGCAGCTTTGGGACTTACATCTAGGTTAAAATCTCATGTAGGAAGATTCCACGACTGGAACAGAGCTACACTGTAAAACTGGGTGGGTCAAAATTACTTAAAAAATTTGGTGTAACTTGGGTGCATTGTTTCAACTTAAAATTTGTGTTTGTTTTTACAGAAAAAAAAGTATGAGAATTAACCTAACTTTTTAAGTGAACAAAATTAAAGTGCATGCAAATTTTAAGATTGTTTACTTTAAAAAAATGTGTACGTTAACTCAAATTTTTAAGGCAATGGAAAAGTAAAATTTTAAGTATTTCTACTTAAAAAATTGTATGTATTTAACTCAAATTTAAAGCTTTCATGAATAAATATTTTTAGCATTATAACTAAAATATTTTACGTAATTTAGCATTAACCAAATATTTCTAGTTGAAACAATGCACCCAAGTCACACCAAAATTTTAAAGTAATTTATACCATTAAAAGTTAAGTTTATTAACTTAAAATTATAAATATATATCAGCAGGTATTGTGACCATTTAAACCATTCAAATTGATCTTGTTAAATGAAAAAAGCAATATAATGAATTCTTTTATTAAAATGGTTAGATTACAATAAACTAGATACTTTATGTGATAAGGAATTACACCAAAATGTATTTTAAAAAAACTTTTTCAAAGTTATGCTTCTTCAAGAGTAGAATAACAACAGAAATAGGTACACACACCCCCAGTGGGTAAACATAATAACATGGTTCTCTTTAATTACAAGAAAGAAGCCTGGGGAAGACAATACTTGTTATAATTCCAATGAGGAAATTCAGAAATGACATACAAGTACTTGAAGATTTGTAAAACAAGAGAAAAAATATAGTACTTTTTTAAAAATTAGTCATTCAGATACAGTAACATAATGCTAAATATTTTATGGAGACTTTTAATAATGTACTAGTTGTCATTCTAATTAGAAACAGCACAAGGGGAATTAGGAAGATCATATCGGTTAGAATTATGAAATATGCATCATACACAAATACCTTGTGTATGAGAAGAACATTTAATAAAAACACTTAAAGTTGTGTTTATATGTTTTACTCAAAGTACACACATGAACCGTCATAAAACTAGGCAACGAGGCCAATTTTAGATCATTTTAGGCAAATTTGTTAAATTAAGAGAATTGGAAGATAACCATATTAGCCTAGATTACCCAGTTACCTAATGACCATTCCATATTAGGAATGTTCCACATAAGATTCAAGAGTGTAATAGTGTCACTGAAGCTACAATTGTGTGAAGTGAAAAATCATTGAAAAATAGTTTTAGATATATCTAAGTCGCACATGCACACTAATAGAGGGTCAATTCAATCATCTCAAACACTAATCTCAAACACTACAACAATTACTCCTATTTAGGGAATACAAATAAAAATAACCCCATGTTAGAGAAGAATAAATTAACAGAAAAAGGTCAATACCTTCCTAAAAATAAAACCATTTTCATAAGATTTGAGAGAACAAAATAAACCTTATTAAAATATAGGGCAAATTACAATCTACATAATATTCATTTCTTTTAAGACAAAACTGAAGCTGTTTGTAAGGTTATGATATATATCCTCAACTTTTTAAGAAAAATATCAGATGAAATTGAAAATGTCACCACCAAATCTTCACACTTAAGTATTTGGGGACAGTATAATGCCACCAAGTTCAAATATATAAAACATGATTTTGTTTACTGATTAACAAGAGTCAGACAAGAGTCATTTAAACAGCAGCATTTAACTTTTGTTTAAAAAGAGCCATTTTTGCGGAGATATTTCCAGGGCTGATCTTGAGCAGAACTTTTTCAACAAACTCCCATATATACTTGCTGTCTTTTGGATATTGTAAATTCAATACCCATATGAAGGCAAACAAACTGTACATGGCTTTTGTCAATGTAGATATGTCTTTTGCGACAAGATTGTTCTCTATTAAAACTCCATAACTTTCTCCATCTTTAACGATTGCAAAGCTCTTGAATTCATTTACATCATCTGAATCAAACTTTAGGACCTAAATAAAATATACACAGAACACATTACTTTAGAAAAGTAGAAATTGTAGCAATGTTATTGGATTCATCCGTAGCCTGCTGAAATAATGCACTGAAAACCTCTGACAAATATTAATTTGTCATTTATTTGTCAAAATGGTGCCTAAAACAACAAACTTCCTAAATGACAAATTTAAACTTGTCATTTTCTTGTTGAACAAATTAACTGACAAACTTATGACAACTAAATAACCCTGATATTCCAATTAATTTGTCATTTTAGGCATCTGTTATTGGTGACATTCTTATGAAATTAATGTTAAGTGCACTAATTTTTTTGTCATAAGCTTTCAAGTAATATGACCTATAATTTATCAACATTTGACTATCATTCAACAAGAAAATGGGACTGAAATTTGTCATTTAGGAAACTTGTTGTTTTAGGCACCATTTTGACAAATTAATAATTTTCAGTGTGCATAACACCTGTAAGAATGAGCAGGTCAAGATTAGTATACTATTTAAAATATTGTAGTCTAGTTTTGAGAAAAACCAACAGCAAAAAGAGACACATATCTCATTTACAAGCAGTAGCACAACAGTTTGCTTTTGTTTATGGGTCAAATCAACAATTTTATATTTTGTGTCACTGAGCAGAATGGTATAGTTTTATCAAGTTTCTCAAAATAACTAGACCTCGGCCGGTTGCATCTGAACCAGAAGCAAGAGTGTATCCACCGCTAAAATAATCCTCCTAACGCAGCAATAGATCATTTTGCTATATGTTTGCAATTTGTCCAAACATCAGGACAGCCTCATCATCCAACCTCCAAAAGCAATAGTAAGAGGCATTTCAAAGATGGTAAACCTTAATTTGATCATAAAGGAGTTGGTAAAAGCTGATATGTGAGAGCATAAAAAAGCCAAAAGTCTAATTTGATCTCATCAAAAGATTCACAGTACATGGTTTCCTATAGGTTGGCTTAACATCACAAACCTCCCAGACCAATAATTAAAGAGTTTTAGGCCATTTAAAAATGGTTGACCCATGTTTGACCTTGAAAGAGGGGAGAAGGTCAAATTTTACCTATCAAAGTTTCGCACGACATGATATCCTATAGGTTGGCTTTACATCCCAAACCTCTAGGACCAATAATAAGTCAGACAACACTGCCTAAGACTGGCATAATTGCTTATATGGGGAACTTGGATATCCCATAGATGACCTTGAATGAAGAGCCTCAAAGTCAAATGTTCACATACATGAAGAAGACACATATATGTGTGTAGCATATCAATTATAAAAATGTTCCACCTTCTATTGAGGAGAACAATAAACAGATGTGTAAAAAAGGCATTTTTCCACAAAGAAATGTCTATGGCGGCCATCTTGTTTTCAAAATGATCCAAAAATATTCCTAGAGAATCTTTTCTGATAAGGAACATGTCCAATAAATTTGAGAATGCTAGGTCAAAAATTGCGGCTTATGGAGCAGTAACATTGAAATCTTTCGACAGTCTACACACTGCGGGGGCAGGGTAATGAAGTGAAATCCATAGTATCCACCAGATGGGTCCTGTGGATACAATGAAAGCATGCCTCACAAACATATTTACACATTAAAAAGGCAGCTGAATTACTGAATTTAGCATGCCTGCATCTAGCCTGTAGGTGATCTCTATATGTGGATATGTAGTTTTGCCAAAATATAATAGAAATATAGGGGGAAAGGTGATCTGAAAAAGATAACACAGATGTTGTGGAAAAGGTGACCTGAAGCAATCGATAACCTTGAAAAAAGGACTTTAATATAAAAATATTGCAAGCTTATAAAGGTCATATTTATATTGTATATGTGAAAGCTGTCGGGACAGATCGGTTTTAGAATCTTTCCTATATATCTGACTCGGACAGGTTGCTTGTATTCTGCCAACCTTTAACTTTGAAAACTTGGTGGTCTGGTATGAATTTAGGCGGCCATGGACCAGCAGAATGGTGTGACTTCAATCACTTCTTGAGCAGCTTAGATTTGTAAAGCTTGAACTTCTGTTTGGACTTCTATTGAAGATCTGTAAATGTTTTAATTATTGTGCAAGATTATTTCAAGCATATGGCAATAAAATACCTGCACTAAAGGACTGTTATGCTTCTCTCCTAGCAGTACTCTCAAAACATTTATCGCCAGGTCACGCTGCAGCTGAAAACAAAAGCATTGATAAAGCACATACCCTTGTATAATCTGTGGTAACTTTTAGCATAGTAAAAGGGAAAAAGAACGCGTCGCTGAATACCCTTCGGCGCCGGTCGTCTCAGGGTCAAGGTCAAAGGTCACATGGAGGTCAGACCATGACGTTGCACAACTAGACCCCTAAGAAACATCCCTGCCAAGTTTGAACTTCCCGCAATGGTTGCGGAGATATAGCCCGGACAAGATTCCCGGACAGACGGACGAAATGCTGACAATACCCCTACAGCAGAGTTCGGCCCAGGAGTAAAAATTACCTTCGAATATATGATATTTACTAGATGATGGTCATGTTTTAATTACTAGTTTATATATAAGCTTTAGAAAAATCTCATTAAAATAAATGACAATCTATTGCAATATCCTTTCTAATTATACAGAGCCTAAAACTTTTCACCACCTTTCAAGAAGAGATGATAAAGTATCTGAACACCTTTAAATTGTTGCTTGCATCATCTGACCTTAAAGCAGATTTAAAGGCACCTTAAATTTGACTACTCCAGTTTGACCTTTAAAGAGGGAAAACTTCAAATAAAACACCAAATGACTATCAATTGATCAGCAGCTGAAATCGCTTGTTATAGGAGCAAACCTCTGGAAGAAATAACTTTTCACAAGTAAGTTACTCAAAATGTAAATGGAAAGTTCCTAATTATGCAAGAACCTACAGGTGTGCTACTTCACAATGTCATAGCTTACCATTAATGGGAGAAACGGAAAACCAGAAGAAACAAATGCCGGTCGGAACACTCAAAATACCTGATATTCGACAGAAATATTTTCAAACCAGTTTCCGGTTTATCATATAAATTATTTGTTTCAATGAGGATTTCTATTATATAAGCATGCATATATCCAAAATATTGTTTAAAAAGAGAAATAAAAGAAAACCTACGATTTGAAAACTTCAATGCGAGAACTAGCTATGGGGATATCCCCACTCATCATTTCCATATTAGGAAATTATTGCCTTCCTGGATTTTATGCATTGATCGCAATGCTCCAAACGTTTTGACACGTTTGATGCTTTCATATCTTTACCTCTGCCAAGGAGGTTATGTTTTCGCCTCCGTTTGTCTGTCTGTTTGTCTGTCAACAGTCTAGCGTAAACAGTTATAGACGGATTTTCACAAAATTTTCAGGATAGGTCCGAAATGGGCCAAGGACCAATCGAATAGATTTTGGCGCAAATCCAAGTCACTATGGATCTTTTACAGCACTTTAAAGATTTGACTTCAATAGAAGTCAATGGGGGGCATAATTTGCAAAGACTATATCTCAAAAAGTACTGCACATATTCACTTCAGATTTTCAGAGTAGTTACATATCATGAGTGCCTAACACTGCTGTTACTTTGGGGTCAATCTGGAATTATCTGGATCTTCTGGAGCACTTTGTGAAATAATTTATATGTATTTCACACTTTCCAGTTCAACAGAGCATGAGCATTAACTATCTTACAGCCAAAAATAAAGTACCTGAACAATACATTTCATGTAAACACTGTTAATGCAGAAGCTTTGAATTATAGGTCAATTACTCAAATAAAATCTTAAGAGATGCCGAGACCCCACCCACAGTCAAAGGTTACAGTGACAAACCATGCAGTACTCCCCAAATAACAATATACTGGACGAGATAAATATCCTTCTGTACTGGGACTGTGCCTCACTTGAACTGATTCTTTCCGACAGGTGCAAAGATATGGCATAAACAAGATTTTCAAAATCAAGGTAACAGGGTTAAGGTCAAAGGTAACGTCAAGGTCACACCATGACGTTGCATAACTAGACCCCTCTAAGGAAATTCTTTCACAATATGATTGCTGAGACCTGGCCCGGACAAGGTTGGCAGCAGCCCAGGACAAGATTTTAACATCCAAGGCCAGAGGGTCAAGTCATGGTCACAATATGACATTGCAAAACTAGATCCCCCGATGAATGTCTCTACCAAGTTTGAACCTCCTCCACCCTATAGTTGCTGATGACAGTGGTGAAAACAATACCCGCACAGCCATTAATGGATGAATGGTAAAATACTAAAAATAGCTATTTCTTTACTCTTACCCCAGGTCTACACAGAGGGTAGCAAAAGTTGAGACATAATAATTGTTTTTATCAGACATAAATTAATTCTAAAAATGAATGGTGTAGTGTCTGTTTTAAATAAGCAATATAGGTCCTGATAATTATATTTCAGAAAGTGTTCATTTCCTTTTATAAAAAAAGGTATTACAGACATAACATCACATACTGATACCACAAAGTTGGTTAGTTTGAAGAAGTTAACACACTAGAAAAGCTTAGATTTTCAAATTATCTTTGTAATAAAGACAAAAGTCATTACCTCAATTGAATCCGGGAGAGATGTACACAAATGTCTGGATTCTTTTCGTTTTGCCCCAAGCATAAACACTTTGGGAAGTAAGTCATCTAAGGCTGGACAAAATGCATCTTCTATCGAGACATTTGTAAGTCTCGTAAAGTCCATCAGAACCTATAAGTAATATAAATGGGCCACTAAAACTATTTAAACATTCTAAACCTATACTTCGGGCTAATTGAAGCATTAACAATTCTAAAAGAAAGGAAACTGGAAAACTGGAAAATGTCATTTTATTATTAAACAATCTAAAATTACATCCCCAAAGGCATTGAACTCCTGCACAAATTAGAGCTTGCATAATGAGACAAGTTTTCAGGCAAAAAGGAAACATCAGTGATTGAAGAGTCTTTAATCGATGCTGTTACCATTTGGTTTCATCTGTCAGTGTAATATCTTAATGATCAGTGTAAGGCCATCACCAGCTAATTCTGGTACTAATATGGATGTCAACAAGTGCCTTAGTCATCTGTTGAAAATCACTTTAGTAAGGATAAATCACTTAATTATTGCCAATAAAATTCATTGCTCCATAAAACAGTGTTTTAAACAACACTTTTAAACACCATGCACTACCAAAGTCAGTATCCCCCATCAACATATCACTTATTCATGATATACTTACTCAATACAATAAAGCACTAGAATATTTAGTATCTTGGTTCCTATGATAAAGTTCCTGAAGAATGTATTTTACAACATACTCTCAATGCACTACTTTTAAAGTCATAACATCAGATAAGAATAGTCGTAATATTGAATACATACTGTGAAAGTTTGACAGCTACTGACCATCACATTTGATGAACCCACAGGATAGTTAATTTAAAATGGATATGTAACATAGATACATTCTATTTCTATAGCCTTTGATACGTTATTTTCCGTTGCTTAATTATTGGTCTACCTTGTTTACAACAAACTCTTTGTAAACAGATGAACTCAATTCAAAATCTGGTACTTCTACTTACACATTGTTCAAAACTGTAGGTGGGCCATTCTTTCAAAATATCTGCTATGGGTGGATCATTTTGAATGTACCTCCATCGGGCAGGCCAAGTCTTGCCCATGACATCTTTTATCTATTCAAAATGTAGAAAAAAAGGTTTCTATTGTTTAGATTATAAAAAAATGTGCCGAACTCAAGGTTTTCAATTTTTGATGCTAGCCAGAAGTCTGTTGTCTCTTGATGGCCCACACACCACTTATATCTTATCAGCTCCCAAAATATTTACAAGCCTAAACACATTTTAGGCTTTTGATCCAAACTCTTTTTGAAGCATTAACAAAATTCCATGACAAGAAAAGTGGAGCTGCAAAAAAATGGAAATCTGCTGAAGATTTAGACGTAAAAGGCATTTACTACTTTTAGTAGTTATACATTATTTAGTTATACAATGTGTTCGAGTTCTGTAATTTTATTAGATCATCTGATCAGCCAAATCTAGATGAACGATTGCCACCCTTGATAAAATAACCTTTATGTTATGCATTTAAAAGTAAAGACGTTTATTACTTACATTATTTATCTAAAACAACTCACAACTTTTTGTAATTATATTGAAGGACCTAAAATATACTTCTGTTTCTTAAGTATTCAATCAACAAAATTACCATACCTGTCTGAAATTTGGCTCAGGCTTCATCAACTCGGTACCCAAGAAAAGTTTGCTTTCATACACATCATCAGCAGCCATCACGTTTCTTGGAACCATCACAGTACCTGTTCTCTGCTTTTTGATGGATGTATGTGGAGATGGTGCTGAAGGGTTTTCTTTGGAACGTTTCCCACTATTGGTTGCAATTTCTGGTACTGTATGCTTGAGAGATTTTCGTAAGTTACCAATTCTAAATTTCACGCAAGTACACCAGGTGCTATAGCCACCTGGGCCTAGATCTTTTAGATATGGATATTGATTGATGAGACTTCTGCACATATTGTCAATATCCTTTCCAGATGGATAGAAAGTAAATTTTATGATTTCCTCTGCCATTGAAGCAACAATCTTGCGGCGCAGCATTTCAGGGACAACAGTCAATTCACCATTTGAAAAATCTAGAGCAAGTTTCTCTAAACTGGTTTTGATGACTGCAGTTTCAAAGTTGGGCAACGGGAATGTACTTGGCCAAGGATTTAAAGCTGTCTCTGCTTTCTTAGAAACACTTTCAGTTTTCTCCGCTGGATGGCGGACTACCTTAATTGTCCCCAGATGAGTAACATTTTCGATATCATCCAAGTTGAAGAAGTCTTTGAAATCTTCATCCAGATACTGTAGCACAAAGTCAGTTTTAAGATTTGCCTTTTGCTTCACCAGTTCTTTGAGATCTTCAATTGTGGACAAACTCTGTAATTTAAGTTTCTGTACATTCTGTTCACTAATAACCAATTTCACAAGTATGTGATTAGCTGCCATGATAGCATTTCAATTGAACTCACAATTTTGACAAAGAAATTGACTCTCAATAATATCAATGAGGTCTTGCACATCCAAGTACCTAGGCAGGCACTTCAAATGAAAAAAATTTTTGCACCCTGAGCAATGAAGCCAAACAATATTTTTTACCAATATGATGGCTATTTCATCTATGCTAAATAACTGTTGTAGTTCTTGTGAATTGGGATTGGGAAGGTTGCAAATTAAACACTTTTTCTCTGTATCTTGAGTGCCTCCTTCCGCTGTTTGTGAAAAAACTTCTGTCTCAGCTTGAGAACTTTGATATGTAGTATCTGGTTCATCCATTGACTAAACCTCTGCAATAGATTGAGTATGTATCTGGAAAAAACAGAATTAGTTTATTAGTATATAATGTTTCAAAGGGACTACATTATCGTCATTGTAATAATAGTCGACAAGAGGTTGAGGATCATGGCACTTGTGCAATGAAATAATCTCTCGGGAGTCAGTTGCAGTCACTGTGAACATTCTCAGATGATCAACATACCCAGTTTCCATTACCTCTAGATAAAGGTGAACAATACCATTGTACATGAGAATTTTATTGATTCTACCAAATTTTGGCATCAGATCAACTGAGTGAACAACTAAAAATCCAGGTTTATACATAATTCCACCAATGTCTACTTTGGAAAGAGAAAAAAGTTGTCCACAGTCAAAGTTACTGAAACACTGTCTATCTCTTTCACAAAACTCTGCAAGATCAATCAACGTAAGCTCATTGCTGCAAATATCAGTTCTTAGGTAGTTTGGATTACACAAATAATTTGCTTGCTCAAGTTGGTGATGTTCTGCAAGCATCTTGCAAACATTTTTAAAGTTTTTCTTACTTCTTGTAACATTCTTGAAATAACTGTGCTTTGCCTCATATCGAATGGTTGAGCATTGTACAAGGGGGCCATAGCATCTCATTAGATGTGGATAATGCTCAATAAAGTGGTGCTTAGGCTTGAGTTTATTAAGCGGAAAACATTTCCTAAACATTGTATTATGAGAATTTATCCTGGCCTCAAGAATGCAAATTTCATTTTCACCCAGAGCTGGAGCATGGCACAATTCAACAATGTCCTTTAAGTCTAATAACAAATGCCATGTGGATGATTCTTCTGGCACAATACTGCCGATAAGAAGAAAAATAAATTTTAACAAACACCTGTTCTCTGTGGCATTTCCACCTACTGTCAGAGTTTTCCTGAATGTAGAATTTATTTCATGTGGTTTATTTGTTATATCCTGACCTTTGAAGGGGAAATCTCTTATCCTATGATTAAAAAAATCCAAGCTGAAGTGTCCACAACTAATGAAATAACCAATGCATAAAGCTAATTCATAAGGGACGATCCCCTCTAAGAGGTCGTGAGAGACATCTGGAGGTAATCCGCTGGTAATATGGAAGTTTGTAAGATAACTATGTATAACACATTCACTCTTCAAGCCACAAATTCTAGAGTTTTCTTGATTATCTTTTAACAATTTAACTTGCTCTTCATAAACATGTTTGTCTCTGAATTTAGCAGTCCTGATACTAGGGTTTTCTGATTGTAAAAAGTCATGTAAAGTTAAGCAACAAAACCTGCAAAAGTACTGGACAGTTGAAAAATTTTCAAAGAACCCTCCAATTGTGTGAGCACCTAGGTTATCAGCAGATATGTAGGCCAGTGTACCTGTGATATCTGCTTGCAGTGAGTCAACATACAAACCACTAGTTTCAAGACTGTGAATGTCTCTAAGCAAATGCCCTAAAACAGCATCCTTGCCGAAGTACTTGTAATCACTACTCTTACACAAAATACATGTATTAATCAACTGCAGTGAACTACGAAAACGATAGGGTATATTGATCAGTGACCAATAAAAGGAACATATTTTGTGAACCTTTTTACTTGTTCCTAATGGGTTAGCTACTTCAAAATCATCCTGATAAAGTCCAATTAATAAAACTGTCCCATTGCTCTGACATAAAGTGTTACTCTTAAAAAACAATCCATCTTGAAAACCACTATACTTTGCACTTGCTTCATCTCTTTCATTAACAGCAGGAATGACTTCATGTAATACGTCACGCTTCAAAAGTATATTTCTTAACACTGATAAAATTGGAATGTATGCAAATGTTCTCAATTTACCTTCCCTATAGCCAAGTTCAATCTCCACAGGTTCAACATAAGAGAGATTTTGCTTCACATATTTCTGTCGAAGTTTCCTTGTAGCAAGTTCACCACCAGTTTTACAAGTTAATGAGAAGAATGGATATCTCTGAATAACAGATTCACTGATTTCATTTGCCAAACTAGGATTCACATCACTTTTACATAATATAGATCTGATTTCAGAAAATATAACAGGTTTTGAGAGTTCATGAATGTCATTCAAACCAGATAAAATTGTTTGAATTGTTGATGATGGAACACGCAATTTTGTTTCCAATTGTATCAAGAATGCTGCTATTTTAATTTTCAATTTATTATGATAATCTGCAACATCACTAGTTTCCGATGGAACAAGATCTTCAAATGCATTGCTTTGTTGGTCAGAGGTACAACAATTGAAGTTAGCCTCCTGACTCTCAGTATAATTGCAAGTAGCACAGCTGGTGTCTGAAAATTCTGGTGTATCTTGATGAGGAACTGAAGAAACACTGCTGTCACAAATTACTAAATCTTCTTTAAAATGTGACACATTTGAACTGTTACATGCAGAGATATGCTTTCTTGCCTTGTGAGGTTTGAATGAATTTATGTTGTTACTATTAAAGGAGCATTCCTTGTATGGACACTGAACTGTCTCCTTTTCTTTCAAATGCCTATATAGATGGTGGAAATACTTTTCAAGCACAACACTATTGTGACAGCAAACACATTTCAGTAAAATGTTACTTGCCACACTTTTAGATGAATGATTTCTGAACACATGTGCTTTCAAAGCACCAGCAGAATTGAAATTTAATTTACAATGATCAAAATAACATGGGATGGTAGATTGTTTGGTGTGAAGATGCTGCAGGCGGTAGTGTTGTAAAATATGACGACAGCTTTCACCACACAGTTTACACACAATATTGTCTCTTGGCATCTGGACTGAATACAAAGATAATACTCACAAGGTAAGACAGGTATACATTTTATGTTCTTAACATACTATATATGTCCTAATGAAACCCTAATATATAGATTGCTTTTTTTTAAAAATAGACATTTATTCACTTCCGTACCTATTACTTAGCTATGCTATTAGCTACAGGCTGAAACTTCATCATGTGATAGGTGTCCCAAAAGTAGATGAATGATTTATTTGTGAAAAATTCACTATCATTTACT
This sequence comes from Sabellastarte sp. h YS-2021, assembly GCA_964017235.1. Classification (NCBI taxonomy): domain Eukaryota; kingdom Metazoa; phylum Annelida; class Polychaeta; order Sabellida; family Sabellidae; genus Sabellastarte; species Sabellastarte sp. h YS-2021. Next base: position 23,372,272 of record OZ024935.1, on the reverse strand, counting down.
CATTCTAGTAGGTATTACTCAGCTATGCAATAACTACAGCTGTGAAACTTCACCATATGAAAGGTCACCTAAAAGTAAGTGAATGACTTATTTGATAAAATAGGCTATCTTCAATATTTTTAGAGACTACAAATTGTGTATCCCTAGATGGGACATGGTGAAGAACAGAAAAGTAAAAACACAATGACTATCCGTATGATTAGTTACAGGTTGTGCGAAAATCCTAAACCTATACAAGCAACAAAATTCACACTGAAAGTTCATTGACCCCATTAGACCTTGAAGGTGGGGTCAGAGGTCAAGACTGACCACTCAAAAAAGATTCGTGGCCCATGATTTCCTATAAGTTGGGTGAACATCCCAAACATCTAGAACCAATAACAAGCGAGAAAAATTACCTTAAAAGGTCATTGACCACATTTGACCTTGTAGGGGGGTTGGATGTCAAAACTGACCACTCCAAAAGACTCATGACCCATGACTTCCTATAAGTTGGGTGAACATCCCAAACAGCTAGAACCAATAATAAGCGAGAAAAATGACCTTAAAAGGTCATTGACCCCATTTGACCTTGAGGGGGGGGGGTTGGATGTCAAAGCTGACCACTCCAAAAGACTCATGACCCATGATTTCCTATAAATTGGGTGAACATCCCAAACAGCTAGAACCAATAATAAGCGAGAAAAATGACCTTAAAAGGTCATTGACCCTCCTTTGACCTTCAGGGGGCATCCAAGGACAAATTTAAACTCACCAGAAGATTCACAAGACATGATTTCCTATAGGCTGGTTTAACATTCCAAACCTCTAGAACTGATAATAAGTAAGTTTAGGCCCTTTAAAGGTGATAGACCCTCCTTTGACCTTGAAGGAGGCGTCCAAGGTCAAATTCAAATGCACCAAAACATTTGCAAGACATGATTACCTATTGGCTGGTTCAACATTCTGAACCTCTAGAATTGATAATAAGTAAGTTTTAGGCCCTTTTAGGAAGTTTGGAGAAGAGCACATTATTGATCCACTCCACTCCAGCCAAAATGGCTGCTTTCAAAAACATCTAAATTTCAATCGAAAACTGTATATTTTATTGAATATTGTGTGGAGATTAATCCTTAAGTGAAACATCAGCCGGAAGCAGCACTACTTTTCTGCATACACCACATATACTTCAAAGGCAGTTGTGTGTCTTCTCTTGCCTTAACCAGAAACTTCCAAGGACAGCCAGTCAAGTGTGCAGTGGTCCAATTGAAATCAGACCTTCTGTATGTAAAGTATTTATTAAAGCATTGAATAAATTGTCTGCACCTTAAGGTGCCCCCCTACGCTGGTGACACAATAATGAGTGAGTTTTAGGCCCTTTAAAGGTGACAGACCCTCCTTTGACCTTAAAAGAGGCATCAAAATTCAGAATTAAACTCAACAAACTATTCATAGGACATTATTTCCTATTAAACAACCTCTACCCACTCATACAATACACGTCCTTTGAAAATATGAACTAAATCGGACCAGTAGTTTTTGAGAAATGTTGCAAAATAGTTTTGACTTTCGTCCCTCAGAATCTCTTTACATGAAAAGATTAAGTCCTATACAATTAACAAACTCTACCCACTCATACAATACACATCCTGTGAAAATATGACCTAAATCCGACCACTAGTTTTTGAGAAATGTTGCAAAATAGTTTTGACTTTCGTCCCTCAGAATCTCTTTAGATGAAGAGATTAAGTCCAGTAAAATCAACAAACTCTAAATTAACCGATGTTCTGCCGGCCACACTCGGGAGTAGATGGCGAATTTTTACTCAAGATGGCGGTGAGCAATAATAGGGGATTTGTGGAAACTTAGAAAAAAAATATTTATAATGGTATATCTAAAAATCGTATTTCAGTGAGCCCACAAATTATAACTATTTATTTAATAATTTTGGACATAAAATTGCAAATTTAATAAGTAAATTAAATTTTTATAAGTTAATACCCTATCCAATGGACAATTGCTTTACCGGTCGGCGCGACCGGTCCCGCCAAACGACAGAAAAAGTCATTCTGTATAAAATACCGGCAGGACCGGTCACAGAGTGTACATTCGCCAGGTGTCGCCTCGTGCATACTTCCTGTCTAGTCAGAATGACGTCATCGCGTCTTTTTTCGCTGTCTAAACCTATTAGACCCCTAGTAAGCTGATAGCGGGGTCGGTTGGGAGGGTCTTGTCCGTCCATTGGATAGGGTATTAACTTATAAAAATTTAATTTACTTATTAAATTTGCAATTTTATTGCGTTAATACATCCTATCCAATGGACAATTGCTGAATAACTACCGCTTGGCTGGCGGGTAAGTTACTAGGGACTTGAGTGAACTCAAAACTAACAATTTTCTGGCCCAGGTAGACCTGAAGCAGGCTACTCATTAATGGCCTAAGTCGGTAACCCGGAACCGGTTAACCGGATGGTTTAACCGACACTGCTCCCCCCCCTTTTTTATTTCCAAGCATTTCTGCTCTGAGTGGGGGAAGAGAGGGATGAGTTCAGTCCCAAGAAATAATAAACCTCCCAAAGGAAGCATGTCACAGTTTTTTTTTTTTTTTTTTTTTTTGAATGATTTATACTTATCTAAGTATATACACTATGTACATATTTACAAGAATGTCTCCTCCCTATCGGGCTTGGTGGTGGATCTGCTGGGCAGCCACGACCGGCCCTAGATGGAAAAGCTCTGAGTCAGCCCAAGCCACATCCTTCAGATAGAATTGTGTGAAGGTATTGTGGGATTTCCAGTGGCAGGCTGATAGGATTTGTTCTAAGGAAATTCCAGCTTGGAAGGCCTTAGAGGCAGCAAAGGCCCTTACATCATGGGCTTTGACCTGATGTAAAGTAAGGGCCTGCTGGTCAGAGAGCTCATAACATAGGATGACTGTTTGTTTGATCCATGAGGAGACAGTGGCAGAGGAGATGTCCTTGTCAAACCCTTTTTTGAAAGAGATGAAGACCAACTCCTTATTTTGCCTGAGGTCAGAGGTCCTGTCTAGATAGTAACGTAGTGCTCTAACTGGACACAGTGACCTGTCACCCTTGAGTGATTTATCTATTGTGTGGGCCAGGGCTGGAATAACCACCGGGGCCACACTGTCTGGACCCTCCTTTGCCAGCTGGTTCTTGGACAGAAAGCTGGGTGAGGGATATAAGGACACCTTGGACCAGTCTGATTGGTGTCTGATGTTCTTATGAAGCCAAGCATGGATCTCACTCCTGCGTTTGCCAGAACCTAAAGCCATCAAGAAAACTGTCTTGAAGGTCAGGTGTTTCAAGGAGGCCTCTTTAAGGGGTTCAAAGGGAGCCTTAGTCAGCTGGTGTAGTACCAGCGAAAGGTTCCAGGAGGGGATGCCCCTCCTGCCCTTGGGTCTGTCTCTATGGAAACTATCCAGGAGACGAGTAAGATTCTCATCTTTGCTGACATTAATGGTGGAGTTGCCCAGTTTGTCAGCAATGGCTGATCTGTAGCCATCAATAGTACCTGGCTGTAACTTCCTATCCTGAAACAAATGTAGGAGGAAGTCAGCAATGGCTTTCAGAGGTGGTGCCCTGAAGTCCACCTGATTACTGAGGCACCACTTTGTAAAAATGGTCCACTTTGCCTCATAGACAGATCTGGTTGATCTTCTTTGAGGAGCCTCAATTCGTGCTGCCACTGCCTCAGAGAAGCCTTGCTCTTTGATTGCTGAGGCTCTAGGAGCCAGGCATGCAGGTTCAGATTCGACAGGTTCCTGTGAAGGACCTGGTTGAATGGTTGAGACACTAGGTTGGGTATGCTGGGCAGACACAGTGGGATCTGGCTTGACATTGCCACCAGGTCCCAAAACCATGGCATGTTGGGCCACCCTGGAGCAATCAGAATTATTCTGTTGCAGGGGTAGTCCTGTAACTTCTCCACCACTTTGCCCAAGATGGCTGCTGGTGGGAAGGCGTATGGATCCAGTCCCTCCCAAGACAGGCTGAGAGCATCCACTGCCCAGGCCTGGGGGTCTGGGACCGGTGAGACAAACTGTGGGAGCTTGTTGTTGAACCTTGTGGCAAACAGGTCCACTTGAGGGGTGTGCCACCGGTTGCATATTGCTTGAAAAATCTCTGGATTGAGGGACCATTCTGTTTGGATGGTCTGACCCAGTCTGGACAATTTGTCTGCTATCACATTGAGACGGCCGGGAATATGTCGAGCTTTGAGGGTCACTTGATTTCTTGTGCACCAAGTGAGGATCCTCCAAAGTAAGGCACACAGGGGGCCCGACTTCATTCCCCCTTCTTTGTTTATGTAAGCTACCACAGTGGTATTGTCGGTAGCTACGAGAACTACCTTGTTCATGCAGAGAGCTTGGAACTCTTGTAGTGCCAAAAGAACTGCCTTTAACTCTAGGTAGTTTATGTGCAGCTTGCTTTCCGGGAGTGACCAGCTTCCCCTTGCTATATGCTCGTTTAAGTGTGCACCCCACCCTTCTCTTGATGCGTCTGTAAAAATTTGCAGAGCATGCTCTAGTGGGTGTAAAGGTTGACCTGTAACAACATTGTCTTCCTCCAGCCACCATTTCAGATGTGGGTGGAGTGACTTTGGAATGGGAATTATCTTCTCCAGGGATTCTGGAACCCTCCAATTGTTCTTGAGATGCCACTGTATGGGTCTCATGTGTAGTCTGCCCAAATGTACCTGCTTCTCTGTCGCAGTTAACAGACCGATCAGGGACATTAGTTTCCGGACCGGACAGATTGGGTTTGATAAGATCTCCAGTATTTTGCTTTGTAGGGTCTGCCAACGTTCTATGGTGGGTCTGACCCTGCCTTCCTTCAAGTCGAACTGGTAGCCTACGAAGTTGAAAACTTGTTTGGGTTCCAGCTCTGATTTGTCCTCGTTTACCAGCCACCCCAACTCCCTGCAGAGCAACACCAGATCTTTCGTCTGTTGAAGACAAACCCGGTGGGATGTGGCTCTGACCAACCAGTCGTCTAGGTACTGGTGGATCCTTATACCCTGTCTCATTGCAAGCCATTTCACCTCTTTGGCTACCACAGTGAATTCCATGGGGGCTGTGGACAGACCAAAGGGTAGTGCTTTGAATTGGTAAGTCTTGTCTTGAAGGTGAAAACGCATAAACTTCCTGGACTGGCTGTTTATAGGTATGTGGAAGTATGCGTCTTTGAAATCTATGGAAGTCACCCACTCCCCTGTCTGGAGGGAGGTACGTATTGTCTCTGGTGTCTCCATTTTGAACGACTGTGTTTTCAAATAATTGTTTAGTTTGCTCAGATCCAAGATGGGTCGCCACCGGTTGTTGGGTTTGGGGACCAGGAATAACCGGTTGTAAAAGCCCAGGGATTGAGGATTTTGAACCACTTCTACAGCCTTTTTGTCTAATAGCTGATGCAATGCCTCTAACAGGTAGCTGTTCCTGTGAGGATCTGCATAGCAGCTTGTTACTATGGGTTTTCTGGTCAAGTAAGGTCTGGTCCGGAAGGGTAGGATGTACCCCTCCCTGAGGACTGATATGACCTTGGGGTTGACACCCAAGGCTGCCCATTTTTCCCAGAACTCGTGCAATCTTGAACCTACAGGAGGATTTGGTACAACAAGTGGGACATTTGTGACATTTTGTACAGAACTCAATTGATTTACACAGGAAACACCTTTCACAGATTTTATTGACATTAGATGTTCGGGAATTACGCCTTTCTTTTGCGGCGACCCTCCTGCAAAAGGTACATGAGAAGCAACATGACAATATACAGGTAATTGAGTTTCTGTCTGTAATTTTCCGGTCACACAAAAGTCCTTCTGACCGGTCACACTTACAGGAGACAAGTGCCCTGTCACAAACTGAACACAGTGATTGTCATTTATACTGCTTCTGTGTCTTGGCAGGTCGCTGAGAAAATGAAGCAGTACGACCCCGGTGAGATCTTTGTCCACGCCTTCTACCCAGTTGTTTCCAGGCAGGTAGACCGGGTTTCCTGTCCTGATCTAGTTGCTGTTGTTTACTGGACTGGTGGTAAGGGTGGAAACGCTGGGGACCTTTGTGTGAAGAACCGGCAGAACGTTTATCCTCATGGTGTCTTATTTCTTCCTCAGCTTTGCTGATGAGATGATCCGGAAACAAGGCACTCATATGCAGAGGGGCAGACCTAAGAGCGTTCAAAGTGTCCTGTTTGATTCCGGCTTTCAAATAATCTAGGTAGCTGTCCCTTCTAGCTAGCGTAAGGTTGGCCACATTAATGAAGACACCATCTGATAAATCTTGCATCGTTCTGGCCATTGCCTGTGTGATGCTCTTGTTAAAGGTCACTAGAAAGTCCAGTTCTTCAACAGCCTGATGAGATTTACCGGTAGATTTTCCCTTGCCCTTGTCGTTCTGTAACACTTTCAACTGAGAAGCCATAGAGTCCTGCACTTTGGTGAGGCAACGGGAAAACGCGGCAGCCTGGTTACACATATAAGTTTGGTCTCTGGCTGCTCTCTCCCACTTCCTTAACGTATCCTGTGACACAGGTCTTGAGGCTGGAGCAGAAGGAAGTGACCGGTTAGCAATTCGAGGAAAGCTACTGTTGAGGCGTGCCGGTTGGTTAGTCCAGGAAGACACTTTGGATCTGGAGAAATCCTTCTTGTCTGTATGCATGTCATACCATTTAAGAGTTCTTGGTGGTTTGACAAACTGATCTTTGACTAAGCCAGCAGTTTCTGAAGCCCGGGATGGGTATCCTTCCTGTACAGTAATATTAAGTTTTTCAAATTTCCGGCATAGCCAGTCATCCACCGGAACCTTCACAGAAACTTTACCGGGCAACTGAGGTCTGGTGCCAGCAAAGGGGTTGTCGTCTTGTGCAGAAGAAGAAGAGTCAAACTCTGGCACTTGCTCCCAGCCCATAAACGACCTAACACCACGTAGAGTCTCTCTGTAGGTCTGTTCTGCACTTAACTCCTGGTCCGTTTCTATGGGTTCTTCATGATCCGGACCTGCTGACAACACTTCAGACAGTTCACCCTCATCTAAACTGAGGTCAGGCTGGTCACTAAACTGATCATCTTCTGAAGCAAAATCTTCCGGTTGATCAGCAGTAGTGGGACCTGGGGGCTGGACCTCGGGTCGACCACTAACAGGGGCACCAGCAGAGGAAACTGTAGTTTGGTCGGTTGGTGGAAGCTCTGTCTCAGCACCGGGAGCCTCAACAGGCTGGGTGGCTGACTTCTTCACACCGGGAGCCTCAACAGGCTGGGTGGCTGTCTTCTTCTTCTTACCGGTCAAACCGGTAGCAGGACTCTGGCTAGTAGATTGCTGAGCTGGTGGAATAAAGGGCTTCTCAGATACCACCACATTGGAGCTCTGAACCGGTTCCACCGGGAGCTGGAAAGTCTTTGACAAAAAGAGAGCCTCCAGACGCGTAAAGCGATCTGCCCACTTCTCATCCAGGGATTTCAGGTCAGCTTGAAAATCTGGCACTTTCGGAGGCTTGGATGTCTTCTTAGGGGATTTGTGAGAGGTCTTTTTCTTCTTAGAAGGGGTTTCGCCTCTATCACTAGAATCACCCTTGCCACTCTCAACCTTCCCAACAACAGTTACTGAAGACGGATCAACAAGGGAGGGAGAGGCAGTTTTCTTCTGGAGTTCTTTATCTTTTCGGGCCCTATAGGTGGGGGTGGCCAACTGTAACTTCTGCTCAGCTGTGAAATTATTGCAAATGGAGCAGTCCTTCTTCTCAACACATGCGTCTTGGCCCAGCCCCTTATCACGGCAACGCGCACACTTGGTGTGGGAGTCAAATAATGCCATAGCGTGGCCACAAGTCCCTCTTCTTTGTCCAGGGGACGCCATAATACTCCAGAAGTAAGGTAGAATAGATGAAATTAAAATAAAGTTCAATATAAAAGGTAGTCTTTACAAAATTCAAACGTTTCACCACAGTAGAAAAACACGTCTGTACACTCACGCGCCAAACGAAAAAAGACGCGATGACGTCATTCTGACTAGACAGGAAGTATGCACGAGGCGACACCTGGCGAATGTACACTCTGTGACCGGTCCTGCCGGTATTTTATACAGAATGACTTTTTCTGTCGTTTGGCGGGACCGGTCGCGCCGACCGGTAAAGCAATTGTCCATTGGATAGGATGTATTAACGCAATAAAAACAATATTCTCATTATAAATTTGGACATAAAAAATTGTTTGGGACATTATCTGATTGGTTGATGCTGTACATAAAATATAATTTGGAAAATTTAATAGTAAATTAAATTTTTATAAGTTAATACCTTACCTAGTGGACAGGGGGACTCCCACCCTACCTTCCCCGCTATTCTAAGCTAAAAAGGGGACCTTCTAAGGTAGACAACAAAAAGAGGAAGTGCGCGTGCGCACGCATGCGCAGTACACAGGGAGGCTACACAGCCACCTGGTGAATGAACAGGACACTACCGGTCCCGGCCAGAGCCCAGCTCAGGACATTTTTTTCTAACGTTTGGCGAGACCGGCAGAGCGCCGGACAAATGCATCTGTCCACTAGGTAAGATGTATTAACGCAATAAAATATAGCGTTGGCTTGTCGACGTTGGGCCGACGGTCAAAAAGCCGTCGGCCCAACGTCGGACCGACAGATGTGCTGACGTTGGGCCAACGTCGGCCCGGTGCTATCTTGGTCATAGCCCCACGTTTTCAGCACTCTGTACAAGTACCAGCATTTGATATTTTGTTGTAAATATTTCGTGAAGGCAGTATTAGGTGCGGTGACAGTAAAATATTGCTGGATTATATATTTGTAAAATATTGTTAGAAACCCCATCGTAGCCTCACATTTTCAGCACTCTGTGGGTGTATAAGTACCAGTACTTGATATTTTATTTGCTTTAAATTATTGCGAGGTGCGGTGACAGTAAAATATTGCTGGATTATATATTTGTAAAATACTGTTAGAAACCCAATGGTAGCCTCACGTTTTCATCACTCTGTGGGTGTACAAGTACCAGTACTTGATATTTTATTTGCTTTAAATTATTGCGAGGTGCGGTGACAGTAAAATATTGCTGGATTATATATTTGTAAAATACTGTTAGAAACCCAATGGTAGCCTCACGTTTTCAGCACTCTGTGGGTGTACAAGTACCAGTACTTGATATTTTATTTGCTTTAAATTATTGCGAGGTGCGGTGACAGTAAAATATTGCTGGATTATATATTTGTAAAATACTGTTAGAAACCCAATGGTAGCCTCACGTTTCCAGCACTCTGTGGGTGTACAAGTACCAGTACTTGATATTTTATTTGCTTTAAATTATTGCGAGGTGCGGTGACAGTAAAATATTGCTGGATTATATATTTGTAAAATACTGTTAGAAACCCAATGGTAGCCTCACGTTTCCAGCACTCTGTGGGTGTACAAGTACCAGTACTTGATATTTTATTTGCTTTAAATTATTGCGAGGTGCGGTGACAGTAAAATATTGCTGGATTATATATTTGTAAAATACTGTTAGAAACCCAATGGTAGCCTCACGTTTTCAGCACTCTGTGGGTGTACAAGTACCAGTACTTGATATTTTATTTGCTTTAAATTATTGCGAGGTGCGGTGACAGTAAAATATTGCTGGATTATATATTTGTAAAATACTGTTAGAAACCCAATGGTAGCCTCACGTTTTCAGCACTCTGTGGGTGTACAAGTACCAGTACTTGATATTTTATTTGCTTTAAATTATTGCGAGGTGCGGTGACAGTAAAATATTGCTGGATTATATATTTGTAAAATACTGTTAGAAACCCAATGGTAGCCTCACGTTTCCAGCACTCTGTGGGTGTACAAGTACCAGTACTTGATATTTTATTTGCTTTAAATTATTGCGAGGTGCGGTGACAGTAAAATATTGCTGGATTATATATTTGTAAAATACTGTTAGAAACCCAATGGTAGCCTCACGTTTTCAGCACTCTGTGGGTGTACAAGTACCAGTACTTGATATTTTATTTGCTTTAAATTATTGCGAGGTGCGGTGACAGTAAAATATTGCTGGATTATATATTTGTAAAATACTGTTAGAAACCCAATGGTAGCCTCACGTTTCCAGCACTCTGTGGGTGTACAAGTACCAGTACTTGATATTTTATTTGCTTTAAATTATTGCGAGGTGCGGTGACAGTAAAATATTGCTGGATTATATATTTGTAAAATACTGTTAGAAACCCAATGGTAGCCTCACGTTTCCAGCACTCTGTGGGTGTACAAGTACCAGTACTTGATATTTTATTTGCTTTAAATTATTGCGAGGTGCGGTGACAGTAAAATATTGCTGGATTATATATTTGTAAAATACTGTTAGAAACCCAATGGTAGCCTCACGTTTTCAGCACTCTGTGGGTGTACAAGTACCAGTACTTGATATTTTATTTGCTTTAAATTATTGCGAGGTGCGGTGACAGTAAAATATTGCTGGATTATATATTTGTAAAATACTGTTAGAAACCCAATGGTAGCCTCACGTTTCCAGCACTCTGTGGGTGTACAAGTACCAGTACTTGATATTTTATTTGCTTTAAATTATTGCGAGGTGCGGTGACAGTAAAATATTGCTGGATTATATATTTGTAAAATACTGTTAGAAACCCAATGGTAGCCTCACGTTTTCAGCACTCTGTGGGTGTACAAGTACCAGTACTTGATATTTTATTTGCTTTAAATTATTGCGAGGTGCGGTGACAGTAAAATATTGCTGGATTATATATTTGTAAAATACTGTTAGAAACCCAATGGTAGCCTCACGTTTTCAGCACTCTGTGGGTGTACACAAAGTCGCGAGGGACCGTCGTGCACGACGCACGACGGTCCCTCGCGACTGTGGCGGTGACAGTAAAATATTGCTGGATTATATATTTGTAAAATACTGTTAGAAACCCAATGGTAGCCTCACGTTTTCAGCACTCTGTGGGTGTACACAAAGTCGCGAGGGACCGTCGTGCACGACGCACGACGGTCCCTCGCGACTGTGGCGGTGACAGTAAAATATTGCTGAATTATATATTTGTAAAATATCAAATGCTGGTACTTGTACACCCACAGAGTGTAGTCCTACAGATGCAACAATTACTAATAACAAATTTTACACAATAGATAAAGACTGATGGCTTGCATATCCCCAGATGCAATCCGATATACTTACACTACATCCAAATCTTCAACACAAGTCTCCTCTGCATGCTGATGTCATAGTAGAAACGGCGGGAAACGCTAAACCTGAAACAGATGGCGGCCCAACGTCGGCAAAATCTTTTGAGTCTATTCAACCTTAAATATTTAGGTTGATATGACAAAGTTGTATTTACTCAAAATTTTTATGTTCTAGTAATCATGATGTGAGGTAATGTCAAAATTACTTAAAACTTTTGTGTTCAGTCAAACACCCGGTTTTACAGTGTATACTGGTTGCAGTAACTCGTATATACAGGGGGTCATGTTCCCACCATAACTAAGCCAAATATTGAGATATTATACTGCAATTTGGTACAAACACTAAGTAAACCATAGTAATCCGTATGGAATAGCTTTGAGACCTAAAGAATGGGTTCACTCATGTCGCATTGCTCTGTTACCTGCAATGAAGTGGTCTAGCTGCATAAAACCCATATACCTAGTGCGCCATTTTGGCAGCATGACTAAGCCAAATATTGGGATGTAATGCTGCAATTTGGGCCAAATATTAAGTGGGACACACTAATAAATATGGAACAATTTGGGACTTACATCTATAAAGGAAACTCTTGTCACAAGCTTTCACAACTGGAAATGAGCTATACTGGTTGCAGTAAATTAACATATACAGGCGGTCATGTTTCCACCATAACTAAGACAAATATTCAGCTAGAATACTGCCATTTGGTCCAGACACTCTCTGAATAACCACAATAAATAAGAAATAGCTTTGAGACCTACAGAATGGGTTAACAGATGTCACATTGCTCTGTTACCAGCAATAAAGTGGTCTAGCTGTATAAAACCCATATACCTAGTGCGCCATTTTGGCAGCATGACTAAGCCAAATATTGGGATGTAATACTGCAATTTGGGCCAAAGATTAAGTGGATCACACTAATAAATATGGAACAATTTGGGACTTACATCTATAAAGGAAATTCTTGTCACAAGCTTTCACAACTGGAAATGAGCTACACTGGTTGCACTAAATTAACATATACAGGCGGTCATGTTTTCACCATAACTAAGACAAATATTCAGCTAGAATACTGCCATTTGGTCCAGACACTAAGTGAATAACCACAATAAATAAGAAATAGCTTTGAGACCTACAGAACGGGTTAAAACCATGTCACATTGCTCTGTAACTGGCAATGAAGGGCTCTGGCTGCAATAAACCATGTACCTGGGGTGACATTTTGGCAGCATAACTAAATCAAATATTGGGATGTAATGCTGCAATTTGGGCCAAAGATTAAGTGGGTGACACTAATAAATATGGAGCAGCTTTGAGACTTACATCTAGGTTAAAATCTCATGTAGGAAGATTCCACGACTGGAAAAGAGCTATACTGGTTTCAGTAACTCGTATATACAGGGGGTCATGTTCCTACCATAACTAAGCCAAATATTGAGATATTATACTGCAATTTGGTACAAACACTAAGTAAACCATAGTAATCCGTATGGAATAGCTTTGAGACCTAAAGAATGGGTTCACCCATGTCACATTGCTCTGTTACCTGCAATGAAGTGGTCTAGCTGCATAAAACCCATATACCTAGTATGCCATTTTGGCAGCATGACTAAGCTAAATATTGGGATGTAATGCTGCAATTTGGGCCAAAGATTAAATGGGTGACACTAATAATATGGAACAGCTTTGGGACTTACATCTATAAAGGAAACACTTGTCACAAGCTTTCACAACTGGAAATGAGCTACACTGGTTGCAATCAATTAACATATACAGGCGGTCATGTTTCCACCATAACTAAGACAAATATTCAGCTAGAATACTGCCATTTGGTCCAGACACTAAGTGAATGACCACAATAAATAAAAAGTAGCTTTGAGACCTACAGAATGGGTTAAACCCATGTCACATTGCTCTGTCACTAGCAATGACGGGCTCTGCCTGCAATAAACCATATACCTGGGGTAACATTTTGGCAGCATAGCTAAGCCAAATATTGGAATGTAATGCTGCAATTTGGGCCAAAGATTAAGTGGGTGACACTAATAAATATGGAACAGCTTTGGGACTTACATCTAGGTTAAAATCTCATGTAGGAAGATTCCACGACTGGAAAAGAGCTATACTGGTTGCAGTAACTCGTATATACAGGGGGTCATGTTCCCACCATAACTAAGCCAAATATTGAGATATTATACTGCAATTTGGTACAAACACTAAGTAAACCATAGTAATTCGTATGGAATAGCTTTGAGACCTAAAGAATGGGTTCACTCATGTCACATTGCTCTGTTACCTGCAATGAAGTGGTCTAGCTGCATAAAACCCATATACCCAGTGCGCCATTTTGGCAGGATGACTAAGCCAAATATTGGGATGTAATGCTGCAATTTCGGCCAAAGATTAAGTGGGTCACACTAATAAATATGGAGCAGCTTTGGGACTTACATCTAGGTTAAAATCTCATGTAGGAAGATTCCACGACTGGAACAGAGCTATACTGGTTGCAGTAACTCGTATATACAGGGGGTCATGTTCCCACCATAACTAAGCTAAATATTGAGATATTATACTGCAATTTGGTACAAACACTAAGTAAACCATAGTAATCCGTATGGAATAGCTTTGAGACCTTAAGAATGGGTTCACTCATGTCGCATTGCTCTGTTACCTGCAATGAAGTGGTCTAGCTGCATAAAACCCATATACCTAGTGCGCCATTTTGGCAGCATGACTAAGCCAAATATTGGGATGTAATGCTGCAATTTGGGCCAAAGATTAAGTGGGTCACACTAATAAATATGGAACAATTTGGGACTTACATCTATAAAGGAAACTCTTGTCACAAGCTTTCACAACTGGAAATGAGCTATACTGGTTGCAGTAAATTAACATATACAGGCGGTCATGTTTCCACCATAACTAAGACAAATATTCAGCTAGAATACTGCCATTTGGTCCAGACACTCTCTGAATAACCACAATAATTAAGAAATAGCTTTGAGACCTACAGAATGGGTTAACAGATGTCACATTGCTCTGTCACCAGCAATGAAGTGGTCTAGCTGCATAAAACCCATATACCTAGTGCGCCATTTTGGCAGCATGACTAAGCCAAATATTGGGATGTAATACTGCAATTTGGGCCAAAGATTAAGTGGATCACACTAATAAATATGGAACAATTTGGGACTTACATCTATAAAGGAAACTCTTGTCACAAGCTTTCACAACTGGAAATGAGCTACACTGGTTGCAGTAAATTAACATATACAGGCGGTCATGTTTTCACCATAACTAAGACAAATATTCAGCTAGAATACTGCCATTTGGTCCAGACACTAAGTGAATGACTACAATAAATAAAAAGTAGCTTTGAGACCTACAGAATGGGTTAAACCCATGTCACATTGCTCTGTCACTGGCAATGAAGGGCTCTGCCTGCAATAAACCATATACCTGGGGTAACATTTTGGCAGCATAGCTAAGCCAAATATTGGAATGTAATGCTGTAATTTGGGCCAAAGATTAAGTGGGTAACACTAATAAATATGGAATAGCTTTGGGACTTACATCTAGGTTAAAATCTCATGTAGGAAGATTCCACGACTGGAAAAGAGCTATGCTGGATGCAGTAACTCGTATATACAGGGGGTCATGTTCCCACCATAACTAAGCCAAATATTGAGATATTATACTGCAATTTGGTATAAACACTAAGTAAACCATAGTAATCCGTATGGAATAGCTTTGAGACCTAAAGAATGGGTTTACTCATGTCACATTGCTCTGTTACCTGGAATGAAGTGGTCTAGCTGCATAAAACCCATATACCTAGTGCGCCATTTGGGCAGCATGACTAAGCCAAATATTGGGATGTAATGCTGCAATTTCGGCCAAAGATTAAGTGGGTCACACTAATAAATATGGAGCAGCTTTGGGACTTACATCTAGGTTAAAATCTCATGTAGGAAGATTCCACGACTGGAACAGAGCTATACTGGTTGCAGTAACTCGTATATACAGGGTGTCATGTTCCCACCATAACTAAGCCAAATATTAAGATATTATACTGCAATTTGGTACAAACACTAAGTAAACCATAGTAATCCGTATGGAATACCTTTGAGACCTAAAGAATGGGTTCACTCATGTCGCATTGCTCTGTTACCTGCAATGAAGTGGTCTAGCTGCATAAAACCCATATACCTAGTGCGCCATTTTGGCAGCATGACTAAGCCAAATATTGGGATGTAATGCTGCAATGTAGACCAAAGATTAAGTGGGTCACACTAATAAATATGGAACAATTTGGGACTTACATCTATAAAGGAAACTCTTGTCACAAGCTTTCACAACTGGAAATGAGCTATACTGGTTGCAGTAAATTAACATATACAGGCGGTCATGTTTCCACCATAACTAAGACAAATATTCAGCTAGAATACTGCCATTTGGTCCAGACACTCTCTGAAAAACCACAATAAATAAGAAATAGCTTTGAGACCTACAGAATGGGTTAACAGATGTCACATTGCTCTGTTACCAGCAATGAAGTGGTCTAGCTGCATAAAACCCATATACCTAGTGCGCCATTTTGGCAGCATGACTAAGCCAAATATTGGGATGTAATACTGCAATTTGGGCCAAAGATTAAGTGGATCACACTAATAAATATGGAACAATTTGGGACTTACATCTATAAAGGAAACTCTTGTCACAAGCTTTCACAACTGGAAATGAGCTACACTGGTTGCAGTAAATTAACATATACAGGCGGTCATGTTTTCACCATAACTAAGACAAATATTCAGCTAGAATACTGCCATTTGGTCCAGACACTAAGTGAATGACCACAATAAATAAAAAGTAGCTTTGAGACCTACAGAATGGGTTAAACCCATGTCACATTGCTCTGTCACTGGCAATGACGGGCTCTGCCTGCAATAAACCATATACCTGGGGTAACATTTTGGCAGCATAGCTAAGCCAAATATTGGAATGTAATGCTGTAATTTGGGCCAAAGATTAAGTGGGTAACACTAATAAATATGGAATAGCTTTGGGACTTACATCTAGGTTAAAATCTCATGTAGGAAGATTCCACGACTGGAAAAGAGCTATGCTGGTTGCAGTAACTCGTATATACAGGGGGTCATGTTCCCACCATAACTAAGCCAAATATTGAGATATTATACTGCAATTTGGTACAAACACTAAGTAAACCATAGTAATCCGTATGGAATAG
Source organism: Sabellastarte sp. h YS-2021 (assembly GCA_964017235.1). Taxonomy (NCBI): domain Eukaryota; kingdom Metazoa; phylum Annelida; class Polychaeta; order Sabellida; family Sabellidae; genus Sabellastarte; species Sabellastarte sp. h YS-2021. Next base: position 23,355,828 of record OZ024935.1, on the reverse strand, counting down.
CTTTGAGACCTAAGGAATGGGTTCACTCATGTCACATTGCTCTGTTACCTGGAATGAAGTGGTCTAGCTGCATAAAACCCATATACCTAGTGCGCCATTTTGGCAGCATGACTAAGCCAAATATTGGGATGTAATGCTGCAACTTCGGCCAAAGATTAAGTGGGTCACACTAATAAATATGGAGCAGCTTTGGGACTTACATCTAGGTTAAAATCTCATGTAGGAAGATTCCACGACTGGAACAGAGCTATACTGGTTGCAGTAACTTGTATATACAGGGGGTCATGTTCCCACCATAACTAAGCCAAATATTGAGATATTATACTGCAATTTGGTACAAACACTAAGTAAACCATAGTAATCCATATGGAATAGCTTTGAGACCTAAAGAATGGGTTAACTCATGTCACATTGCTCTGTTACCTGCAATGAAGTGGTCTAGCTGCATAAAACCCATATACCTAGTGTGCCATTTTGGCAGCATGACTAAGCCAAATATTGGGATGTAATGCTGCAATGTAGACCAAAGATTAAGTGGGTCACACTAATAAATATGGAACAATTTGGGACTTACATCTATAAAGGAAACTCTTGTCACAAGCTTTCACAACTGGAAATGAGCTATACTGGTTGCAGTAAATTAACATATACAGGCGGTCATGTTTCCACCATAACTAAGACAAATATTCAGCTAGAATACTGCCATTTGGTCCAGACACTCTCTGAATAACCACAATAATTAAGAAATAACTTTGAGACCTACAGAATGGGGTAACAGATGTCACATTGCTCTGTCACCAGCAATGAAGTGGTCTAGCTGCATAAAACCCATATACCTAGTGCGCCATTTTGGCAGCATGACTAAGCCAAATATTGGGATGTAATACTGCAATTTGGGCCAAAGATTAAGTGGATCACACTAATAAATATGGAACAATTTGGGACTTACATCTATAAAGGAAACTCTTGTCACAAGCTTTCACAACTGGAAATGAGCTACACTGGTTGCAGTAAATTAACATATACAGGCGGTCATGTTTTCACCATAACTAAGACAAATATTCAGCTAGAATACTGCCATTTGGTCCAGACACTAAGTGAATGGCCACAATAAATAAAAAGTAGCTTTGAGACCTACAGAATGGGTTAAACCCATGTCACATTGCTCTGTCACTGGCAATGACGGGCTCTGCCTGCAATAAACCATATACCTGGGGTAACATTTTGGCAGCATAGCTAAGCCAAATATTAGAATGTAATGCTGCAATTTGGGCCAAAGATTAAGTGGGTGACACTAATAAATATGGAATAGCTTTGGGACTTACATCTAGGTTAAAATCTCATGTACGAAGATTCCACGACTGGAAAAGAGCTATACTGGTTGCAGTAACTCGTATATACAGGGGGTCATGTTCCCACCATAACTAAGCCAAATATTGAGATATTATACTGCAATTTGGTACAAACACTAAGTAAACCATAGAAATCCGTATGGAATAGCTTTGAGACCTAAGGAATGGGTTCACTCATGTCACATTGCTCTGTTACCTGGAATGAAGTGGTCTAGCTGCATAAAACCCATATACCTAGTACGCCATTTTGGCAGCATGACTAAGCCAAATATTGGGATGTAATGCTGCAACTTCGGCCAAAGATTAAGTGGGTCACACTAATAAATATGGAGCAGCTTTGGGACTTACATCTAGGTTAAAATCTCATGTAGGAAGATTCCACGACTGGAACAGAGCTATACTGGTTGCAGTAACTTGTATATACAGGGGGTCATGTTCCCACCATAACTAAGCCAAATATTGAGATATTATACTGCAATTTGGTACAAACACTAAGTAAACCATAGTAATCCATATGGAATAGCTTTGAGACCTAAAGAATGGGTTAACTCATGTCACATTGCTCTGTTACCTGCAATGAAGTGGTCTAGCTGCATAAAACCCATATACCTAGTGTGCCATTTTGGCAGCATGACTAAGCCAAATATTGGGATGTAATGCTGCAATGTAGACCAAAGATTAAGTGGGTCACACTAATAAATATGGAACAATTTGGGACTTACATCTATAAAGGAAACTCTTGTCACAAGCTTTCACAACTGGAAATGAGCTATACTGGTTGCAGTAAATTAACATATACAGGCGGTCATGTTTCCACCATAACTAAGACAAATATTCAGCTAGAATACTGCCATTTGGTCCAGACACTCTCTGAATAACCACAATAATTAAGAAATAACTTTGAGACCTACAGAATGGGGTAACAGATGTCACATTGCTCTGTCACCAGCAATGAAGTCGTCTAGCTGCATAAAACCCATATACCTAGTGCGCCATTTTGGCAGCATGACTAAGCCAAATATTGGGATGTAATACTGCAATTTGGGCCAAAGATTAAGTGGATCACACTAATAAATATGGAACAATTTGGGACTTACATCTATAAAGGAAACTCTTGTCACAAGCTTTCACAACTGGAAATGAGCTACACTGGTTGCAGTAAATTAACATATACAGGCGGTCATGTTTTCACCATAACTAAGACAAATATTCAGCTAGAATACTGCCATTTGGTCCAGACACTAAGTGAATGGCCACAATAAATAAAAAGTAGCTTTGAGACCTACAGAATGGGTTAAACCCATGTCACATTGCTCTGTCACTGGCAATGACGGGCTCTGCCTGCAATAAACCATATACCTGGGGTAACATTTTGGCAGCATAGCTAAGCCAAATATTGGAATGTAATGCTGCAATTTGGGCCAAAGATTAAGTGGGTGACACTAATAAATATGGAATAGCTTTGGGACTTACATCTAGGTTAAAATCTCATGTAGGAAGATTCCACGACTGGAAAAGAGCTATACTGGTTGCAGTAACTCGTATATACAGGGGGTCATGTTCCCACCATAACTAAGCCAAATATTGAGATATTATACTGCAATTTGGTACAAACACTAAGTAAACCATAGAAATCCGTATGGAATAGCTTTGAGACCTAAAGAATGGGTTCACTCATGTCACATTGCTCTGTTACCTGCAATGAAGTGGTCTAGCTGCATAAAACCCATATACCTAGTGCGCCATTTTGGCAGCATGACTAAGCCAAATATTGGGATGTAATGCTGCAATTTCGGCCAAAGATTAAGTGGGTCACACTAATAAATATGGAGCAGCTTTGGGACTTACATCTAGGTTAAAATCTCATGTAGGAAGATTCCACGACTGGAACAGAGCTATACTGGTTGCAGTAACTCGTATATACAGGGGGTCATGTTCCCACCATAACTAAGCCAAATATTAAGATGTTTTACTGCAATTTGGTACAAACACTAAGTAAACCATAGTAATCCGTATGGAATAGCTTTGAGACCTAAAGAATGGGTTCACTCATGTCGCATTGCTCTGTTACCTGCAATGAAGTGGTCTAGCTGCATAAAACCCATATACCTAGTGCGCCATTTTGGCAGCATGACTAAGCCAAATATTGGGATGTAATGCTGCAATGTAGACCAAAGATTAAGTGGGTCACACTAATAAATATGGAACAATTTGGGACTTACATCTATAAAGGAAACTCTTGTCACAAGCTTTCACAACTGGAAATGAGCTATACTGGTTGCAGTAAATTAACATATACAGGCGGTCATGTTTCCACCATAACTAAGACAAATATTCAGCTAGAATACTGCCATTTGGTCCAGACACTCTCTGAAAAACCACAATAAATAAGAAATAGCTTTGAGACCTACAGAATGGGTTAACAGATGTCACATTGCTCTGTTACCAGCAATGAAGTGGTCTAGCTGCATAAAACCATATACCTAGTGCGCCATTTTGGCAGCATGACTAAGCCAAATATTGGGATGTAATACTGCAATTTGGGCAAAGATTAAGTGGATCACACTAATAAATATGGAACAATTTGGGACTTACATCTATAAAGGAAACTCTTGTCACAAGCTTTCACAACTGGAAATGAGCTACACTGGTTGCAGTAAATTAACATATACAGGCGGTCATGTTTTCACCATAACTAAGACAAATATTCAGCTAGAATACTGCCATTTGGTCCAGACACTAAGTGAATGGCCACAATAAATAAAAAGTAGCTTTGAGACCTACAGAATGGGTTAAACCCATGTCACATTGCTCTGTCACTGGCAATGACGGGCTCTGCCTGCAATAAACCATATACCTGGGGTAACATTTTGGCAGCATAGCTAAGCCAAATATTGGAATGTAATGCTGCAATTTGGGCCAAAGATTAAGTGGGTGACACTAATAAATATGGAATAGCTTTGGGACTTACATCTAGGTTAAAATCTCATGTAGGAAGATTCCACGACTGGAAAAGAGCTATACTGGTTGCAGTAACTCGTATATACAGGGGGTCATGTTCCCACCATAACTAAGCCAAATATTGAGATATTATACTGCAATTTGGTATAAACACTAAGTAAACCATAGAAATCCGTATGGAATAGCTTTGAGACCTAAAGAATGGGTTCACTCATGTCACATTGCTCTGTTACCTGCAATGAAGTGGTCTAGCTGCATAAAACCCATATACCTAGTGCGCCATTTTGGCAGCATGACTAAGCCAAATATTGGGATGTAATGCTGCAATTTCGGCCAAAGATTAAGTGGGTCACACTAATAAATATGGAGCAGCTTTGGGACTTACATCTAGGTTAAAATCTCATGTAGGAAGATTCCACGACTGGAACAGAGCTATACTGGTTGCAGTAACTGGTATATACAGGGGGTCATGTTCCCACCATAACTAAGCCAAATATTAAGATGTTTTACTGCAATTTGGTACAAACACTAAGTAAACCATAGTAATCCGTATGGAATAGCTTTGAGACCTAAAGAATGGGTTCACTCATGTCGCATTGCTCTGTTACCTGCAATGAAGTGGTCTAGCTGCATAAAACCCATATACCTAGTGCGCCATTTTGGCAGCATGACTAAGCCAAATATTGGGATGTAATGCTGCAATGTAGACCAAAGATTAAGTGGGTCACACTAATAAATATGGAACAATTTGGGACTTACATCTATAAAGGAAACTCTTGTCACAAGCTTTCACAACTGGAAATGAGCTATACTGGTTGCAGTAAATTAACATATACAGGCGGTCATGTTTCCACCATAACTAAGACAAATATTCAGCTAGAATACTGCCATTTGGTCCAGACACTCTCTGAAAAACCACAATAAATAAGAAATAGCTTTGAGACCTACAGAATGGGTTAACAGATGTCACATTGCTCTGTTACCAGCAATGAAGTGGTCTAGCTGCATAAAACCATATACCTAGTGCGCCATTTTGGCAGCATGACTAAGCCAAATATTGGGATGTAATACTGCAATTTGGGCCAAAGATTAAGTGGATCACACTAATAAATATGGAACAATTTGGGACTTACATCTATAAAGGAAACTCTTGTCACAAGCTTTCACAACTGGAAATGAGCTATACTGGTTGCAGTAAATTAACATATACAGGCGGTCATGTTTTCACCATAACTAAGACAAATATTCAGCTAGAATACTGCCATTTGGTCCAGACACTAAGTGAATGACCACAATAAATAAAAAGTAGCTTTGAAACCTACAGAATGGGTTAAACCCATGTCACATTGCTCTGTCACTGGCAATGACGGGCTCTGCCTGCAATAAACCATATACCTGGGGTAACATTTTGGCAGCATAGCTAAGCCAAATATTGGAATGTAATGCTGCAATTTGGGCCAAAGATTAAGTGGGTGACACTAATAAATATGGAGCAGCTTTGAGACTTACATCTAGGTTAAAATCTCATGTAGGAAGATTCCACGACTGGAAAAGAGCTATACTGGTTGCAGTAACTCGTATATACAGGGGGTCATGTTCCCACCATAACTAAGCCAAATATTGAGATATTATACTGCAATTTGGTACAAACACTAAGTAAACCATAGTAATCCGTATGGAATAGCTTTGAGACCTAAAGAATGGGTTCACTCATGTCGCATTGCTCTGTTACCTGCAATGAAGTGGTCTAGCTGCATAAAACCCATATACCTAGTGCGCCATTTTGGCAGCATGACTAAGCCAAATATTGGGATGTAATGCTGCAATGTAGACCAAAGATTAAGTGGGTCACACTAATAAATATGGAACAATTTGGGACTTACATCTATAAAGGAAACTCTTGTCACAAGCTTTCACAACTGGAAATGAGCTATACTGGTTGCAGTAAATTAACATATACAGGCGGTCATGTTTTCACCATAACTAAGACAAATATTCAGCTAGAATACTGCCATTTGGTCCAGACACTAAGTGAATAACCACAATAAATAAGAAATAGCTTTGAGACCTACAGAACGGGTTAAAACCATGTCACATTGCTCTGTAACTGGCAATGAAGGGCTCTGGCTGCAATAAACCATGTACCTGGGTGACATTTTGGCAGCATAACTAAACCAAATATTTCGATGTAATGCTGCAATTTGGGCCAAAGATTAAGTGGGTGACACTAATAAATATGGAGCAGCTTTGAGACTTACATCTAGGTTAAAATCTCATGTAGGAAGATTCCACGACTGGAAAAGAGCTATACTGGTTGCAGTAACTCGTATATACAGGGGGTCATGTTCCTACCATAACTAAGCCAAATATTGAGATATTATACTGCAATTTGGTACAAACACTAAGTAAACCATAGTAATCCGTATGGAATAGCTTTGAGACCTACAGAATGGGTTAACAGATGTCACATTGCTCTGTTACCAGCAATGAAGTGGTCTAGCTGCATAAAACCCATATACCTAGTCCGCCATTTTGGCAGCATGACTAAGCCAAATATTGGGATGTAATACTGCAATTTGGGCCAAAGATTAAGTGGGTCACACTAATAAATATGGAACAATTTGGGACTTACATCTATAAAGGAAACTCTTGTCACAAGCTTTCACAACTGGAAATGAGCTACACTGGTTGCAGTCAATTAACATATACAGGCGGTCATGTTTCCACCATAACTAAGACAAATATTCAGCTAGAATACTGCCATTTGGTCCAGACACTAAGTGAATGACCACAATAAATAAAAAGTAGCTTTGAGACCTACAGAATGGGTTAAACCCATGTCACATTGCTCTGTCACTAGCAATGACGGGCTCTGCCTGCAATAAACCATATACCTGGGGTAACATTTTGGCAGCATGACTAAGCCAAATATTGGGATGTAATACTGCAATTTGGGCCAAAGATTAAGTGGGTCACACTAATAAATATGGAACAATTTGGGACTTACATCTATAAAGGAAACTCTTGTCACAAGCTTTCACAACTGGAAATGAGCTACACTGGTTGCAGTCAATTAACATATACAGGCGGTCATGTTTCCACCATAACTAAGACAAATATTCAGCTAGAATACTGCCATTTGGTCCAGACACTAAGTGAATGACCACAATAAATAAAAAGTAGCTTTGAGACCTACAGAATGGGTTAAACCCATGTCACATTGCTCTGTCACTAGCAATGACGGGCTCTGCCTGCAATAAACCATATACCTGGGGTAACATTTTGGCAGCATAGCTAAGCCAAATATTGGGATGTAATGCTGCAATTTGGGCCAAAGATTAAGTGAGTGACACTAACAAAATATGGAACAGCTTTGGGACTTACATCTAGGTTAAAATCTCATGTAGGAAGATTCCACGACTGGAAATGAGCTATACTGGTTGCAGTAACTCGTATATACAGGGGGTCATATTCCCACCATAACTAAGCCAAATATTGAGATATTATACTGCAATTTGGTACAAACACTAAGTAAACCATACTAATCCATATGGAATAGCTTTGAGACCTAAAGAATGGGTTAACCCATGTCACATTGCTCTGTTACTAGCAATGAAGTGGTCTAGCTGCATAAAACCCATATACTTAGTGCGCCATTTTGGCAGCATGACTAAGCCAAATATTGGGATGTAATGCTGCAATTTGGGCCAAAGATTAAGTGGGTCACACTAATAAATATGGAACAATTTGGGACTTACATCTATAAAGGAAACTCTTGTCACAAGCTTTCACAACTGGAAATGAGCTACACTCGTTGCAGTAAATTAACATATACAGGCGGTCATGTTTCCACCATAACTAAGACAAATATTCAGCTAGAATACTGCCATTTGGTCCAGACACTAAGTGAATAACCACAATAAATAAGAAATAGCTTTGAGACCAACAGAATGGGTTAACAGATGTCACATTGCTCTGTTACCAGCAATGAAGTGGTCTAGCTGCATAAAACCCATATACCTAGTCCGCCATTTTGGCAGCATGATTAAGCCAAATATTGGGATGTAATGCTGCAATTTCGGCCTAAGATTAAGTGGGTCACACTAATAAATATGGAGCAGCTTTGGGACTTACATCTAGGTTAAAATCTCATGTAGGAAGATTCCACGACTGGAACAGAGCGATACTGGTTGCAGTAACTCGTATATACAGGGGGTCATGTTCCCACCATAACTAAGCCAAATATTGAGATATTATACTGCCATTTGGTCCAGACACTAAGTGAATAACCACAATAAATAAGAAATAGCTTTGAGACCTACAGAACGGGTTAAAACCATGTCACATTGCTCTGTAACTGGCAATGAAGGGCTCTGGCTGCAATAAACCATGTACCTGGGGTGACATTTTGGCAGCATAACTAAACCAAATATTGGGATGTAATGCTGCAATTTGGGCGAAAGATTAAGTGGGTGACACTAATAAATATGGAGCAGCTTTGAGACTTACATCTAGGTTAAAATCTCATGTAGGAAGATTCCACGACTGGAAAAGAGCTATACTGGTTGCAGTAACTCGTATATACAGGGGGTCATGTTCCTACCATAACTAAGCCAAATATTGAGATATTATACTGCAATTTGGTACAAACACTAAGTAAACCATAGTAATCCGTATGGAATAGCTTTGAGACCTACAGAATGGGTTAACAGATGTCACATTGCTCTGTTACCAGCAATGAAGTGGTCTAGCTGCATAAAACCCATATACCTAGTCCGCCATTTTGGCAGCATGACTAAGCCAAATATTGGGATGTAATGCTGCAATTTGGGCCAAAGATTAAGTGGGTCACACTAATAAATATGGAACAATTTGGGACTTACATCTATAAAGGAAACTCTTGTCACAAGCTTTCACAACTGGAAATGAGCTACACTGGTTGCAGTAAATTAACATATACAGGCGGTCATGTTTCCACCATAACTAAGACAAATATTCAGCTAGAATACTGCCATTTGGTCCAGACACTCTCTGAATAACCACAATAAATAAGAAATAGCTTTGAGACCTACAGAATGGGTTAACAGATGTCACATTGCTCTGTTACCAGCAATGAAGTGGTCTAGCTGCATAAAACCCATATACCTAGTCCGCCATTTTGGCAGCATGACTAAGCCAAATATTGGGATGTAATGCTGCAATTTGGGCCAAAGATTAAGTGGATCACACTAATAAATATGGAACAATTTGGGACTTACATCTATAAAGGAAACTCTTGTCACAAGCTTTCACAACTGGAAATGAGCTACACTGGTTGCAGTAAATTAACATATACAGGCGGTCATGTTTTCACCATAACTAATACAAATATTCAGCTAGAATACTGCCATTTGATCCAGACACTAAGTGAATGACCCCAATAAATAAAAATTAGCTTTGAGACCTACAGAATGGGTTAAACCCATGTCACATTGCTCTGTCACTAGCAATGACGGGCTCTGCCTGCAATAAACCATATACCTGGGGTAACATTTTGGCAGCATAGCTAAGCCAAATATTGGGATGTAATGCTGCAATTTGGGCCAAAGATTAAGTGGGTGACACTAATAAATATGGAACAGCTTTGGGACTTACATCTAGGTTAAAATCTGATGTAGGAAGATTCCACGACTGGAAATGAGCTATACTGGTTGCAGTAACTCGTATATACAGGGGGTCATATTCCCACCATAACTAAGCCAAATATTGAGATATTATACTGCAATTTGGTACAAACACTAAGTAAACCATACTAATCTGCATGGAATAGCTTTGAGACCTAAAGAATGGGTTAACCCATGTCACATTGCTCTGTCACTAGCAATGAAGTGGTCTAGCTGCATAAAACCCATATACCTAGTGCGCCATTTTGGCAGCATGACTAAGCCAAATATTGGGATGTAATACTGCAATTTGGGCCAAAGATTAAGTGGATCACACTAATAAATATGGAACAATTTGGGACTTACATCTATAAAGGAAACTCTTATCAGAAGCTTTCACAACTGGAAATGAGCTACACTGGTTGCAGTAAATTAACATATACAGGCGGTCATGTTTTCACCATAACTAAGACAAATATTCAGCTATAATACTGCCATTTGGTCCAGACACTAAGTGAATAACCACAATAAATAAGAAATAGCTTTGAGACCTACAGAACGGGTTAAAACTATGTCACATTGCTCTGTAACTGGCAATGAAGGGCTCTGGCTGCAATAAACCATGTACCTGGGGTGACATTTTGGCAGCATAACTAAACCAAATATTGGGATGTAATGCTGCAATTTGGGCCAAAGATTAAGTGGGTGACACTAATAAATATGGAGCAGCTTTGAGAATTACATCTAGGTTAAAATCTCATGTAGGAAGATTCCACGACTGGAAAAGAGCTATACTGGTTGCAGTAACTCGTATATACAGGGGGTCATGTTCCTACCATAACTAAGCCAAATATTGAGATATTATACTGCAATTTGGTACAAACACTAAGTAAACCATAGTAATTCGTATGGAATAGCTTTGAGACCTAAAGAATAGGTTCGCCCATGTCACATTGCTCTGTTACCTGCAATGAAGTGGTCTAGCTGCATAAAACCCATATACCTAGTGTGCCATTTTGGCAGCATGACTAAGCTAAATATTGGGATGTAATGCTGCAATTTGCGCCAAAGATTAAATGGGTGACACTAATAATATGGAACAGCTTTGGGACTTACATCTATAAAGGAAACACTTGTCACAAGCTTTCACAACTGGAAATGAGCTACACTGGTTGCAGTCAATTAACATATACAGGCGGTCATGTTTCCACCATAACTAAGACAAATATTCAGCTAGAATACTGCCATTTGGTCCAGACACTAAGTGAATGACCACAATAAATAAAAAGTAGCTTTGAGACCTACAGAATGGGTTAAACCCATGTCACATTGCTCTGTCACTAGCAATGAGAGGCTCTGTCTGCAATAAAACATATACCTGGGGTAACATTTTGGCAGCATAGCTAAGCCAAATATTGGGATGTAATGCTGCAATTTGGGCCAAAGATTAAGTGGGTGACACTAATAAATATGGAGCAGCTTTGAGAATTATATCTAGGTTAAAATCTCATGTAGGAAGATTCCACGACTGGAAAAGAGCTATACTGGTTGCAGTAACTCGTATATACAGGGGGTCATGTTCCTACCATAACTAAGCCAAATATTGAGATATTATACTGCAATTTGGTACAAACACTAAGTAAACCATAGTAATTCGTATGGAATAGCTTTGAGACCTAAAGAATGGGTTCACCCATGTCACATTGCTCTGTTACCTGCAATGAAGTGGTCTAGCTGCATAAAACCCATATACCTAGTGCGCCATTTTGGCAGCATGACTAAGCCAAATATTGGGATGTAATACTGCAATTTGGGCCAAAGATTAAGTGGATCACACTAATAAATATGGAACAATTTGGGACTTACATCTATAAAGGAAACTCTTGTCACAAGCTTTCACAACTGAAAATGAGCTACACTGGTTGCAGTCAATTAACATATACAGGCGGTCATGTTTCCACCATAACTAAGACAAATATTCAGCTAGAATACTGCCATTTGGTCCAGACACTAAGTGAATAACCACAATAAATAAGAAATAGCTTTGAGACCTACAGAACGGGTTAAAACCATGTCACATTGCTCTGTAACTGGCAATGAAGGGCTCTGGCTGCAATAAACCATGTACCTGGGGTGACATTTTGGCAGCATAACTAAACCAAATATTGGGATGTAATGCTGCAATTTGGGCCAAAGATTAAGTGGGTGACACTAATAAATATGGAGCAGCTTTGAGAATTACATCTAGGTTAAAATCTAATGTAGGAAGATTCCACGACTGGAAAAGAGCTATACTGGTTGCAGTAACTCGTATATACAGGGGGTCATGTTCCTACCATAACTAAGCCAAATATTGAGATATTATACTGCAATTTGGTACAAACACTAAGTAAACCATAGTAATTCGTATGGAATAGCTTTGAGACCTAAAGAATGGGTTCACCCATGTCACATTGCTCTGTTACCTGCAATGAAGTGGTCTAGCTGCATAAAACCCATATACCTAGTGTGCCACTTTGGCAGCATGACTAAGCTAAATATTGGGATGTAATGCTGCAATTTGGGCCAAAGATTAAATGAGTGACACTAATAATATGGAACAGCTTTGGGACTTACATCTATAAAGGAAACACTTGTCACAAGCTTTCACAACTGGAAATGAGCTACACTGGTTGCAGTCAATTAACATATACAGGCGGTCATGTTTCCACCATAACTAAGACAAATATTCAGCTAGAATACTGCCATTTGGTCCAGACACTAAGTGAATGACCACAATAAATAAAAAGTAGCTTTGAGACCTACAGAATGGGTTAAACCCATGTCACATTGCTCTGTCACTAGCAATGACGGGCTCTGCCTGCAATAAACCATATACCTGGGGTAACATTTTGGCAGCATAGCTAAGCCAAATATTGGGATGTAATGCTGCAATTTGGGCCAAAGATTAAGTGGGTGACACTAATAAATATGGAACAGCTTTGGGACTTACATCTAGGTTAAAATCTGATGTAGGAAGATTCCACGACTGGAAATGAGCTATACTGGTTGCAGTAACTCGTATATACAGGGGGTCATATTCCCACCATAACTAAGCCAAATATTGAGATATTATACTGCAATTTGGTACAAACACTAAGTAAACCATACTAATCCGTATGAAATAGCTTTGAGACCTAAAGAATGGGTTAACCCATGTCACATTGCTCTGTTACTAGCAATGAAGTGGTCTAGCTGCATAAAACCCATATACCTAGTGCGCCATTTTGCCAGCATGACTAAGCCAAATATTGGGATGTAATGCTGCAATTTGGGCCAAAGATTAAGTGGGTCACACCAATAAATGTGGAACAATTTAGCACTTACATCTATAAAGGAAACTCTTGTCACAAGCTTTCACAACTGGAAATGAGCTACACTGGTTGCAGTAAATTAACATATACAGGCGGTCATGTTTTCACCATAACTAAGACAAATATTCAGCTAGAATACTGCCATTTGGTCCAGACACTAAGTGAATAACCACAATAAATAAGAAATAGCTTTGAGACCTACAGAACGGGTTAAAACCATGTCACATTGCTCTGTAACTGGCAATGAAGGGCTCTGGCTGCAATAAACCATGTACCTGGGGTCACATTTTGGCAGCATAACTAAACCAAATATTGGGATGTAATGCTGCAATTTGGGCCAAAGATTAAGTGGGTGACACTAATAAATATGGAGCAGCTTTGAGACTTACATCTACGTTAAAATCTCATGTAGGAAGATTCCACGACTGGAAAAGAGCTATACTGGTTGCAGTAACTCGTATATACAGGGGGTCATGTTCCTACCATAACTAAGCCAAATATTGAGATATTATACTGCAATTTGGTACAAACACTAAGTAAACCATAGTAATCCGTATGGAATAGCTTTGAGACCTAAAGAATGGGTTCACCCATGTCACATTGCTCTGTTACCTGCAATGAAGTGGTCTAGCTGCATAAAACCCATATACCTAGTGTGCCACTTTGGCAGCATGACTAAGCTAAATATTGGGATGTAATGCTGCAATTTGGGCCAAAGATTAAATGGGTGACACTAATAATATGGAACAGCTTTGGGACTTACATCTATAAAGGAAACACTTGTCACAAGCTTTCACAACTGGAAATGAGCTACACTGGTTGCAGTCAATTAACATATACAGGCGGTCATGTTTCCACCATAACTAAGACAAATATTCAGCTAGAATACTGCCATTTGGTCCAGACACTAAGTGAATGACCACAATAAATAAAAAGTAGCTTTGAGACCTACAGAATGGGTTAAACCCATGTCACATTGCTCTGTCACTAGCAATGACGGGCTCTGCCTGCAATAAACCATATACCTGGGGTAACATTTTGGCAGCATAGCTAAGCCAAATATTGGGATGTAATGCTGCAATTTGGGCCAAAGATTAAGTGGGTGACACTAATAAATATGGAACAGCTTTGGGACTTACATCTAGGTTAAAATCTGATGTAGGAAGATTCCACGACTGGAAATGAGCTATACTGGTTGCAGTAACTCGTATATACAGGGGGTCATATTCCCACCATAACTAAGCCAAATATTGAGATATTATACTGCAATTTGGTACAAACACTAAGTAAACCATACTAATCTGCATGGAATAGCTTTGAGACCTAAAGAATGGGTTAACCCATGTCACATTGCTCTGTTACTAGCAATGAAGTGGTCTAGCTGCATAAAACCCATATACCTAGTGCGCCATTTTGGCAGCATGACTAAGCCAAATATTGGGATGTAATGCTGCAATTTGGGCCAAAGATTAAGTGGGTCACACTAATAAATATGGAACAATTTGGGACTTACATCTATAAAGGAAACTCTTGTCACAAGCTTTCACAACTGGAAATGAGCTACACTGGTTGCAGTAAATTAACATATACAGGCGGTCATGTTTCCACCATAACTAAGACAAATATTCAGCTAGAATACTGCCATTTGGTCCAGACACTTTCTGAATAACCACAATAAATGAGAAATAGCTTTGAGACCTACAGAATGGGTTAACAGATGTCACATTGCTCTGTTACCAGCAATGAAGTGATCTAGCTGCATAAAACCCATATACCTAGTCCGCCATTTTGGCAGCATGACTAAGCCAAATATTGGGATGTAATACTGCAATTTGGGCCAAAGATTAAGTGGATCACACTAATAAATATGGAACAATTTGGGACTTACATCTATAAAGGAAACTCTTGTCACAAGCTTTCACAACTGGAAATGAGCTACACTGGTTGCAGTCAATTAACATATACAGGCGGTCATGTTTCCACCATAACTAAGACAAATATTCAGCTAGAATACTGCCATTTGGTCCAGACACTAAGTGAATGACCACAATAAATAAAAAGTAGCTTTGAGACCTACAGAATGGGTTAAACCATGTCACATTGCTCTGTAACTGACAATGAAGGGCTCTGGCTGCAATAAACCATGTACCTGGGGTGACATTTTGGCAGCATAACTAAACCAAATATTGGGATGTAATGCTGCAATTTGGGCCAAAGATTAAGTGGGTGACACTAATAAATATGGAGCAGCTTTGAGAATTACATCTAGGTTAAAATCTCATGTAGGAAGATTCCACGACTGGAAAAGAGCTATACTGGTTGCAGTAACTCGTATATACAGGGGGTCATGTTCCTACCATAACTAAGCCAAATATTGAGATATTATACTGCAATTTGGTACAAACACTAAGTAAACCATAGTAATCCGTATGGAATAGCTTTGAGACCTACAGAATGGGTTCACCCATGTCACATTGCTCTGTTACCTGCAATGAAGTGGTCTAGCTGCATAAAACCCGTATACCTAGTGTGCCATTTTGGCAGCATGACTAAGCTAAATATTGGGATGTAATGCTGCAATTTGGGCCAAAGATTAAATGGGTGACACTAATAATATGGAACAGCTTTGGGACTTACATCTATAAAGGAAACACTTGTCACAAGCTTTCACAACTGGAAATGAGCTACACTGGTTGCAGTCAATTAACATATACAGGCGGTCATGTTTCCACCATAACTAAGACAAATATTCAGCTAGAATACTGCCATTTGGTCCAGACACTAAGTGAATGACCACAATAAATAAAAAGTAGCTTTGAGACCTACAGAATGGGTTAAACCCATGTCACATTGCTCTGTCACTAGCAATGACGGGCTCTGCCTGCAATAAACCATATACCTGGGGTAACATTTTGGCAGCATAGCTAAGCCAAATATTGGGATGTAATGCTGCAATTTGGGCCAAAGATTAAGTGGGTGACACTAATAAATATGGAACAGCTTTGGGACTTACATCTAGGTTAAAATCTGATGTAGGAAGATTCCACGACTGGAAATGAGCTATACTGGTTGCAGTAACTCGTATATACAGGGGGTCATATTCCCACCATAACTAAGCCAAATATTGAGATATTATACTGCAATTTGGTACAAACACTAAGTAAACCATACTAATCTGCATGGAATAGCTTTGAGACCTAAAGAATGGGTTAACCCATGTCACATTGCTCTGTTACTAGCAATGAAGTGATCAAGCTGCATAAAACCCATATACCTAGTCCGCCATTTTGGCAACATGACTAAGCCAAATATTGGGATGTAATACTGCAATTTGGGCCAAAGATTAAGTGGATCACACTAATCAATATGGAACAATTTGGGACTTACATCTATAAAGGAAACTCTTGTCACAAGCTTTCACAACTGGAAATGAGCTACACTGGTTGCAGTAAATTAACATATACAGGCGGTCATGTTTTCACCATAACTAAGACAAATATTCAGCTAGAATACTGCCATTTGGTCCAGACACTAAGTGAATAACCACAATAAATAAGAAATAGCTTTGAGACCTACAGAACGGGTTAAAACCATGTCACATTGCTCTGTAACTGGCAATGAAGGGCTCTGGCTGCAATAAACCATGTACCTGGGGTGACATTTTGGCAGCATAACTAAACCAAATATTGGGATGTAATACTGCAATTTGGGCCAAAGATTAAGTGGGTGACACTAATAAATATGGAGCAGCTTTGAGACTTACATCTAGGTTAAAATCTCATGTAGGAAGATTCCACGACTGGAAAAGAGCTATACTGGTTGCAGTAACTCGTATATACAGGGGGTCATGTTCCTACCATAACTAAGCCAAATATTGAGATATTATACTGCAATTTGGTACAAACACTAAGTAAACCATAGTAATCCGTATGGAATAGCTTTGAGACCTAAAGAATGGGTTCACCCATGTCACATTGCTCTGTTACCTGCAATGAAGTGGTCTAGCTGCATAAAACCCATATACCTAGTGTGCCACTTTGGCAGCATGACTAAGCTAAATATTGGGATGTAATGCTGCAATTTGGGCCAAAGATTAAATGGGTGACACTAATAATATGGAACAGCTTTGGGACTTACATCTATAAAGGAAACACTTGTCACAAGCTTTCACAACTGGAAATGAGCTACACATGTTGCAGTCAATTAACATATACAGGCGGTCATGTTTCCACCATAACTAAGACAAATATTCAGCTAGAATACTGCCATTTGGTCCAGACACTAAGTGAATGACCACAATAAATAAAAAGTAGCTTTGAGACCTACAGAATGGGTTAAACCCATGTCACATTGCTCTGTCACTAGCAATGACGGGCTCTGCCTGCAATAAACCATATACCTGGGGTAACATTTTGGCAGCATAGCTAAGCCAAATATTGGGATGTAATGCTGCAATTTGGGCCAAAGATTAAGTGGGTGACACTAATAAATATGGAACAGCTTTGGGACTTACATCTAGGTTAAAATCTGATGTAGGAAGATTCCACGACTGGAAATGAGCTATACTGGTTGCAGTAACTCGTATATACAGGGGGTCATATTCCCACCATAACTAAGCCAAATATTGAGATATTATACTGCAATTTGGTACAAACAATAAGTAAACCATACTAATCTGCATGGAATAGCTTTGAGACCTAAAGAATGGGTTAACCCATGTCACATTGCTCTGTTACTAGCAATGAAGTGATCTAGCTGCATAAAACCCATATACCTAGTCCGCCATTTTGGCAACATGACTAAGCCAAATATTGGGATGTAATACTGCAATTTGGGCCAAAGATTAAGTGGATCACACTAATCAATATGGAACAATTTGGGACTTACATCTATAAAGGAAACTCTTGTCACAAGCTTTCACAACTGGAAATGAGCTACACTGGTTGCAGTAAATTAACATATACAGGCGGTCATGTTTTCACCATAACTAAGACAAATATTCAGCTAGAATACTGCCATTTGGTCCAGACACTAAGTGAATAACCACAATAAATAAGAAATAGCTTTGAGACCTACAGAACGGGTTAAAACCATGTCACATTGCTCTGTAACTGGCAATGAAGGGCTCTGGCTGCAATAAACCATGTACCTGGGGTGACATTTTGGCAGCATAACTAAACCAAATATTGGGATGTAATACTGCAATTTGGGCCAAAGATTAAGTGGGTGACACTAATAAATATGGAGCAGCTTTGAGACTTACATCTAGGTTAAAATCTCATGTAGGAAGATTCCACGACTGGAAAAGAGCTATACTGGTTGCAGTAACTCGTATATACAGGGGGTCATGTTCCTACCATAACTAAGCCAAATATTGAGATATTATACTGCAATTTGGTACAAACACTAAGTAAACCATAGTAATCCGTATGGAATAGCTTTGAGACCTAAAGAATGGGTTCACCCATGTCACATTGCTCTGTTACCTGCAATGAAGTGGTCTAGCTGCATAAAACCCATATACCTAGTGTGCCACTTTGGCAGCATGACTAAGCTAAATATTGGGATGTAATGCTGCAATTTGGGCCAAAGATTAAATGGGTGACACTAATAATATGGAACAGCTTTGGGACTTACATCTATAAAGGAAACACTTGTCACAAGCTTTCACAACTGGAAATGAGCTACACATGTTGCAGTCAATTAACATATACAGGCGGTCATGTTTCCACCATAACTAAGACAAATATTCAGCTAGAATACTGCCATTTGGTCCAGACACTAAGTGAATGACCACAATAAATAAAAAGTAGCTTTGAGACCTACAGAATGGGTTAAACCCATGTCACATTGCTCTGTCACTAGCAATGACGGGCTCTGCCTGCAATAAACCATATACCTGGGGTAACATTTTGGCAGCATAGCTAAGCCAAATATTGGGATGTAATGCTGCAATTTGGGCCAAAGATTAAGTGGGTGACACTAATAAATATGGAACAGCTTTGGGACTTACATCTAGGTTAAAATCTGATGTAGGAAGATTCCACGACTGGAAATGAGCTATACTGGTTGCAGTAACTCGTATATACAGGGGGTCATATTCCCACCATAACTAAGCCAAATATTGAGATATTATACTGCAATTTGGTACAAACACTAAGTAAACCATACTAATCTGCATGGAATAGCTTTGAGACCTAAAGAATGGGTTAACCCATGTCACATTGCTCTGTTACTAGCAATGAAGTGATCTAGCTGCATAAAACCCATATACCTAGTCCGCCATTTTGGCAACATGACTAAGCCAAATATTGGGATGTAATACTGCAATTTGGGCCAAAGATTAAGTGGATCACACTAATCAATATGGAACAATTTGGGACTTACATCTATAAAGGAAACTCTTGTCACAAGCTTTCACAACTGGAAATGAGCTACACTGGTTGCAGTAAATTAACATATACAGGCGGTCATGTTTTCACCATAACTAAGACAAATATTCAGCTAGAATACTGCCATTTGGTCCAGACACTAAGTGAATAACCACAATAAATAAGAAATAGCTTTGAGACCTACAGAACGGGTTAAAACCATGTCACATTGCTCTGTAACTGGCAATGAAGGGCTCTGGCTGCAATAAACCATGTACCTGGGGTGACATTTTGGCAGCATAACTAAACCAAATATTGGGATGTAATACTGCAATTTGGGCCAAAGATTAAGTGGGTGACACTAATAAATATGGAGCAGCTTTGAGACTTACATCTAGGTTAAAATCTCATGTAGGAAGATTCCACGACTGGAAAAGAGCTATACTGGTTGCAGTAACTCGTATATACAGGGGGTCATGTTCCTACCATAACTAAGCCAAATATTGAGATATTATACTGCAATTTGGTACAAACACTAAGTAAACCATAGTAATCCGTATGGAATAGCTTTGAGACCTAAAGAATGGGTTCACCCATGTCACATTGCTCTGTTACCTGCAATGAAGTGGTCTAGCTGCATAAAACCCATATACCTAGTGTGCCACTTTGGCAGCATGACTAAGCTAAATATTGGGATGTAATGCTGCAATTTGGGCCAAAGATTAAATGGGTGACACTAATAATATGGAACAGCTTTGGGACTTACATCTATAAAGGAAACACTTGTCACAAGCTTTCACAACTGGAAATGAGCTACACATGTTGCAGTCAATTAACATATACAGGCGGTCATGTTTCCACCATAACTAAGACAAATATTCAGCTAGAATACTGCCATTTGGTCCAGACACTAAGTGAATGACCACAATAAATAAAAAGTAGCTTTGAGACCTACAGAATGGGTTAAACCCATGTCACATTGCTCTGTCACTAGCAATGACGGGCTCTGCCTGCAATAAACCATATACCTGGGGTAACATTTTGGCAGCATAGCTAAGCCAAATATTGGGATGTAATGCTGCAATTTGGGCCAAAGATTAAGTGGGTGACACTAATAAATATGGAACAGCTTTGGGACTTACATCTAGGTTAAAATCTGATGTAGGAAGATTCCACGACTGGAAATGAGCTATACTGGTTGCAGTAACTCGTATATACAGGGGGTCATATTCCCACCATAACTAAGCCAAATATTGAGATATTATACTGCAATTTGGTACAAACACTAAGTAAACCATACTAATCTGCATGGAATAGCTTTGAGACCTAAAGAATGGGTTAACCCATGTCACATTGCTCTGTTACTAGCAATGAAGTGGTCTAGCTGCATAAAACCCATATACCTAGTGCGCCATTTTGGCAGCATGACTAAGCCAAATATTGGGATGTAATGCTGCAATTTGGGCCAAAGATTAAGTGGGTCACACTAATAAATATGGAACAATTTGGGACTTACATCTATAAAGGAAACTCTTGTCACAAGCTTTCACAACTGGAAATGAGCTACACTGGTTGCAGTCAATTAACATATACAGGCGGTCATGTTTCCACCATAACTAAGACAAATATTCAGCTAGAATACTGCCATTTGGTCCAGACACTTTCTGAATAACCACAATAAATAAGAAATAGCTTTGAGACCTACAGAATGGGTTAACAGATGTCACATTGCTCTGTTACCAGCAATGAAGTGATCTAGCTGCATAAAACCCATATACCTAGTCCGCCATTTTGGCAGCATGACTAAGCCAAATATTGGGATGTAATACTGCAATTTGGGCCAAAGATTAAGTGGATCACACTAATAAATATGGAACAATTTGGGACTTACATCTATAAAGGAAACTCTTGTCACAAGCTTTCACAACTGGAAATGAGCTACACTGGTTGCAGTCAATTAACATATACAGGCGGTCATGTTTCCACCATAACTAAGACAAATATTCAGCTAGAATACTGCCATTTGGTCCAGACACTAAGTGAATGACCACAATAAATAAAAAGTAGCTTTCAGACCTACAGAATGGGTTAAACCATGTCACATTGCTCTGTAACTGGCAATGAAGGGCTCTGGCTGCAATAAACCATGTACCTGGGGTGACATTTTGGCAGCATAACTAAACCAAATATTGGGATGTAATGCTGCAATTTGGGCCAAAGATTAAGTGGGTGACACTAATAAATATGGAGCAGCTTTGAGAATTACATCTAGGTTAAAATCTCATGTAGGAAGATTCCACGACTGGAAAAGAGCTATACTGGTTGCAGTAACTCGTATATACAGGGGGTCATGTTCCTACCATAACTAAGCCAAATATTGAGATATTATACTGCAATTTGGTACAAACACTAAGTAAACCATAGTAATCCATATGGAATAGCTTTGAGACCTAAAGAATGGGTTCACCCATATCACATTGCTCTGTTACCTGCAATGAAGTGGTCTAGCTGCATAAAACCCGTATACCTAGTGTGCCATTTTGGCAGCATGACTAAGCTAAATATTGGGATGTAATGCTGCAATTTGGGCCAAAGATTAAATGGGTGACACTAATAATATGGAACAGCTTTGGGACTTACATCTATAAAGGAAACACTTGTCACAAGCTTTCACAACTGGAAATGAGCTACACTGGTTGCAGTCAATTAACATATACAGGCGGTCATGTTTCCACCATAACTAAGACAAATATTCAGCTAGAATACTGCCATTTGGTCCAGACACTAAGTGAATGACCACAATAAATAAAAAGTAGCTTTGAGACCTACAGAATGGGTTAAACCCATGTCACATTGCTCTGTCACTAGCAATGACGGGCTCTGCCTGCAATAAACCATATACCTGGGGTAACATTTTGGCAGCATAGCTAAGCCAAATATTGGGATGTAATGCTGCAATTTGGGCCAAAGATTAAGTGGGTGACACTAATAAATATGGAACAGCTTTGGGACTTACATCTAGGTTAAAATCTGATGTAGGAAGATTCCACGACTGGAAATGAGCTATACTGGTTGCAGTAACTCGTATATACAGGGGGTCATATTCCCACCATAACTAAGCCAAATATTGAGATATTATACTGCAATTTGGTACAAACACTAAGTAAACCATACTAATCTGCATGGAATAGCTTTGAGACCTAAAGAATGGGTTAACCCATGTCACATTGCTCTGTTACTAGCAATGAAGTGGTCTAGCTGCATAAAACCCATATACCTAGTGCGCCATTTTGGCAGCATGACTAAGCCAAATATTGGGATGTAATGCTGCAATTTGGGCCAAAGATTAAGTGGGTCACACTAATAAATATGGAACAATTTGGGACTTACATCTATAAAGGAAACTCTTGTCACAAGCTTTCACAACTGGAAATGAGCTACACTGGTTGCAGTAAATTAACATATACAGGCGGTCATGTTTCCACCATAACTAAGACAAATATTCAGCTAGAATACTGCCATTTGGTCCAGACACTTTCTGAATAACCACAATAAATAAGAAATAGCTTTGAGACCTACAGAATGGGTTAACAGATGTCACATTGCTCTGTTACCAGCAATGAAGTGATCTAGCTGCATAAAACCCATATACCTAGTCCGCCATTTTGGCAGCATGACTAAGCCAAATATTGGGATGTAATACTGCAATTTGGGCCAAAGATTAAGTGGATCACACTAATAAATATGGAACAATTTGGGACTTACATCTATAAAGGAAACTCTTGTCACAAGCTTTCACAACTGGAAATGAGCTACACTGGTTGCAGTCAATTAACATATACAGGCGGTCATGTTTCCACCATAACTAAGACAAATATTCAGCTAGAATACTGCCATTTGGTCCAGACACTAAGTGAATGACCACAATAAATAAAAAGTAGCTTTGAGACCTACAGAATGGGTTAAACCATGTCACATTGCTCTGTAACTGGCAATGAAGGGCTCTGGCTGCAATAAACCATGTACCTGGGGTGACATTTTGGCAGCATAACTAAACCAAATATTGGGATGTAATGCTGCAATTTGGGCCAAAGATTAAGTGGGTGACACTAATAAATATGGAGCAGCTTTGAGAATTACATCTAGGTTAAAATCTCATGTAGGAAGATTCCACGACTGGAAAAGAGCTATACTGGTTGCAGTAACTCGTATATACAGGGGGTCATGTTCCTACCATAACTAAGCCAAATATTGAGATATTATACTGCAATTTGGTACAAACACTAAGTAAACCATAGTAATCCGTATGGAATAGCTTTGAGACCTAAAGAATGGGTTCACCCATGTCACATTGCTCTGTTACCTGCAATGAAGTGGTCTAGCTGCATAAAACCCATATACCTAGTGTGCCATTTTGGCAGCATGACTAAGCTAAATATTGGGATGTAATGCTGCAATTTGGGCCAAAGATTAAATGGGTGACACTAATAATATGGAACAGCTTTGGGACTTACATCTATAAAGGAAACACTTGTCACAAGCTTTCACAACTGGAAATGAGCTACACTGGTTGCAGTCAATTAACATATACAGGCGGTCATGTTTCCACCATAACTAAGACAAATATTCAGCTAGAATACTACCATTTGGTCCAGACACTAAGTGAATGACCACAATAAATAAAAAGTAGCTTTGAGACCTACAGAATGGGTTAAACCCATGTCACATTGCTCTGTCACTAGCAATGACGGGCTCTGCCTGCAATAAACCATATACCGGGGGTAACATTTTGGCAGCATAGCTAAGCCAAATATTGGGATGTAATGCTGCAATTTGGGCCAAAGATTAAGTGGGTGACACTAATAAATATGGAACAGCTTTGGGACTTACATCTAGGTTAAAATCTGATGTAGGAAGATTCCACGACTGGAAATGAGCTATACTGGTTGCAGTAACTCGTATATACAGGGGGTCATATTCCCACCATAACTAAGCCAAATATTGAGATATTATACTGCAATTTGGTACAAACACTAAGTAAACCATACTAATCTGCATGGAATAGCTTTGAGACCTAAAGAATGGGTTAACCCATGTCACATTGCTCTGTTACTAGCAATGAAGTGGTCTAGCTGCATAAAACCCATATACCTAGTGCGCCATTTTGGCAGCATGACTAAGCCAAATATTGGGATGTAATGCTGCAATTTGGGCCAAAGATTAAGTGGGTCACACTAATAAATATGGAACAATTTGGGACTTACATCTATAAAGGAAACTCTTTTCACAAGCTTTCACAACTGGAAATGAGCTACACTGGTTGCAGTAAATTAACATATACAGGCGGTCATGTTTCCACCATAACTAAGACAAATATTCAGCTAGAATACTGCCATTTGGTCCAGACACTCTCTGAATAACCACAATAAATAAGAAATAGCTTTGAGACCTACAGAATGGGTTAACAGATGTCACATTGCTCTGTTACCAGCAATGAAGTGGTCTAGCTGCATAAAACCCATATACCTAGTCCGCCATTTTGGCAGCATGACTAAGCCAAATATTGGGATGTAATGCTGCAATTTGGGCCAAAGATTAAGTGGGTCACATTAATAAATGTGGAACAATTTGGCACTTACATCTATAAAGGAAACTCTTGTCACAAGCTTTCACAACTGGAAATGAGCTACACTGGTTGCAGTCAATTAACATATACAGGCGGTCATGTTTCCACCATAACTAAGACAAATATTCAGCTAGAATACTGCCATTTGGTCCAGACACTAAGTGAATGACCACAATAAATAAAAAGTAGCTTTGAGACCTACAGAATGGGTTAAACCCATGTCACATTGCTCTGTCACTAGCAATGACAGGCTCTGCCTGCAATAAACCATATACCTGGGGTAACATTTTGGCAGCATAGCTAAGCCAAATATTGGGATGTAATGCTGCAATTTGGGCCAAAGATTAAGTGGGTGACACTAATAAATATGGAGCAGCTTTGGGACTTACATCTAGGTTAAAATCTCATGTAGGAAGATTCCACGACTGGAAATGAGCTATACTGGTTGCAGTAACTCGTATATACAGGGGGTCATATTCCCACCATAACTAAGCCAAATATTGAGATATTATACTGCAATTTGGTACAAACACTAAGTAAACCATACTAATCTGCATGGAATAGCTTTGAGACCTAAAGAATGGGTTAACCCATGTCACATTGCTCTGTTACTAGCAATGAAGTGGTCTAGCTGCATAAAACCCATATACCTAGTGCGCCATTTTGGCAGCATGACTAAGCCAAATATTGGGATGTAATGCTGCAATTTGGGCCAAATATTAAGTGGGTCACACTAATAAATATGGAACAATTTGGGACTTACATCTATAAAGGAAACACTTGTCACAAGCTTTCACAACTGGAAATGAGCTACACTGGTTGCAGTCAATTAACATATACAGGCGGTCATGTTTCCACCATAACTAAGACAAATATTCAGCTAGAATACTGCCATTTGGTCCAGACACTAAGTGAATGACCACATTAAATAAAAAGTAGCTTTGAGACCTACAGAATGGGTTAAACCCATGTCACATTGCTCTGTCACTAGCAATGACGGGCTCTGCCTGCAATAAACCATATACCTGGGGTAACATTTTGGCAGCATAGCTAAGCCAAATATTGGGATGTAATGCTGCAATTTGGGCCAAAGATTAAGTGGGTGACACTAATAAATATGGAACAGCTTTGGGACTTACATCTAGGTTAAAATCTGATGTAGGAAGATTCCACGACTGGAAATGAGCTATACTGGTTGCAGTAACTCGTATATACAGGGGGTCATATTCCCACCATAACTAAGCCAAATATTGAGATATTATACTGCAATTTGGTACAAGCACTAAGTAAACCATACTAATCCGTATGAAATAGCTTTGAGACCTAAAGAATGGGTTAACCCATGTCACATTGCTCTGCTACTAGCAATGAAGTGGTCTAGCTGCATAAAACCCATATACCTAGTGCGCCATTTTGGCAGCATGACTAAGCCAAATATTGGGATGTAATACTGCAATTTGGGCCAAAGATTAAGTGGGTCACACTAATAAATGTGGAACAATTTGGCACTTACATCTATAAAGGAAACTCTTGTCACAAGCTTTCACAACTGGAAATGAGCTACACTGGTTGCAGTAAATTAACATATACAGGCGGTCATGTTTCCACCATATCTAAGACAAATATTCAGCTAGAATACTGCCATTTGGTCCAGACACTCTCTGAATAACCACAATAAATAAGAAATAGCTTTGAGACCTACAGAACGGGTTAAAACCATGTCACATTGCTCTGTAACTGGCAATGAAGGGCTCTGGCTGCAATAAACCATGTACCTGGGGTGACATTTTGGCAGCATAACTAAACCAAATATTGGGATGTAATGCTGCAATTTGGGCCAAAGATTAAGTGGGTGACACTAATAAATATGGAACAGCTTTGGGACTTACATCTAGGTTAAAATCTGATGTAGGAAGATTCCACGACTGGAAATGAGCTATACTGGTTGCAGTAACTCGTATATACAGGGGGTCATATTCCCACCATAACTAAGCCAAATATTGAGATATTATACTGCAATTTGGTACAAGCACTAAGTAAACCATACTAATCCGTATGAAATAGCTTTGAGACCTAAAGAATGGGTTAACCCATGTCACATTGCTCTGTTACTAGCAATGAAGTGGTCTAGCTGCATAAAACCCATATACCTAGTGCGCCATTTTGGCAGCATGACTAAGCCAAATATTGGGATGTAATGCTGCAATTTGGGCCAAAGATTAAGTGGGTCACACTAATAAATATGGAACAATTTGGCACTTACATCTATAAAGGAAACTCTTGTCACAAGCTTTCACAACTGGAAATGAGCTACACTGGTTGCAGTAAATTAACATATACAGGCGGTCATGTTTCCACCATAACTAAGACAAATATTCAGCTAGAATACTGCCATTTGGTCCAGACACTCTCTGAATAACCACAATAAATAAGAAATAGCTTTGAGACCTACAGAATGGGTTAACAGATGTCACATTGCTCTGTTACCAGCAATGAAGTGGTCTAGCTGCATAAAACCCATATACCTAGTCCGCCATTTTGGCAGCATGACTAAGCCAAATATTGGGATGTAATACTGCAATTTGGGCCAAAGATTAAGTGGATCACACTAATAAATATGGAACAATTTGGGACTTACATCTATAAAGGAAACTCTTGTCACAAGCTTTCACAACTGGAAATGAGCTACACTGGTTGCAGTAAATTAACATATACAGGCGGTCATGTTTTCACCATAACTAAGACAAATATTCAGCTAGAATACTGCCATTTGGTCCAGACACTAAGTGAATAACCACAATAAATAAGAAATAGCTTTGAGACCTACAGAACGGGTTAAAACCATGTCACATTGCTCTGTATCTGGCAATGAAGTGCTCTGGCTGCAATAAACCATGTAACTGGGGTGACATTTTGGCAGCATAACTAAACCAAATATTGGGATGTAATGCTGTAATTTGGGCCAAAGATTAAGTGAGTGACACTAATAAATATGGAGCAGCTTTGAGAATTACATCTAGGTTAAAATCTCATGTAGGAAGATTCCACGACTGGAAAAGAGCTATACTGGTTGCAGTAACTCGTATATACAGGGGGTCATGTTCCTACCATAACTAAGCCAAATATTGAGATATTATACTGCAATTTGGTACAAACACTAAGTAAACCATAGTAATCCGTATGGAATAGCTTTGAGACCTAAACAATGGGTTCACCCATGTCACATTGCTCTGTTACCTGCAATGAAGTGGTCTAGCTGCATAAAACCCATATACCTAGTGTGCCATTTTGGCAGCATGACTAAGCTAAATATTGGGATGTAATGCTGCAATTTGGGCCAAAGATTAAATGGGTGACACTAATAATATGGAACAGCTTTGGGACTTACATCTATAAAGGAAACACTTGTCACAAGCTTTCACAACTGGAAATGAGCTACACTGGTTGCAGTCAATTAACATATACAGGCGGTCATGTTTCCACCATAACTAAGACAAATATTCAGCTAGAATACTGCCATTTGGTCCAGACACTAAGTGAATGACCACAAGAAATAAAAAGTAGCTTTGAGACCTACAGAATGGGTTAAACCCATGTCACATTGCTCTGTCACTAGCAATGACGGGCTCTGCCTGCAATAAACCATATACCGGGGTAACATTTTGGCAGCATAGCTAAGCCAAATATTGGGATGTAATGCTGCAATTTGGGCCAAAGATTAAGTGGGTGACACTAATAAATATGGAACAGCTTTGGGACTTACATCTAGGTTAAAATCTGATGTAGGAAGATTCCACGACTGGAAATGAGCTATACTGGTTGCAGTAACTCGTATATACAGGGGGTCATATTCCCACCATAACTAAGCCAAATATTGAGATATTATACTGCAATTTGGTACAAACACTAAGTAAACCATACTAATCTGCATGGAATAGCTTTGAGACCTAAAGAATGGGTTAACCCATGTCACATTGCTCTGTTACTAGCAATGAAGTGGTCTAGCTGCATAAAACCCATATACCTAGTGCGCCATTTTGGCAGCATGACTAAGCCAAATATTGGGATGTAATGCTGCAATTTGGGCCAAAGATTAAGTGGGTCACACTAATAAATATGGAACAATTTGGGACTTACATCTATAAAGGAAACTCTTTTCACAAGCTTTCACAACTGGAAATGAGCTACACTGGTTGCAGTAAATTAACATATACAGGCGGTCATGTTTCCACCATAACTAAGACAAATATTCAGCTAGAATACTGCCATTTGGTCCAGACACTCTCTGAATAACCACAATAAATAAGAAATAGCTTTGAGACCTACAGAATGGGTTAACAGATGACACATTGCTCTGTTACCAGCAATGAAGTGGTCTAGCTGCATAAAACCCATATACCTAGTCCGCCATTTTGGCAGCATGACTAAGCCAAATATTGGGATGTAATGCTGCAATTTGGGCCAAAGATTAAGTGGGTCACATTAATAAATGTGGAACAATTTGGCACTTACATCTATAAAGGAAACTCTTGTCACAAGCTTTCACAACTGGAAATGAGCTACACTGGTTGCAGTCAATTAACATATACAGGCGGTCATGTTTCCAACATAACTAAGACAAATATTCAGCTAGAATACTGCCATTTGGTCCAGACACTAAGTGAATGACCACAATAAATAAAAAGTAGCTTTGAGACCTACAGAATGGGTTAAACCCATGTCACATTGCTCTGTCACTAGCAATGACAGGCTCTGCCTGCAATAAACCATATACCTGGGGTAACATTTTGGCAGCATAGCTAAGCCAAATATTGGGATGTAATGCTGCAATTTGGGCCAAAGATTAAGTGGGTGACACTAATAAATATGGAGCAGCTTTGGGACTTACATCTAGGTTAAAATCTCATGTAGGAAGATTCCACGACTGGAAATGAGCTATACTGGTTGCAGTAACTCGTATATACAGGGGGTCATATTCCCACCATAACTAAGCCAAATATTGAGATATTATACTGCAATTTGGTACAAACACTAAGTAAACCATACTAATCTGCATGGAATAGCTTTGACACCTAAAGAATGGGTTAACCCATGTCACATTGCTCTGTTACTAGCAATGAAGTGGTCTAGCTGCATAAAACCCATATACCTAGTGCGCCATTTTGGCAGCATGACTAAGCCAAATATTGGGATGTAATGCTGCAATTTGGGCCAAATATTAAGTGGGTCACACTAATAAATATGGAACAATTTGGGACTTACATCTATAAAGGAAACACTTGTCACAAGCTTTGACACCTGGAAATGAGCTACACTGGTTGCAGTCAATTAACATATACAGGCGGTCATGTTTCCACCATAACTAAGACAAATATTCAGCTAGAATACTGCCATTTGGTCCAGACACTAAGTGAATGACCACATTAAATAAAAAGTAGCTTTGAGACCTACAGAATGGGTTAAACCCATGTCACATTGCTCTGTCACTAGCAATGACGGGCTCTGCCTGCAATAAACCATATACCTGGGGTAACATTTTGGCAGCATAGCTAAGCCAAATATTGGGATGTAATGCTGCAATTTGGGCCAAAGATTAAGTGGGTGACACTAATAAATATGGAACAGCTTTGGGACTTACATCTAGGTTAAAATCTGATGTAGGAAGATTCCACGACTGGAAATGAGCTATACTGGTTGCAGTAACTCGTATATACAGGGGGTCATATTCCCACCATAACTAAGCCAAATATTGAGATATTATACTGCAATTTGGTACAAACACTAAGTAAACCATACTAATCCGTATGAAATAGCTTTGAGACCTAAAGAATGGGTTAACCCATGTCACATTGCTCTGTTACTAGCAATGAAGTGGTCTAGCTGCATAAAACCCATATACCTAGTGCGCCATTTTGGCAGCATGACTAAGCCAAATATTGGGATGTAATACTGCAATTTGGGCCAAAGATTAAGTGGGTCACACTAATAAATGTGGAACAATTTGGCACTTACATCTATAAAGGAAACTCTTGTCACAAGCTTTCACAACTGGAAATGAGCTACACTGGTTGCAGTAAATTAACATATACAGGCGGTCATGTTTCCACCATATCTAAGACAAATATTCAGCTAGAATACTGCCATTTGGTCCAGACACTCTCTGAATAACCACAATAAATAAGAAATAGCTTTGAGACCTACAGAACGGGTTAAAACCATGTCACATTGCTCTGTAACTGGCAATGAAGGGCTCTGGCTGCAATAAACCATGTACCTGGGGTGACATTTTGGCAGCATAACTAAACCAAATATTGGGATGTAATGCTGCAATTTGGGCCAAAGATTAAGTGGGTGACACTAATAAATATGGAGCAGCTTTGAGACTTACATCTAGGTTAAAATCTCATGTAGGAAGATTCCACGACTGGAAAAGAGCTATACTGGTTGCAGTAACTCGTATATACAGGGGGTCATGTTCCTACCATAACTAAGCCAAATATTGAGATATTATACTGCAATTTGGTACAAACACTAAGTAAACCATAGTAATCCGTATGGAATAGCTTTGAGACCTAAAGAATGGGTTCACCCATGTCACATTGCTCTGTTACCTGCAATGAAGTGGTCTAGCTGCATAAAACCCATATACCTAGTGTGCCACTTTGGCAGCATGACTAAGCTAAATATTGGGATGTAATGCTGCAATTTGGGCCAAAGATTAAATGGGTGACACTAATAATATGGAACAGCTTTGGGACTTACATCTATAAAGGAAACACTTGTCACAAGCTTTCACAACTGGAAATGAGCTACACTGGTTGCAGTCAATTAACATATACAGGCGGTCATGTTTCCACCATAACTAAGACAAATATTCAGCTAGAATACTGCCATTTGGTCCAGACACTAAGTGAATGACCACAATAAATAAAAAGTAGCTTTGAGACCTACAGAATGGGTTAAACCCATGTCACATTGCTCTGTCACTAGCAATGACGGGCTCTGCCTGCAATAAATCATATACCTGGGGTAACATTTTGGCAGCATAGCTAAGCCAAATATTGGGATGTAATGCTGCAATTTGGGCCAAAGATTAAGTGGGTGACACTAATAAATATGGAACAGCTTTGGGACTTACATCTAGGTTAAAATCTGATGTAGGAAGATTCCACGACTGGAAATGAGCTATACTGGTTGCAGTAACTCGTATATACAGGGGGTCATATTCCCACCATAACTAAGCCAAATATTGAGATATTATACTGCAATTTGGTACAAACACTAAGTAAACCATACTAATCTGCATGGAATAGCTTTGAGACCTAAAGAATGGGTTAACCCATGTCACATTGCTCTGTTACTAGCAATGAAGTGGTCTAGCTGCATAAAACCCATATACCTAGTGCACCATTTTGGCAGCATGACTAAGCCAAATATTGGGATGTAATGCTGCAATTTGGGCCAAAGATTAAGTGGGTCACACTAATAAATATGGAACAATTTGGGACTTACATCTATAAAGGAAACTCTTGTCACAAGCTTTCACAACTGGAAATGAGCTACACTGGTTGCAGTAAATTAACATATACAGGCGGTCATGTTTCCACCATAACTAAGACAAATATTCAGCTAGAATACTGCCATTTGGTCCAGACACTCTCTGAATAACCACAATAAATAAGAAATAGCTTTGAGACCTACAGAATGGGTTAACAGATGTCACATTGCTCTGTTACCAGCAATGAAGTGATCTAGCTGCATAAAACCCATATACCTAGTCCGCCATTTTGGCAGCATGACTAAGCCAAATATTGGGATGTAATACTGCAATTTGGGCCAAAGATTAAGTGGATCACACTAATAAATATGGAACAATTTGGGACTTACATCTATAAAGGAAACTCTTGTCACAAGCTTTCACAACTGGAAATGAGCTACACTGGTTGCAGTCAATTAACATATACAGGCGGTCATGTTTCCACCATAACTAAGACAAATATTCAGCTAGAATACTGCCATTTGGTCCAGACACTAAGTGAATGACCACAATAAATAAAAAGTAGCTTTGAGACCTACAGAATGGGTTAAACCATGTCACATTGCTCTGTAACTGGCAATGAAGGGCTCTGCCTGCAATAAACCATGTACCTGGGGGGACATTTTGGCAGCATAACTAAATCAAATATTGGGATGTAATGCTGCAATTTGGGCCAAAGATTAAGTGGGTGACACTAATAAATATGGAGCAGCTTTGAGAATTACATCTAGGTTAAAATCTCATGTAGGAAGATTCCACGACTGGAAAAGAGCTATACTGGTTGCAGTAACTCGTATATACAGGGGGTCATGTTCCTACCATAACTAAGCCAAATATTGAGATATTATACTGCAATTTGGTACAAACACTAAGTAAACCATAGTAATCCGTATGGAATAGCTTTGAGACCTAAAGAATGGGTTCACCCATGTCACATTGCTCTGTTACCTGCAATGAAGTGGTCTAGCTGCATAAAACCCATATACCTAGTGTGCCATTTTGGCAGCATGACTAAGCTAAATATTGGGATGTAATGCTGCAATTTGGGCCAAAGATTAAATGGGTGACACTAATAATATGGAACAGCTTTGGGACTTACATCTATAACGGAAACACTTGTCACAAGCTTTCACAACTGGAAATGAGCTACACTGGTTGCAGTCAATTAACATATACAGGCGGTCATGTTTCCACCATAACTAAGACAAATATTCAGCTAGAATACTGCCATTTGGTCCAGACACTAAGTGAATGATCACAATAAATAAAAAGTAGCTTTGAGACCTACAGAATGGGTTAAACCCATGTCACATTGCTCTGTCACTAGCAATGACGGGCTCTGCCTGCAATAAACCATATACCTGGGGTAACATTTTGGCAGCATAGCTAAGCCAAATATTGGGATGTAATGCTGCAATTTGGGCCAAAGATTAAGTGGGTGACACTAATAAATATGGAACAGCTTTGGGACTTACATCTAGGTTAAAATCTGATGTAGGAAGATTCCACGACTGGAAATGAGCTATACTGGTTGCAGGAACTCGTATATACAGGGGGTCATATTCCCACCATAACTAAGCCAAATATTGAGATATTATACTGCAATTTGGTACAAACACTAAGTAAACCATACTAATCTGCATGGAATAGCTTTGAGACCTAAAGAATGGGTTAACCCATGTCACATTGCTCTGTTACTAGCAATGAAGTGGTCTAGCTGCATAAAACCCATATACCTAGTGCGCCATTTTGGCAGCATGACTAAGCCAAATATTGGGATGTAATGCTGCAATTTGGGCCAAAGATTAAGTGGGTCACACTAATAAATATGGAACAATTTGGGACTTACATCTATAAAGGAAACTCTTGTCACAAGCTTTCACAACTGGAAATGAGCTACACTGGTTGCAGTAAATTAACATATACAGGCGGTCATGTTTCCACCATAACTAAGACAAATATTCAGCTAGAATACTGCCATTTGGTCCAGACACTCTCTGAATAACCACAATAAATAAGAAATAGCTTTGAGACCTACAGAATGGGTTAACAGATGTCACATTGCTCTGTTACCAGCAATGAAGTGGTCTAGCTGCATAAAACCCATATACCTAGTCCGCCATTTTGGCAGCATGACTAAGCCAAATATTGGGATGTAATACTGCAATTTGGGCCAAAGATTAAGTGGATCACACTAATAAATATGGAACAATTTGGGACTTACATCTATAAAGGAAACTCTTGTCACAAGCTTTCACAACTGGAAATGAGCTACACTGGTTGCAGTAAATTAACATATACAGGCGGTCATGTTTTCACCATAACTAAGACAAATATTCAGCTAGAATACTGCCATTTGGTCCAGACACTAAGTGAATAACCACAATAAATAAGAAATAGCTTTGAGACATACAGAACGGGTTAAAACCATGTCACATTACTCTGTAACTGGCAATGAAGGGCTCTGGCTGCAATAAACCATGTACCTGGGGTGACATTTTGGCAGCATAACTAAACCAAATATTGGGATGTAATGCTGTAATTTGGGCCAAAGATTAAGTGGGTGACACTAATAAATATGGAGCAGCTTTGAGAATTACATCTAGGTTAAAATCTCATGTAGGAAGATTCCACGACTGCAAAAGAGCTATACTGGTTGCAGTAACTCGTATATACAGGGGGTCATGTTCCTACCATAACTAAGCCAAATATTGAGATATTATACTGCAATTTGGTACAAACACTAAGTAAACCATAGTAATCCGTATGGAATAGCTTTCAGACCTAAAGAATGGGTTCACCCATGTCACATTGCTCTGTTACCTGCAATGAAGTGGTCTAGCTGCATAAAACCCATATACCTAGTGTGCCATTTTGGCAGCATGACTAAGCTAAATATTGGGATGTAATGCTGCAATTTGGGCCAAAGATTAAATGGGTGACACTAATAATATGGAACAGCTTTGGGACTTACATCTATAAAGGAAACACTTGTCACAAGCTTTCACAACTGGAAATGAGCTACACTGGTTGCAGTCAATTAACATATACAGGCGGTCATGTTTCCACCACAACTAAGACAAATATTCAGCTAGAATACTGCCATTTGGTCCAGACACTAAGTGAATGACCACAATAAATAAAAAGTAGCTTTGAGACCTACAGAATGGGTTAAACCCATGTCACATTGCTCTGTCACTAGCAATGACGGGCTCTGCCTGCAATAAACCATATACCGGGGGTAACATTTTGGCAGCATAGCTAAGCCAAATATTGGGATGTAATGCTGCAATTTGGGCCAAAGATTAAGTGGGTGACACTAATAAATATGGAACAGCTTTGGGACTTACATCTAGGTTAAAATCTCATGTAGGAAGATTCCACGACTGGAAATGAGCTATACTGGTTGCAGTAACTCGTATATACAGGGGGTCATATTCCCACCATAACTAAGCCAAATATTGAGATATTATACTGCAATTTGGTACAAACACTAAGTAAACCATACTAATCCGTATGGAATAGCTTTGAGACATAAAGAATGGGTTAACCCATGTCACATTGCTCTGTTACTAGCAATGAAGTGGTCTAGCTGCATAAAACCCATATACTTAGTGCGCCATTTTGGCAGCATGACTAAGCCAAATATTGGGATGTAATGCTGCAATTTGGGCCAAAGATTAAGTGGATCACACTAATAAATATGGAACAATTTGGGACTTACATCTATAAAGGAAACTCTTGTCACAAGCTTTCACAACTGGAAATGAGCTACACTGGTTGCAGTAAATTAACATATACAGGCGGTCATGTTTCCACCATAACTAAGACAAATATTCAGCTAGAATACTGCCATTTGGTCCAGACACTCTCTGAATAACCACAATAAATAAGAAATAGCTTTGAGACCTACAGAATGGGTTAACAGATGTCACATTGCTCTGTTACCAGCAATGAAGTGGTCTAGCTGCATAAAACCCATATACCTAGTCCGCCATTTTGGCAGCATGACTAAGCCAAATATTGGGATGTAATACTGCAATTTGGGCCAAAGATTAAGTGGATCACACTAATAAATATGGAACAATTTGGGACTTACATCTATAAAGGAAACTCTTGTCACAAGCTTTCACAACTGGAAATGAGCTACACTGGTTGCAGTAAATTAACATATACAGGCGGTCATGTTTTCACCATAACTAAGACAAATATTCAGCTAGAATACTGCCATTTGGTCCAGACACTAAGTGAATAACCACAATAAATAAGAAATAGCTTTGAGACCTACAGAACGGGTTAAAACCATGTCACATTGCTCTGTAACTGGCAATGAAGGGCTCTGGCTGCAATAAACCATGTACCTGGGGTGACATTTTGGCAGCATAACTAAACCAAATATTGGGATGTAATGCTGCAATTTGGGCCAAAGATTAAATGGGTGACACTAATAATATGGAACAGCTTTGGGACTTACATCTATAAAGGAAACACTTGTCACAAGCTTTCATAACTGGAAATGAGCTACACTGGTTGCAGTCAATTAACATATACAGGCGGTCATGTTTCCACCATAACTAAGACAAATATTCAGCTAGAATACTGCCATTTGGTCCAGACACTAAGTGAATGACCACAATAAATAAAAAGTAGCTTTGAGACCTACAGAATGGGTTAAACCCATGTCACATTGCTCTGTCACTAGCAATGACAGGCTCTGCCTGCAATAAACCATATACCTGGGGTAACATTTTGGCAGCATAGCTAAGCCAAATATTGGGATGTAATGCTGCAATTTGGGCCAAAGATTAAGTGGGTGACACTAATAAATATGGAACAGCTTTGGGACTTACATCTAGGTTAAAATCTCATGTAGGAAGATTCCACGACTGGAAATGAGCTATACTGGTTGCAGTAACTCGTATATACAGGGGGTCATATTCCCACCATAACTAAGCCAAATATTGAGATATTATACTGCAATTTGGTACAAACACTAAGTAAACCATAGTAATCCGTATGGAATAGCTTTGAGACATAAAGAATGGGTTAACCCATGTCACATTGCTCTGTTACTAGCAATGAAGTGGTCTAGGTGCATAAAACCCATATACTTAGTGTGCCATTTTGGCAGCATGACTAAGCCAAATATTGGGATGTAATGCTGCAATTTGGGCCAAAGATTAAGTGGGTCACACTAATAAATATGGAACAATTTGGGACTTACATCTATAAAGGAAACTTTTGTCACAAGCTTTCACAACTGGAAATGAGCTACACTGGTTGCAGTAAATTAACATATACAGGCGGTCATGTTTTCACCATAACTAAGACAAATATTCAGCTAGAATACTGCCATTTGGTCCAGACACTCTCTGAATAACCACAATAAATAAGAAATAGCTTTGAGACCTACAGAATGGGTTAACAGATGTCACATTGCTCTGTTACCAGCAATGAAGTGGTCTAGCTGCATAAAACCCATATACCTAGTCCGCCATTTTGGCAGCATGACTAAGCCAAATATTGGGATGTAATACTGCAATTTGGGCCAAAGATTAAGTGGATCACACTAATAAATATGGAACAATTTGGGACTTACATCTATAAAGGAAACTCTTGTCACAAGCTTTCACAACTGGAAATGAGCTACACTGGTTGCAGTAAATTAACATATACAGGCGGTCATGTTTTCACCATAACTAAGACAAATATTCAGCTAGAATACTGCCATTTGGTCCAGACACTAAGTGAATAACCACAATAAATAAGAAATAGCTTTGAGACCTACAGAACGGGTTAAAACCATGTCACATTGCTCTGTAACTGGCAATGAAGGGCTCTGGCTGCAATAAACCATGTACCTGGGGTGACATTTTGGCAGCATAACTAAACCAAATATTGGGATGTAATGCTGCAATTTGGGCCAAAGATTAAGTGGGTGACACTAATAAATATGGAACAGCTTTGGGACTTACATCTAGGTTAAAATCTCATGTAGGAAGATTCCACGACTGGAAATGAGCTATACTGGTTGCAGTAACTCGTATATACAGCGGGTCATATTCCCACCATAACTAAGCCAAATATTAAGATATTATACTGCAATTTGGTACAAACACTAAGTAAACCATACTAATCCGTATGGAGTAGCTTTGAGACCTAAAGAATGGGTTAACCCATGTCACATTGCTCTGTTACTAGCAATGAAGTGGTCTAGCTGCATAAAACCCATATAGCTAGTGCGCAATTTTGGCAGCATGACTAAGCCAAATATTGGGATGTAATGCTGCAATTTGGGCCAAAGATTAAGTGGGTCACACTAATAAATATGGAACAATTTGGGACTTACATCTATAAAGGAAACTCTTGTCACAAGCTTTCACAACTGGAAATGAGCTACACTGGTTGCAGTAAATTAACATATACAGGCGGTCATGTTTCCACCATAACTAAGACAAATATTCAGCTAGAATACTGCCATTTGGTCCAGACACTCTCTGAATAACCACAGTAAATAAGAAATAGCTTTGAGACCTACAGAATGGGTTAACAGATGTCACATTGCTCTGTTACCAGCAATGAAGTGGTCTAGCTGCATAAAACCCATATTACCTAGTCCGCCATTTTGGCAGCATGACTAAGCCAAATATTAGGATGTAATACTGCAATTTGGGCAAAAGATTAAGTGGATCACACTAATAAATATGGAACAATTTGGGACTTACATCTATAAAGGAAACTCTTGTCACAAGCTTTCACAACTGGAAATGAGCTACACTGGTTGCAGTAAATTAACATATACAGGCGGTCATGTTTCCACCATAACTAAGACAAATATTCAGCTAGAATACTGCCATTTGGTCCAGACACTCTCTGAATAACCACAATAAATAAGAAATAGCTTTGAGACCTACAGAATGGGTTAACAGATGTCACATTGCTCTGTTACCAGCAATGAAGTGGTCTAGCTGCATAAAACCCATGTACCTAGTCCGCCATTTTGGCAGCATGACTAAGCCAAATATTGGGATGTAATACTGCAATTTGGGCCAAAGATTAAGTGGATCACACTAATAAATATGGAACAATTTGGGACTTACATCTATAAAGGAAACTCTTGTCACAAGCTTTCACAACTGGAAATGAGCTACACTGGTTGCAGTAAATTAACATATACAGGCGGTCATGTTTTCACCATAACTAAGACAAATATTCAGCTAGAATACTGCCATTTGGTCCAGACACTAAGTGAATAACCACAATAAATAAGAAATAGCTTTGAGACCTACAGAACGGGTTAAAACCATGTCACATTGCTCTGTAACTGGCAATGAAGGGCTCTGGCTGCAATAAACCATGTACCTGGGGTGACATTTTGGCAGCATAACTAAACCAAATATTGGGATGTAATGCTGCAATTTGGGCCAAAGATTAAGTGGGTGACACTAATAAATATGGAGCAGCTTTGAGAATTACATCTAGGTTAAAATCTCATGTAGGAAGATTCCACGACTGGAAAAGAACTATACTGGTTGCAGTAACTCGTATATACAGGGTGTCATGTTCCTACCATAACTAAGCCAAATATTGAGATATTATACTGCAATTTGGTACAAACACTAAGTAAACCATAGTAATCCGTATGGAATAGCTTTGAGACCTAAAGAATGGGTTCACCCATGTCACATTGCTCTGTTACCTGCAATGAAGTGGTCTAGCTGCATAAAACCCATATACCTAGTGTGCCACTTTGGCAGCATGACTGAGCTAAATATTGGGATGTAATGCTGCAATTTGGGCCAAAGATTAAATGGGTGACACTAATAATATGGAACAGCTTTGGGACTTACATCTATAAAGGAAACACTTGTCACAAGCTTTCACAACTGGAAATGAGCTACACTGGTTGCAGTCAATTAACATATACAGGCGGTCATGTTTCCACCATAACTAAGACAAATATTCAGCTAGAATACTGCCATTTGGTCCAGACACTAAGTGACTGACCACAATAAATAAAAAGTAGCTTTGAGACCTACAGAATGGGTTAAACCCATGTCACATTGCTCTGTCACTAGCAATGACGGGCTCTGCCTGCAATAAACCATATACCTGGGGTAACATTTTGGCAGCATAGCTAAGCCAAATATTGGGATGTAATGCTGCAATTTGGGCCAAAGATTAAGTGGGTCACACTAATAAATATGGAACAGCTTTGGGACTTACATCTAGGTTAAAATCTGATGTAGGAAGATTCCACGACTGGAAATGAGCTATACTGGTTGCAGTAACTCGTGTATACAGGGGGTCATATTCCCACCATAACTAAGCCAAATATTGAGATATTATACTGCAATTTGGTACAAACACTAAGTAAACCATACTAATCTGCATGGAATAGCTTTGAGACCTAAAGAATGGGTTAACCCATGTCACATTGCTCTGTTACTAGCAATGAAGTGGTCTAGCTGCATAAAACCCATATACCTAGTGCGCCATTTTGGCAGCATGACTAAGCCAAATATTGGGATGTAATGCTGCAATTTGGGCCAAAGATTAAGTGGGTCACACTAATAAATATGGAACAATTTGGGACTTACATCTATAAAGGAAACTCTTGTCACAAGCTTTCACAACTGGAAATGAGCTACACTGGTTGCAGTAAATTAACATATACAGGCGGTCATGTTTTCACCATAACTAAGACAAATATTCAGCTAGAATACTGCCATTTGGTCCAGACACTAAGTGAATAACCACAATAAAAAAGAAATAGCTTTGAGACCTACAGAAAGTGTTAAACCAATGTCACATTGTTCTGTAACTGGCAATGAAGGGCTCTGGCTGCAATAAACCATGTACCTGGGGTGACATTTTGACAGCATAACTAAACCAAATATTGGGATGTAATGCTGCAATTTGGGCCAAAGATTAAGTGGGTGACACTAATAAATATGGAACAGCTTTGGGACTTACATCTATAAAGGAAACACTTGTCACAAGCTTTCACAACTGGAAATGAGCTACACTGGTTGCAGTCAATTAACATATACAGGCGGTCATGTTTCCACCATAACTAAGACAAATATTCAGCTAGAATACTGCCATTTGGTCCAGACACTAAGTGAATGACCACAATAAATAAAAAGTAGCTTTGAGACCTACAGAATGGGTTAAACCCATGTCACATTGCTCTGTCACTAGCAATGACGGGCTCTGCCTGCAATAAACCATATACCTGGGGTAACATTTTGGCAGCATAGCTAAGCCAAATATTGGGATGTAATGCTGCAATTTGGGCCAAAGATTAAGTGGGTCACACTAATAAATATGGAACAGCTTTGGGACTTACATCTAGGTTAAAATCTGATGTAGGAAGATTCCACGACTGGAAATGAGCTATACTGGTTGCAGTAACTCGTATATACAGGGGGTCATATTCCCACCATAACTAAGCCAAATATTGAGATATTATACTGCAATTTGGTACAAACACTAAGTAAACCATACTAATCTGCATGGAATAGCTTTGAGACCTAAAGAATGGGTTAACCCATGTCACATTGCTCTGTTACTAGCAATGAAGTGGTCTAGCTGCATAAAACCCATATACCTAGTGCGCCATTTTGGCAGCATGACTAAGCCAAATATTGGGATGTAATGCTGCAATTTGGGCCAAAGATTAAGTGGGTCACACTAATAAATATGGAACAATTTGGGACTTACATCTATAAAGGAAACTCTTGTCACAAGCTTTCACAACTGGAAATGAGCTACACTGGTTGCAGTAAATTAACATATACAGGCGGTCATGTTTTCACCATAACTAAGACAAATATTCAGCTAGAATACTGCCATTTGGTCCAGACACTAAGTGAATAACCACAATAAATAAGAAATAGCTTTGAGACCTACAGAACGGGTTAAAACCATGTCACATTGCTCTGTAACTGGCAATGAAGGGCTCTGGCTGCAATAAACCATGTACCTGGGGTGACATTTTGGCAGCATAACTAAACCAAATATTGGGATGTAATGCTGCAATTTGGGCCAAAGATTAAGTGGGTGACACTAATAAATATGGAGCAGCTTTGAGAATTACATCTAGGTTAAAATCTCATGTAGGAAGATTCCACGACTGGAAAAGAACTATACTGGTTGCAGTAACTCGTATATACAGGGTGTCATGTTCCTACCATAACTAAGCCAAATATTGAGATATTATACTGCAATTTGGTACAAACACTAAGTAAACCATAGTAATCCGTATGGAATAGCTTTGAGACCTAAAGAATGGGTTCACCCATGTCACATTGCTCTGTTACCTGCAATGAAGTGGTCTAGCTGCATAAAACCCATATACCTAGTGTGCCACTTTGGCAGCATGACTGAGCTAAATATTGGGATGTAATGCTGCAATTTGGGCCAAAGATTAAATGGGTGACACTAATAATATGGAACAGCTTTGGGACTTACATCTATAAAGGAAACACTTGTCACAAGCTTTCACAACTGGAAATGAGCTACACTGGTTGCAGTCAATTAACATATACAGGCGGTCATGTTTCCACCATAACTAAGACAAATATTCAGCTAGAATACTGCCATTTGGTCCAGACACTAAGTGACTGACCACAATAAATAAAAAGTAGCTTTGAGACCTACAGAATGGGTTAAACCCATGTCACATTGCTCTGTCACTAGCAATGACGGGCTCTGCCTGCAATAAACCATATACCTGGGGTAACATTTTGGCAGCATAGCTAAGCCAAATATTGGGATGAAATGCTGCAATTTGGGCCAAAGATTAAGTGGGTCACACTAATAAATATGGAACAGCTTTGGGACTTACATCTAGGTTAAAATCTGATGTAGGAAGATTCCACGACTGGAAATGAGCTATACTGGTTGCAGTAACTCGTGTATACAGGGGGTCATATTCCCACCATAACTAAGCCAAATATTGAGATATTATACTGCAATTTGGTACAAACACTAAGTAAACCATACTAATCTGCATGGAATAGCTTTGAGACCTAAAGAATGGGTTAACCCATGTCACATTGCTCTGTTACTAGCAATGAAGTGGTCTAGCTGCATAAAACCCATATACCTAGTGCGCCATTTTGGCAGCATGACTAAGCCAAATATTGGGATGTAATGCTGCAATTTGGGCCAAAGATTAAGTGGGTCACACTAATAAATATGGAACAATTTGGGACTTACATCTATAAAGGAAACTCTTGTCACAAGCTTTCACAACTGGAAATGAGCTACACTGGTTGCAGTAAATTAACATATACAGGCGGTCATGTTTTCACCATAACTAAGACAAATATTCAGCTAGAATACTGCCATTTGGTCCAGACACTAAGTGAATAACCACAATAAAAAAGAAATAGCTTTGAGACCTACAGAAAGTGTTAAACCAATGTCACATTGTTCTGTAACTGGCAATGAAGGGCTCTGGCTGCAATAAACCATGTACCTGGGGTGACATTTTGACAGCATAACTAAACCAAATATTGGGATGTAATGCTGCAATTTGGGCCAAAGATTAAGTGGGTGACACTAATAAATATGGAACAGCTTTGGGACTTACATCTATAAAGGAAACACTTGTCACAAGCTTTCACAACTGGAAATGAGCTACACTGGTTGCAGTCAATTAACATATACAGGCGGTCATGTTTCCACCATAACTAAGACAAATATTCAGCTAGAATACTGCCATTTGGTCCAGACACTAAGTGAATGACCACAATAAATAAAAAGTAGCTTTGAGACCTACAGAATGGGTTAAACCCATGTCACATTGCTCTGTCACTAGCAATGACGGGCTCTGCCTGCAATAAACCATATACCTGGGGTAACATTTTGGCAGCATAGCTAAGCCAAATATTGGGATGTAATGCTGCAATTTGGGCCAAAGATTAAGTGGGTCACACTAATAAATATGGAACAGCTTTGGGACTTACATCTAGGTTAAAATCTGATGTAGGAAGATTCCACGACTGGAAATGAGCTATACTGGTTGCAGTAACTCGTATATACAG
The DNA here is from genome assembly GCA_964017235.1 of Sabellastarte sp. h YS-2021. Classification (NCBI taxonomy): domain Eukaryota; kingdom Metazoa; phylum Annelida; class Polychaeta; order Sabellida; family Sabellidae; genus Sabellastarte; species Sabellastarte sp. h YS-2021. The sequence continues at coordinate 23,310,930 of OZ024935.1, read as the reverse complement.
GGGGTCATATTCCCACCATAACTAAGCCAAATATTGAGATATTATACTGCAATTTGGTACAAACACTAAGTAAACCATACTAATCTGCATGGAATAGCTTTGAGACCTAAAGAATGGGTTAACCCATGTCACATTGCTCTGTTACTAGCAATGAAGTGGTCTAGCTGCATAAAACCCATATACCTAGTGCGCCATTTTGGCAGCATGACTAAGCCAAATATTGGGATGTAATGCTGCAATTTGGGCCAAAGATTAAGTGGGTCACACTAATAAATATGGAACAATTTGGGACTTACATCTATAAAGGAAACTCTTGTCACAAGCTTTCACAACTGGAAATGAGCTACACTGGTTGCAGTAAATTAACATATACAGGCGGTCATGTTTTCACCATAACTAAGACAAATATTCAGCTAGAATACTGCCATTTGGTCCAGACACTAAGTGAATAACCACAATAAATAAGAAATAGCTTTGAGACCTACAGAACGGGTTAAAACCATGTCACATTGCTCTGTAACTGGCAATGAAGGGCTCTGGCTGCAATAAACCATGTACCTGGGGTGACATTTTGGCAGCATAACTAAACCAAATATTGGGATGTAATGCTGCAATTTGGGCCAAAGATTAAGTGGGTGACACTAATAAATATGGAGCAGCTTTGAGAATTACATCTAGGTTAAAATCTCATGTAGGAAGATTCCACGACTGGAAAAGAACTATACTGGTTGCAGTAACTCGTATATACAGGGTGTCATGTTCCTACCATAACTAAGCCAAATATTGAGATATTATACTGCAATTTGGTACAAACACTAAGTAAACCATAGTAATCCGTATGGAATAGCTTTGAGACCTAAAGAATGGGTTCACCCATGTCACATTGCTCTGTTACCTGCAATGAAGTGGTCTAGCTGCATAAAACCCATATACCTAGTGTGCCACTTTGGCAGCATGACTGAGCTAAATATTGGGATGTAATGCTGCAATTTGGGCCAAAGATTAAATGGGTGACACTAATAATATGGAACAGCTTTGGGACTTACATCTATAAAGGAAACACTTGTCACAAGCTTTCACAACTGGAAATGAGCTACACTGGTTGCAGTCAATTAACATATACAGGCGGTCATGTTTCCACCATAACTAAGACAAATATTCAGCTAGAATACTGCCATTTGGTCCAGACACTAAGTGACTGACCACAATAAATAAAAAGTAGCTTTGAGACCTACAGAATGGGTTAAACCCATGTCACATTGCTCTGTCACTAGCAATGACGGGCTCTGCCTGCAATAAACCATATACCTGGGGTAACATTTTGGCAGCATAGCTAAGCCAAATATTGGGATGTAATGCTGCAATTTGGGCCAAAGATTAAGTGGGTCACACTAATAAATATGGAACAGCTTTGGGACTTACATCTAGGTTAAAATCTGATGTAGGAAGATTCCACGACTGGAAATGAGCTATACTGGTTGCAGTAACTCGTGTATACAGAGGGTCATATTCCCACCATAACTAAGCCAAATATTGAGATATTATACTGCAATTTGGTACAAACACTAAGTAAACCATACTAATCTGCATGGAATAGCTTTGAGACCTAAAGAATGGGTTAACCCATGTCACATTGCTCTGTTACTAGCAATGAAGTGGTCTAGCTGCATAAAACCCATATACCTAGTCCGCCATTTTGGCAGCATGACTAAGCCAAATATTGGGATGTAATGCTGCAATTTGGGCCAAAGATTAAGTGGGTCACACTAATAAATATGGAACAATTTGGGACTTACATCTATAAAGGAAACTCTTGTCACAAGCTTTCACAACTGGAAATGAGCTACACTGGTTGCAGTAAATTAACATATACAGGCGGTCACGTTTTCACCATAACTAAGACAAATATTCAGCTAGAATACTGCCATTTGGTCCAGACACTAAGTGAATAACCACAATAAAAAAGAAATAGCTTTGAGACCTACAGAAAGTGTTAAACCAATGTCACATTGTTCTGTAACTGGCAATGAAGGGCTCTGGCTGCAATAAACCATGTACCTGGGGTGACATTTTGACAGCATAACTAAACCAAATATTGGGATGTAATGCTGCAATTTGGGCCAAAGATTAAGTGGGTGACACTAATAAATATGGAACAGCTTTGGGACTTACATCTATAAAGGAAACACTTGTCACAAGCTTTCACAACTGGAAATGAGCTACACTGGTTGCAGTCAATTAACATATACAGGCGGTCATGTTTCCACCATAACTAAGACAAATATTCAGCTAGAATACTGCCATTTGGTCCAGACACTAAGTGAATGACCACAATAAATAAAAAGTAGCTTTGAGACCTACAGAATGGGTTAAACCCATGTCACATTGCTCTGTCACTAGCAATGACGGGCTCTGCCTGCAATAAACCATATACCTGGGGTAACATTTTGGCAGCATAGCTAAGCCAAATATTGGGATGTAATGCTGCAATTTGGGCCAAAGATTAAGTGGGTCACACTAATAAATATGGAACAGCTTTGGGACTTACATCTAGGTTAAAATCTGATGTAGGAAGATTCCACGACTGGAAATGAGCTATACTGGTTGCAGTAACTCGTATATACAGGGGGTCATATTCCCACCATAACTAAGCCAAATATTGAGATATTATACTGCAATTTGGTACAAACACTAAGTAAACCATACTAATCTGCATGGAATAGCTTTGAGACCTAAAGAATGGGTTAACCCATGTCACATTGCTCTGTTACTAGCAATGAAGTGGTCTAGCTGCATAAAACCCATATACCTAGTGCGCCATTTTGGCAGCATGACTAAGCCAAATATTGGGATGTAATGCTGCAATTTGGGCCAAAGATTAAGTGGGTCACACTAATAAATATGGAACAATTTGGGACTTACATCTATAAAGGAAACTCTTGTCACAAGCTTTCACAACTGGAAATGAGCTACACTGGTTGCAGTAAATTAACATATACAGGCGGTCATGTTTCCACCATAACTAAGACAAATATTCAGCTAGAATACTGCCATTTGGTCCAGACACTCTCTGAATAACCACAATAAATAAGAAATAGCTTTGAGACCTACAGAATGGGTTAACAGATGTCACATTGCTCTGTTACCAGCAATGAAGTGGTCTAGCTACATAAAACCCATATACCTAGTCCGCCATTTTGGCAGCATGACTAAGCCAAATATTGGGATGTAATACTGCAATTTGGGCCACAGATTAAGTGGATCACACTAATAAATATGGAACAATTTGGGACTTACATTTATAAAGGAAACTCTTGTCACAAGCTTTCACAACTGGAAATGAGCTACACTGTTTGCAGTAAATTAACATATACAGGCGGTCATGTTTTCACCATAACTAAGACAAATATTCAGCTAGAATACTGCCATTTGGTCCAGACACTAAGTGAATAACCACAATAAAAAAGAAATAGCTTTGAGACCTACAGAAAGTGTTAAACCAATGTCACATTGTTCTGTAACTGGCAATGAAGGGCTCTGGCTGCAATAAACCATGTACCTGGGGTGACATTTTGACAGCATAACTAAACCAAATATTGGGATGTAATGCTGCAATTTGGGCCAAAGATTAAGTGGGTGACACTAATAAATATGGAACAGCTTTGGGACTTACATCTAGGTTAAAATCTCATGTAGGAAGATTCCACGACTGGAAATGAGCTATACTGGTTGCAGTAACTCGTATATACAGGGGGTCATATTCCCACCATAACTAAGCCAAATATTGAGATATTATACTGCAATTTGGTACAAACACTAAGTAAACCATACTAATCTGCATGGAATAGCTTTGAGACCTAAAGAATGGGTTAACCCATGTCACATTGCTCTGTTACTAGCAATGAAGTGGTCTAGCTGCATAAAACCCATATACCTAGTGCGCCATTTTGGCAGCATGACTAAGCCAAATATTGGGATGTAATGCTGCAATTTGGGCCAAAGATTAAGTGGGTCACACTAATAAATATGGAACAATTTGGGACTTACATCTATAAAGGAAACTCTTGTCACAAGCTTTCACAACTGGAAATGAGCTACACTGGTTGCAGTAAATTAACATATACAGGCGGTCATGTTTCCACCATAACTAAGACAAATATTCAGCTAGAATACTGCCATTTGGTCCAGACACTCTCTGAATAACCACAATAAATAAGAAATAGCTTTGAGACCTACACAATGGGTTAACAGATGTCACATTGCTCTGTTACCAGCAATGAAGTGGTCTAGCTGCATAAAACCCATATTACCTAGTCCGCCATTTTGGCAGCATGACTAAGCCAAATATTGGGATGTAATACTGCAATTTGGGCAAAAGATTAAGTGGATCACACTAATAAATATGGAACAATTTGGGACTTACATCTATAAAGGAAACTCTTGTCACAAGCTTTCACAACTGGAAATGAGCTACACTGGTTGCAGTAAATTAACATATACAGGCGGTCATGTTTCCACCATAACTAAGACAAATATTCAGCTAGAATGCTGCCATTTGGTCCAGACACTCTCTGAATAACCACAATAAATAAGAAATAGCTTTGAGACCTACAGAATGGGTTAACAGATGTCACATTGCTCTGTTACCAGCAATGAAGTGGTCTAGCTGAATAAAACCCATATACCTAGTCCGCCATTTTGGCAGCATGACTAAGCCAAATATTGGGATGTAATACTGCAATTTGGGCCAAAGATTAAGTGGATCACACTAATAAATATGGAACAATTTGGGACTTACATCTATAAAGGAAACTCTTGTCACAAGCTTTCACAACTGGAAATGAGCTACACTGGTTGCAGTAAATTAACATATACAGGCAGTCATGTTTTCACCATAACTAAGACAAATATTCAGCTAGAATACTGCCATTTGGTCCAGACACTAAGTGAATAACCACAATAAATAAGAAATAGCTTTGAGACCTACAGAACGGGTTAAAACCATGTCACATTGCTCTGTAACTGGCAATGAAGGGCTCTGGCTGCAATAAACCATGTACCTGGGGTGACATTTTGGCAGCATAACTAAACCAAATATTGGGATGTAATGCTGCAATTTGGGCCAAAGATTAAGTGGGTGACACTAATAAATATGGAACAGCTTTGGGACTTACATCTAGGTTAAAATCTCATGTAGGAAGATTCCACGACTGGAAATGAGCTATACTGGTTGCAGTAACTCGTATATACAGCGGGTCATATTCCCACCATAACTAAGCCAAATATTAAGATATTATACTGCAATTTGGTACAAACACTAAGTAAACCATACTAATCCGTATGGAGTAGCTTTGAGACCTAAAGAATGGGTTAACCCATGTCACATTGCTCTGTTACTAGCAATGAAGTGGTCTAGCTGCATAAAACCCATATAGCTAGTGCGCAATTTTGGCAGCATGACTAAGCCAAATATTGGGATGTAATACTGCAATTTGGGCAAAAGATTAAGTGGATCACACTAATAAATATGGAACAATTTGGGACTTACATCTATAAAGGAAACTCTTGTCACAAGCTTTCACAACTGGAAATGAGCTACACTGGTTGCAGTAAATTAACATATACAGGCGGTCATGTTTCCACCATAACTAAGACAAATATTCAGCTAGAATACTGCCATTTGGTCCAGACACTCTCTGAATAACCACAATAAATAAGAAATAGCTTTGAGACCTACAGAATGGGTTAACAGATGTCACATTGCTCTGTTACCAGCAATGAAGTGGTCTAGCTGAATAAAACCCATATACCTAGTCCGCCATTTTGGCAGCATGACTAAGCCAAATATTGGGATGTAATACTGCAATTTGGGCCAAAGATTAAGTGGATCACACTAATAAATATGGAACAATTTGGGACTTACATCTATAAAGGAAACTCTTGTCACAAGCTTTCACAACTGGAAATGAGCTACACTGGTTGCAGTAAATTAACATATACAGGCAGTCATGTTTTCACCATAACTAAGACAAATATTCAGCTAGAATACTGCCATTTGGTCCAGACACTAAGTGAATAACCACAATAAATAAGAAATAGCTTTGAGACCTACAGAACGGGTTAAAACCATGTCACATTGCTCTGTAACTGGCAATGAAGGGCTCTGGCTGCAATAAACCATGTACCTGGGGTGACATTTTGGCAGCATAACTAAACCAAATATTGGGATGTAATGCTGCAATTTGGGCCAAAGATTAAGTGGGTGACACTAATAAATATGGAACAGCTTTGGGACTTACATCTAGGTTAAAATCTCATGTAGGAAGATTCCACGACTGGAAATGAGCTATACTGGTTGCAGTAACTCGTATATACAGCGGGTCATATTCCCACCATAACTAAGCCAAATATTAAGATATTATACTGCAATTTGGTACAAACACTAAGTAAACCATACTAATCCGTATGGAGTAGCTTTGAGACCTAAAGAATGGGTTAACCCATGTCACATTGCTCTGTTACTAGCAATGAAGTGGTCTAGCTGCATAAAACCCATATAGCTAGTGCGCAATTTTGGCAGCATGACTAAGCCAAATATTGGGATGTAATGCTGCAATTTGGGCCAAAGATTAAGTGGGTCACACTAATAAATATGGAACAATTTGGGACTTACATCTATAAAGGAAACTCTTGTCACAAGCTTTCACAACTGGAAATGAGCTACACTGGTTGCAGTAAATTAACATATACAGGCGGTCATGTTTCCACCATAACTAAGACAAATATTCAGCTAGAATACTGCCATTTGGTCCAGACACTCTCTGAATAACCACAATAAATAAGAAATAGCTTTGAGACCTACAGAATGGGTTAACAGATGTCACATTGCTCTGTTACCAGCAATGAAGTGGTCTAGCTGCATAAAACCCATATTACCTAGTCCGCCATTTTGGCAGCATGACTAAGCCAAATATTGGGATGTAATACTGCAATTTGGGCAAAAGATTAAGTGGATCACACTAATAAATATGGAACAATTTGGGACTTACATCTATAAAGGAAACTCTTGTTACAGGCTTTCACAACTGGAAATGAGCTACACTGGTTGCAGTAAATTAACATATACAGGCGGTCATGTTTCCACCATAACTACGACAAATATTCAGCTAGAATACTGCCATTTGGTCCAGACACTCTCTGAATAACCACAATAAATAAGAAATAGCTTTGAGACCTACAGAATGGGTTAACAGATGTCACATTGCTCTGTTACCAGCAATGAAGTGGTCTAGCTGCATAAAACCCATATACCTAGTGCGCCATTTTGGCAGCATGACTAAGCCAAATATTGGGATGTAATGCTGCAATTTGGGCCAAACATTAAGTGGGTCACACTAATAAATATGGAACAATTTGGGACTTACATCTATAAAGGAAACTCTTGTCACAAGCTTTCACAACTGGAAATGAGCTACACTGGTTGCAGTAAATTAACATATACAGGCGGTCATGTTTTCACCATAACTAAGACAAATATTCAGCTAGAATACTGCCATTTGGTCCAGACACTAAGTGAATAACCACAATAAAAAAGAAATAGCTTTGAGACCTACAGAAAGTGTTAAACCAATGTCACATTGTTCTGTAACTGGCAATGAAGGGCTCTGGCTGCAATAAACCATGTACCTGGGGTGACATTTTGACAGCATAACTAAACCAAATATTGGGATGTAATGCTGCAATTTGGGCCAAAGATTAAGTGGGTGACACTAATAAATATGGAACAGCTTTGGGACTTACATCTATAAAGGAAACACTTGTCACAAGCTTTCACAACTGGAAATGAGCTACACTGGTTGCAGTCAATTAACATATACAGGCGGTCATGTTTCCACCATAACTAAGACAAATATTCAGCTAGAATACTGCCATTTGGTCCAGACACTAAGTGAATGACCACAATAAATAAAAAGTAGCTTTGAGACCTACAGAATGGGTTAAACCCATGTCACATTGCTCTGTCACTAGCAATGACGGGCTCTGCCTGCAATAAACCATATACCTGGGGTAACATTTTGGCAGCATAGCTAAGCCAAATATTGGGATGTAATGCTGCAATTTGGGCCAAAGATTAAGTGGGTCACACTAATAAATATGGAACAGCTTTGGGACTTACATCTAGGTTAAAATCTGATGTAGGAAGATTCCACGACTGGAAATGAGCTATACTGGTTGCAGTAACTCGTATATACAGGGGGTCATATTCCCACCATAACTAAGCCAAATATTGAGATATTATACTGCAATTTGGTACAAACACTAAGTAAACCATACTAATCTGCATGGAATAGCTTTGAGACCTAAAGAATGGGTTAACCCATGTCACATTGCTCTGTTACTAGAAATGAAGTGGTCTAGCTGCATAAAACCCATATACCTAGTGCGCCATTTTGGCAGCATGACTAAGCCAAATATTGGGATGTAATGCTGCAATTTGGGCCAAAGATTAAGTGGGTCACACTAATAAATATGGAACAATTTGGGACTTACATCTATAAAGGAAACTCTTGTCACAAGCTTTCACAACTGGAAATGAGCTACACTGGTTGCAGTAAATTAACATATACAGGCGGTCATGTTTCCACCATAACTAAGACAAATATTCAGCTAGAATACTGCCATTTGGTCCAGACACTCTCTGAATAACCACAATAAATAAGAAATAGCTTTGAGACCTACAGAATGGGTTAACAGATGTCACATTGCTCTGTTACCAGCAATGAAGTGGTCTAGCTACATAAAACCCATATACCTAGTCCGCCATTTTGGCAGCATGACTAAGCCAAATATTGGGATGTAATACTGCAATTTGGGCCACAGATTAAGTGGATCACACTAATAAATATGGAACAATTTGGGACTTACATCTATAAAGGAAACTCTTGTCACAAGCTTTCACAACTGGAAATGAGCTACACTGTTTGCAGTAAATTAACATATACAGGCGGTCATGTTTTCACCATAACTAAGACAAATATTCAGCTAGAATACTGCCATTTGGTCCAGACACTAAGTGAATAACCACAATAAAAAAGAAATAGCTTTGAGACCTACAGAAAGTGTTAAACCAATGTCACATTGTTCTGTAACTGGCAATGAAGGGCTCTGGCTGCAATAAACCATGTACCTGGGGTGACATTTTGGCAGCCTAACTAAACCAAATATTGGGATGTAATGCAGCAATCTGGGCCAAAGATTAAGTGGTTGACACTTATAAATATGGAGCAGCTTTGAGACTTACATCTAGGTTAAAATCTCATGTAGGAAGATTCCACGACTGGAAAAGAGCTATACTGGTTGCAGTAACTCGTATATACAGGGGGTCATGTTCCTACCATAACTAAGCCAAATATTGAGATATTATACTGCAATTTGGTACAAACACTAAGTAAACCATAGTAATCCGTATGGAATAGCTTTGAGACCTAAAGAATGGGTTCACCCATGTCACATTGCTCTGTTACCTGCAATGAAGTGGTCTAGCTGCATAAAACCCATATACCTAGTGTGCCACTTTGGCAGCATGACTGAGCTAAATATTGGGATGTAATGCTGCAATTTGGGCCAAACATTAAGTGGGTCACACTAATAAATATGGAACAATTTGGGACTTACATCTATAAAGGAAACTCTTGTCACAAGCTTTCACAACTGGAAATGAGCTACACTGGTTGCAGTAAATTAACATATACAGGCGGTCATGTTTCCACCATAACTAAGACAAATATTCAGCTAGAATACTGCCATTTGGTCCAGATACTCTCTGAATAACCACAATAAATAAGAAATAGCTTTGAGACCTACAGAATGGGTTAACAGATGTCACATTGCTCTGTTACCAGCAATGAAGTGGTCTAGCTGCATAAAACCCATATACCTAGTCCGCCATTTTGGCAGCATGACTAAGCCAAATATTGGGATGTAATACTGCAATTTGGGCCAAAGATTAAGTGGATCACACTAATAAATATGGAACAATTTGGGACTTACATCTATAAAGGAAACTCTTGTCACAAGCTTTCACAACTGGAAATGAGCTACACTGGTTGCAGTAAATTAACATATACAGGCGGTCATGTTTTCACCATAACTAAGACAAATATTCAGCTAGAATACTGCCATTTGGTCCAGACACTAAGTGAATAACCACAATAAATAAGAAATAGCTTTGAGACCTACAGAACGGGTTAAACCAATGTCACATTGTTCTGTAACTGGCAATGAAGGGCTCTGGCTACAATAAACCATGTACCTGGGGTGATATTTTGACAGCATAACTAAACCAAATATTGGGATGTAATGCTGCAATTTGGGCCAAAGATTAAGTGGGTCACACTAATAAATATGGAACAGCTTTGGGACTTACATCTATAAAGGAAACACTTGTCACAAGCTTTCACAACTGGAAATGAGCTACACTGGTTGCAGTCAATTAACATATACAGGCGGTCATGTTTCCACCATAACTAAGACAAATATTCAGCTAGAATACTGCCATTTGGTCCAGACACTAAGTGAATGACCACAATAAATAAAAAGTAGCTTTGAGACCTACAGAATGGGTTAAACCCATGTCACATTGCTCTGTCACTAGCAATGACGGGCTCTGCCTGCAATAAACCATATACCTGGGGTAACATTTTGGCAGCATAGCTAAGCCAAATATTGGGATGTAATGCTGCAATTTGGGCCAAAGATTAAGTGGGTCACACTAATAAATATGGAACAGCTTTGGGACTTACATCTAGGTTAAAATCTGATGTAGGAAGATTCCACGACTGGAAATGAGCTATACTGGTTGCAGTAACTCGTGTATACAGGGGGTCATATTCCCACCATAACTAAGCCAAATATTGAGATATTATACTGCAATTTGGTACAAACACTAAGTAAACCATACTAATCTGCATGGAATAGCTTTGAGACCTAAAGAATGGGTTAACCCATGTCACATTGCTCTGTTACTAGCAATGAAGTGGTCTAGCTGCATAAAACCCATATACCTAGTGCGCCATTTTGGCAGCATGACTAAGCCAAATATTGGGATGTAATGCTGCAATTTAGGCCAAAGATTAAGTGGGTCACACTAATAAATATGGAACAATTTGGGACTTACATCTATAAAGGAAACTCTTGTCACAAGCTTTCACAACTGGAAATGAGCTACACTGGTTGCAGTAAATTAACATATACAGGCGGTCATGTTTCCACCATAACTAAGACAAATATTCAGCTAGAATACTGCCATTTGGTCCAGATACTCTCTGAATAACCACAATAAATAAGAAATAGCTTTGAGACCTACAGAATGGGTTAACAGATGTCACATTGCTCTGTTACCAGCAATGAAGTGGTCTAGCTGCATAAAACCCATATACCTAGTCCGCCATTTTGGCAGCATGACTAAGCCAAATATTGGGATGTAATACTGCAATTTGGGCCAAAGATTAAGTGGATCACACTAATAAATATGGAACAATTTGGGACTTACATCTATAAAGGAAACTCTTGTCACAAGCTTTCACAACTGGAAATGAGCTACACTGGTTGCAGTAAATTAACATATACAGGCGGTCATGTTTTCACCATAACTAAGACAAATATTCAGCTAGAATACTGCCATTTGGTCCAGACACTAAGTGAATAACCACAATAAATAAGAAATAGCTTTGAGACCTACAGAACGGGTTAAAACCATGTCACATTGCTCTGTAACTGGCAATGAAGGGCTCTGGCTGCAATAAACCATGTACCTGGGGTGACATTTTGGCAGCATAACTAAACCAAATATTGGGATGTAATGCAGCAATTTGGGCCAAAGATTAAGTGGTTGACACTAATAAATATGGAGCAGCTTTGAGACTTACATCTAGTATAAAATCTCATGTAGGAAGATTCCACGACTGGAAAAGAGCTATACTGGTTGCAGTAACTCGTATATACAGGGGGTCATGTTCCTACCATAACTAAGCCAAATATTGAGATATTATACTGCAATTTGGTACAAACACTAAGTAAACCATAGTAATCCGTATGGAATAGCTTTGAGACCTAAAGAATGGGTTCACCCATGTCACATTGCTCTGTTACCTGCAATGAAGAGATCTAACTGCATAAAACCCATATACCTAGTGTGCCACTTTGGCAGCATGACTAAGCTAAATATTGGGATGTAATGCTGCAATTTGGGCCAAAGATTAAATGGGTGACACTAATAATATGGAACAGCTTTGGGACTTACATCTATAAAGGAAACACTTGTCACAAGCTTTCACAACTGGAAATGAGCTACACTGGTTGCAGTAAATTAACATATACAGGCGGTCATGTTTTCACCATAACTAAGACAAATATTCAGCTAGAATACTGCCATTTGGTCCAGATACTCTCTGAATAACCACAATAAATAAGAAATAGCTTTGAGACCTACAGAACGGGTTAAAACCATGTCACATTGCTCTGTAACTGGCAATGAAGGGCTCTGGCTGCAATAAACCATGTACCTGGGGTGACATTTTGGCAGCATAACTAAACCAAATATTGGGATGTAATGCAGCAATTTGGGCCAAAGATTAAGTGGTTGACACTAATAAATATGGAGCAGCTTTGAGACTTACATCTAGGTTAAAATCTCATGTAGGAAGATTCCACGACTGGAAAAGAGCTATACTGGTTGCAGTAACTCGTATATACAGGGGGTCATGTTCCTACCATAACTAAGCCAAATATTGAGATATTATACTGCAATTTGGTACAAACACTAAGTAAACCATAGTAATCCGTATGGAATAGCTTTGAGACCTAAAGAATGGGTTCACCCATGTCACATTGCTCTGTTACCTGCAATGAAGAGGTCTAACTGCATAAAACCCATATACCTAGTGTGCCACTTTGGCAGTATGACTAAGCTAAATATTGGGATGTAATGCTGCAATTTGGGCCAAAGATTAAATGGGTGACACTAATAATATGGAACAGCTTTGGGACTTACATCTATAAAGGAAACACTTGTCACAAGCTTTCACAACTGGAAATGAGCTACACTGGTTGCAGTCAATTAACATATACAGGCGGTCATGTTTCCACCATAACTAAGACAAATATTCAGCTAGAATACTGCCATTTGGTCCAGACACTAAGTGAATGACCACAATAAATAAAAAGTAGCTTTGAGACCTACAGAATGGGTTAAACCCATGTCACATTGCTCTGTCACTAGCAATGACGGGCTCTGCCTGCAATAAACCATATACCAGGGGTAACATTTTGGCAGCATAGCTAAGCCAAATATTGGGATGTAATGCTGCAAATTGGGCGAAATATTAAGTGGGTCACACTAATAAATATGGAACAGCTTTGGGACTTACATCTAGGTTAAAATCTGATGTAGGAAGATTACACGACTGGAAATGAGCTATACTGGTTGCAGTAACTCGTGTATACAGGGGGTCATATTCCCACCATAACTAAGCCAAATATTGAGATATTATACTGCAATTTGGTACAAACACTAAGTAAACCATACTAATCTGCATGGAATAGCTTTGAGACCTAAAGAATGGGTTAACCCATGTCACATTGCTCTGTTACTAGCAATGAAGTGGTCTAGCTGCATAAAACCCATATACCTAGTGCGCCATTTTGGCAGCATGACTAAGCCAAATATTGGGATGTAATGCTGCAATTTGGGCCAAAGATTAAGTGGGTCACACTAATAAATATGGAACAATTTGGGACTTACATCTATAAAGGAAACTCTTGTCACAAGCTTTCACAACTGGAAATGAGCTACACTGGTTGCAGTAAATTAACATATACAGGCGGTCATGTTTCCACCATAACTAAGACAAATATTCAGCTAGAATACTGCCATTTGGTCCAGATACTCTCTGAATAACCACAATAAATAAGAAATAGCTTTGAGACCTACAGAATGGGTTAACAGATGTCACATTGCTCTGTTACCAGCAATGAAGTGGTCTAGCTGCATAAAACCCATATACCTAGTCCGCCATTTTGGCAGCATGACTAAGCCAAATATTGGGATGTAATACTGCAATTTGGGCCAAAGATTAAGTGGATCACACTAATAAATATGGAACAATTTGGGACTTACATCTATAAAGGAAACTCTTGTCACAAGCTTTCACAACTGGAAATGAGCTACACTGGTTGCAGTAAATTAACATATACAGGCGGTCATGTTTTCACCATAACTAAGACAAATATTCAGCTAGAATACTGCCATTTGGTCCAGACACTAAGTGAATAACCACAATAAATAAGAAATAGCTTTGAGACCTACAGAACGGGTTAAAACCATGTCACATTGCTCTGTAACTGGCAATGAAGGGCTCTGGCTGCAATAAACCATGTACCTGGGGTGACATTTTGGCAGCATAACTAAACCAAATATTGGGATGTAATGCAGCAATTTGGGCCAAAGATTAAGTGGTTGACACTAATAAATATGGAGCAGCTTTGAGACTTACATCTAGGTTAAAATCTCATGTAGGAAGATTCCACGACTGGAAAAGAGCTATACTGGTTGCAGTAACTCGTATATACAGGGGGTCATGTTCCTACCATAACTAAGCCAAATATTGAGATATTATACTGCAATTTGGTACAAACACTAAGTAAACCATAGTAATCCGTATGGAATAGCTTTGAGACCTAAAGAATGGGTTCACCCATGTCACATTGCTCTGTTACCTGCAATGAAGAGATCTAACTGCATAAAACCCATATACCTAGTGTGCCACTTTGGCAGCATGACTAAGCTAAATATTGTGATATTATGCTGCAATTTGGGCCAAAGATTAAATGGGTGACACTAATAATATGGAACAGCTTTGGGACTTACATCTATAAAGGAAACACTTGTCACAAGCTTTCACAACTGGAAATGAGCTACACTGGTTGCAGTCAATTAACATATACAGGCGGTCATGTTTCCACCATAACTAAGACAAATATTCAGCTAGAATACTGCCATTTGGTCCAGACACTAAGTGAATGACCACAATAAATAAAAAGTAGCTTTGAGACCTACAGAATGGGTTAAACCCATGTCACATTGCTCTGTCACTAGCAATGACGGGCTCTGCCTGCAATAAACCATATACCAGGGGTAACATTTTGGCAGCATAGCTAAGCCAAATATTGGGATGTAATGCTGCAATTTGGGCCAAAGATTAAGTGGGTCACACTAATAAATATGGAACAGCTTTGGGACTTACATCTAGGTTAAAATCTGATGTAGGAAGATTCCACGACTGGAAATGAGCTATACTGGTTGCAGTAACTCGTGTATACAGGGGGTCATATTCCCACCATAACTAAGCCAAATATTGAGATATTATACTGCAATTTGGTACAAACACTAAGTAAACCATACTAATCTGCATGGAATAGCTTTGAGACCTAAAGAATGGGTTAACCCATGTCACATTGCTCTGTTACTAGCAATGAAGTGGTCTAGCTGCATAAAACCCATATATCTAGTGCGCCATTTTGGCAGCATGACTAAGCCAAATATTGGGATGTAATGCTGCAATTTGGGCCAAAGATTAAGTGGGTCACACCATAACTAAGATAAATATTCAGCTAGAATACTGCCATTTGGTCCAGATACTAAGTTAATGACCACAATAAATAAAAAGTAGCTTTGAGACCTACAGAATGGGTTAAACCCATGTCACAAGCTTTCACAACTGGAAATGAGCTACACTGGTTGCAGTAAATTAACATATACAGGCGGTCATGTTTCCACCATAACTAAGACAAATATTCAGCTAGAATACTGCCATTTGGTCCAGACACTAAGTGAATGACCACAATAAATAAAAAGTAGCTTTGAGACCTACAGAATGGGTTAAACCCATGTCACATTGCTCTGTCACTAGCAATGACGGGCTCTGCCTGCAATAAACCATATACCAGGGGTAACATTTTGGCAGCATAGCTAAGCCAAATATTGGGATGTAATGCTGCAAATTGGGCCAAAGATTAAGTGGGTCACACTAATAAATATGGAACAGCTTTGGGACTTACATCTAGGTTAAAATCTGATGTAGGAAGATTCCACGACTGGAAATGAGCTATACTGGTTGCAGTAACTCGTGTATACAGGGGGTCATATTCCCACCATAACTAAGCCAAATATTGAGATATTATACTGCAATTTGGTACAAACACTAAGTAAACCATACTAATCTGCATGGAATAGCTTTGAGACCTAAAGAATGGGTTAACCCATGTCACATTGCTCTGTTACTAGCAATGAAGTGGTCTAGCTGCATAAAACCCATATACCTAGTGCGCCATTTTGACAGCATGACTAAGCCAAATATTGGGATGTAATGCTGCAATTTGGGCCAAAGATTAAGTGGGTCACACTAATAAATATGGAACAATTTGGGACTTACATCTATAAAGGAAACTCTTGTCACAAGCTTTCACAACTGGAAATGAGCTACACTGGTTGCAGTAAATTAACATATACAGGCGGTCATGTTTCCACCATAACTAAGACAAATATTCAGCTAGAATACTGCCATTTGGTCCAGATACTCTCTGAATAACCACAATAAATAAGAAATAGCTTTGAGACCTACAGAATGGGTTAACAGATGTCACATTGCTCTGTTACCAGCAATGAAGTGGTCTAGCTGCATAAAACCCATATACCTAGTCCGCCATTTTGGCAGCATGACTAAGCCAAATATTGGGATGTAATACTGCAATTTGGGCCAAAGATTAAGTGGATCACACTAATAAATATGGAACAATTTGGGACTTACATCTATAAAGGAAACTCTTGTCACAAGCTTTCACAACTGGAAATGAGCTACACTGGTTGCAGTAAATTAACATATACAGGCGGTCATGTTTTCACCATAACTAAGACAAATATTCAGCTAGAATACTGCCATTTGGTCCAGACACTAAGTGAATAACCACAATAAATAAGAAATAGCTTTGAGACCTACAGAACGGGTCAAAACCATGTCACATTGCTCTGTAACTAGCAATGAAGGGCTCTGGCTGCAATAAACCATGTACCTGGGGTGACATTTTGGCAGCATAACTAAACCAAATATTGGGATGTAATGCAGCAATTTGGGCCAAAGATTAAGTGGGTGACACTAATAAATATGGAGCAGCTTTGAGACTTACATCTAGGTTAAAATCTCATGTAGGAAGATTCCACGACTGGAAAAGAGCTATACTGGTTGCAGTAACTCGTATATACAGGGGGTCATGTTCCTACCATAACTAAGCCAAATATTGAGATATTATACTGCAATTTGGTACAAACACTAAGTAAACCATAGTAATCCGTATGGAATAGCTTTGAGACCTAAAGAATGGGTTCACCCATGTCACATTGCTCTGTTACCTGCAATGAAGTGGTCTAGCTGCATAAAACCCATATACCTAGTGTGCCACTTTGGCAGCATGACTAAGCTAAATATTGGGATGTAATGCTGCAATTTGGGCCAAAGATTAAATGGGTGACACTAATAATATGGAACAGCTTTGGGACTTACATCTATAAAGGAAACACTTGTCACAAGCTTTCACAACTGGAAATGAGCTACACTGGTTGCAGTCAATTAACATATACAGGCGGTCATGTTTCCACCATAACTAAGACAAATATTCAGCTAGAATACTGCCATTTGGTCCCGATACTCTCTGAATAACCACAATAAATAAGAAATAGCTTTGAGACCTACAGAATGGGTTAACAGATGTCACATTGCTCTGTTACCAGCAATGAAGTGGTCTAGCTGCATAAAACCCATATACCTAGTCCGCCATTTTGGCAGCATGACTAAGCCAAATATTGGGATGTAATACTGCAATTTGGGCCAAAGATTAAGTGGATCACACTAATAAATATGGAACAATTTGGGACTTACACCTATAAAGGAAACTCTTGTCACAAGCTTTCACAACTGGAAATGAGCTACACTGGTTGCAGTCAATTAACATATACAGGCGGTCATGTTTCCACCATAACTAAGACAAATATTCAGCTAGAATACTGCCATTTGGTCCAGACACTAAGTGAATGACCACAATAAATAAAAAGTAGCTTTGAGACCTACAGAATGGGTTAAACCCATGTCACATTGCTCTGTCACTAGCAATGACGGGCTCTGCCTGCAATAAACCATATACCTGGGGTAACATTTTGGCAGCATAGCTAAGCCAAATATTGGGATGTAATGCTGCAATTTGGGCCAAAGATTAAGTGGGTGACACTAATAAATATGGAACAGCTTTGGGACTTACATCTAGGTTAAAATCTGATGTAGGAAGATTCCACGACTGGAAATGAGCTATACTGGTTGCAGTAACTCGTGTATACAGGGGGTCATATTCCCACCATAACTAAGCCAAATATTGAGATATTATACTGCAATTTGGTACAAACACTAAGTAAACCATACTAATCTGCATGGAATAGCTTTGAGACCTAAAGAATGGGTTAACCCATGTCACATTGCTCTGTTACTAGCAATGAAGTGGTCTAGCTGCATAACACCCATATACCTAGTGCGCCATTTTGGCAGCATGACTAAGGACCAAATATTGGGATGTAATGCTGCAATTTGGGCCAAAGATTAAGTGGGTCACACTAATAAATATGGAACAATTTCGGACTTACATCTATAAAGGAAACTCTTGTCACAAGCTTTCACAACTGGAAATGAGCTACACTGGTTGCAGTAAATTAACATATACAGGCGGTCATGTTTTCACCATAACTAAGACAAATATTCAGCTAGAATACTGCCATTTGGTCCAGACACTAAGTGAATAACCACAATAAAAAAGAAATAGCTTTGAGACCTACAGAAAGTGTTAAACCAATGTCACATTGTTCTGTAACTGGCAATGAAGGGCTCTGGCTGCAATAAACCATGTACCTGGGGTGACATTTTGACAGCATAACTAAACCAAATATTGGGATGTAATGCTGCAATTTGGGCCAAAGATTAAGTGGGTGACACTAATAAATATGGAACAGCTTTGGGACTTACATCTAGGTTAAAATCTCATGTAGGAAGATTCCACGACTGGAAATGAGCTATACTGGTTGCAGAAACTTGTATATACAGGGGGTCATATTCCCACCATAACTAAGCCAAATATTGAGATATTATACTGCAATTTGGTACAAACACTAAGTAAACCATACTAATCCGTATGGAATAGCTTTGAGACCTAAAGAATGGGTTCACCCATGTCACATTGCTCTGTTACCTGCAATGAAGTGGTCTAACTGCATAAAAAACATATACCTAGTGTGCCACTTTGGCAGCATGACTAAGCTAAATATTGGGATGTAATGCTGCAATTTGGGCCAAAGATTAAATGGGTGACACTAATAATATGGAACAGCTTTGGGACTTACATCTATAAAGGAAACACTTGTCACAAGCTTTCACAACTGGAAATGAGCTACACTGGTTGCAGTCAATTAACATATACAGGCGGTCATGTTTCCACCATAACTAAGACAAATATTCAGCTAGAATACTGCCATTTGGTCCAGACACTAAGTGAATGACCACAATAAATAAAAAGTAGCTTTGAGACCTACAGAATGGGTTAAACCCATGTCACATTGCTCTGTCACTAGCAATGACGGGCTCTGCCTGCAATAAACCATATACCTGGGGTAACATTTTGGCAGCATAGCTAAGCCAAATATTGGGATGTAATGCTGCAATTTGGGCCAAAGATTAAGTGGGTCACACTAATAAATATGGAACAATATGGGACTTACATCTATAAAGGAAACTCTTGTCACAAGCTTTCACAACTGGAAATGAGCTACACTGGTTGCAGTAAATTAACATATACAGGCGGTCATGTTTTCACCATAACTAAGACAAATATTCAGCTAGAATACTGCCATTTGGTCCAGACACTAAGTGAATAACCACAATAAAAAAGAAATAGCTTTGAGACCTACAGAAAGTGTTAAACCAATGTCACATTGTTCTGTAACTGGCAATGAAGGGCTCTGGCTGCAATAAACCATGTACCTGGGGTAACATTTTGACAGCATAACTAAACCAAATATTGGGATGTAATGCTGCAATTTGGGCCAAAGATTAAGTGGGTGACACTAATAAATATGGAACAGCTTTGGGACTTACATCTAGGTTAAAATCTCATGTAGGAAGATTCCACGACTGGAAATGAGCTATACTGGTTGCAGTAACTCGTATATACAGGGGGTCATATTCCCACCATAACTAAGCCAAATATTGAGATATTATACTGCAATTTGGTACAAACACTAAGTAAACCATACTAATCCGTATGGAATAGCTTTGAGACCTAAAGAATGGGTTAACCCATGTCACATTGCTCTGTTACTAGCAATGAAGTGGTCTAGCTGCATAAAACCCATATACCTAGTGCGCCATTTTGGCAGCATGACTAAGCCAAATATTGGGATGTAATGCTGCAATTTGGGCCAAAGATTAAGTGGTCACACTAATAAATATGGAACAATTTGGGACTTACATCTATAAAGGAAACTCTTGTCACAAGCTTTCACAACTGGAAATGAGCTACACTGGTTGCAGTAAATTAACATATACAGGCGGTCATGTTTCCACCATAACTAAGACAAATATTCAGCTAGAATACTGCCATTTGGTCCCGATACTCTCTGAATAACCACAATAAATAAGAAATAGCTTTGAGACCTACAGAATGGGTTAACAGATGTCACATTGCTCTGTTACCAGCAATGAAGTGGTCTAGCTGCATAAAACCCATATACCTAGTCCGCCATTTTGGCAGCATGACTAAGCCAAATATTGGGATGTAATACTGCAATTTGGGCCAAAGATTAAGTGGATCACACTAATAAATATGGAACAATTTGGGACTTACACCTATAAAGGAAACTCTTGTCACAAGCTTTCACAACTGGAAATGAGCTACACTGGTTGCAGTCAATTAACATACACAGGCGGTCATGTTTCCACCATAACTAAGACAAATATTCAGCTAGAATACTGCCATTTGGTCCAGACACTAAGTGAATGACCACAATAAATAAAAAGTAGCTTTGAGACCTACAGAATGGGTTAAACCCATGTCACATTGCTCTGTCACTAGCAATGAAGGGCTCTGCCTGCAATAAACCATATACCTGGGGTAACATTTTGGCAGCATAGCTAAGCCAAATATTGGGATGTAATGCTGCAATTTGGGCAAAAGATTAAGTGGATCACACTAATAAATATGGAACAATTTGGGACTTACATCTATAAAGGAAACTCTTGTCACAAGCTTTCACAACTGGAAATGAGCTACACTGGTTGCAGTAAATTAACATATACAGGCGGTCATGTTTCCACCATAACTAAGACAAATATTCAGCTAGAATACTGCCATTTGGTCCAGACACTCTCTGAATAACCACAATAAATAAGAAATAGCTTTGAGACCTACAGAATGGGTTAACAGATGTCACATTGCTCTGTTACCAGCAATGAAGTGGTCTAGCTGCATAAAACCCATATACCTAGTCCGCCATTTTGGCAGCATGACTAAGCCAAATATTGGGATGTAATACTGCAATTTGGGCCAAAGATTAAGTGGATCACACTAATAAATATGGAACAATTTGGGACTTACATCTATAAAGGAAACTCTTGTCACAAGCTTTCACAACTGGAAATGAGCTACACTGGTTGCAGTAAATTAACATATACAGGCGGTCATGTTTTCACCATAACTAAGACAAATATTCAGCTAGAATACTGCCATTTGGTCCAGACACTAAGTGAATAACCACAATAAATAAGAAATAGCTTTGAGACCTACAGAAAGTGTTAAACCAATGTCACATTGTTCTGTAACTGGCAATGAAGGGCTCTGGCTGCAATAAACCATGTACCTTGGGTGACATTTTGACAGCATAACTAAACCAAATATTGCGATGTAATGCTGCAATTTGGGCCAAAGATTAAGTGGGTGACACTAATAAATATGGAGCAGTTTGGGACTTACATCTAGGTTAAAATCTCATGTAGGAAGATTCCACGACTGGAAATGAGCTATACTGGTTGCAGTAACTCGTATATACAGGGGGTCATATTCCCACTATAACTAAGCCAAATATTGAGATATTATACTGCAATTTGGTACAAACACTAAGTAAACCATACTAATCCGTATGGACTAGCTTTGAGACCTAAAGAATGGGTTAACCCATGTCACATTGCTATGTTACCTGCAATGAAGTGGTCTAGCTGCATAAAACCCATATACCTAGTGCGCCATTTTGGCAGCATGACTAAGCCAAATATTGGGATGTAATACTGCAATTTGGGCCAAAGATTAAGTGGCTCACACTAATAAATATGGAACAATTTGGGACTTACATCTATAAAGGAAACTCTTGTCACAAGCTTTCACAACTGGAAATGAGCTACACTGGTTGCAGTAAATTAACATATACAGGCGGTCATGTTTCCACCATAACTAAGACAAATATTCAGCTAGAATACTGCCATTTGGTCCAGACACTCTCTGAATAACCACAATAAATAAGAAATAGCTTTGAGACCTACAGAATGGGTTAACAGATGTCACATTGCTCTGTTACCAGCAATGAAGTGGTCTAGCTGCATAAAACCCATATACCTAGTCCGCCATTTTGGCAGCATCACTAAGCTAAATATTGGGATGTAATGCTGCAATTTGGGCCAAAGATTAAATGGGTGACACTAATAATATGGAACAGCTTTGGGACTTACATCTATAAAGGAAACACTTGTCACAAGCTTTCACAACTGGAAATGAGCTACACTGGTTGCAGTCAATTAACATATACAGGCGGTCATGTTTCCACCATAACTAAGACAAATATTCAGCTAGAATACTGCCATTTGGTCCAGACACTAAGTGAATGACCACAATAAATAAAAAGTAGCTTTGAGACCTACAGAATGGGTTAAACCCATGTCACATTGCTCTGTCACTAGCAATGACGGGCTCTGCCTGCAATAAACCATATACCTGGGGTAACATTTTGGCAGCATAGCTAAGCCAAATATTGGGATGTAATGCTGCAATTTGGGCCAAAGATTAAGTGGGTCACACTAATAAATATGGAACAATATGGGACTTACATCTATAAAGGAAACTCTTGTCACAAGCTTTCACAACTGGAAATGAGCTACACTGGTT
Source organism: Sabellastarte sp. h YS-2021 (assembly GCA_964017235.1). Taxonomy (NCBI): domain Eukaryota; kingdom Metazoa; phylum Annelida; class Polychaeta; order Sabellida; family Sabellidae; genus Sabellastarte; species Sabellastarte sp. h YS-2021. The sequence goes on along the minus strand of OZ024935.1, from coordinate 23,287,632 downwards.
GCAGTAAATTAACATATACAGGCGGTCATGTTTTCACCATAACTAAGACAAATATTCAGCTAGAATACTGCCATTTGGTCCAGACACTAAGTGAATAACCACAATAAAAAAGAAATAGCTTTGAGACCTACAGAAAGTGTTAAACCAATGTCACATTGTTCTGTAACTGGCAATGAAGGGCTCTGGCTGCAATAAACCATGTACCTGGGGTAACATTTTGACAGCATAACTAAACCAAATATTGGGATGTAATGCTGCAATTTGGGCCAAAGATTAAGTGGGTGACACTAATAAATATGGAACAGCTTTGGGACTTACATCTAGGTTAAAATCTCATGTAGGAAGATTCCACGACTGGAAATGAGCTATACTGGTTGCAGTAACTCGTATATACAGGGGGTCATATTCCCACCATAACTAAGCCAAATATTGAGATATTATACTGCAATTTGGTACAAACACTAAGTAAACCATACTAATCCGTATGGAATAGCTTTGAGACCTAAAGAATGGGTTAACCCATGTCACATTGCTCTGTTACTAGCAATGAAGTGGTCTAGCTGCATAAAACCCATATACCTAGTGCGCCATTTTGGCAGCATGACTAAGCCAAATATTGGGATGTAATGCTGCAATTTGGGCCAAAGATTAAGTGGTCACACTAATAAATATGGAACAATTTGGGACTTACATCTATAAAGGAAACTCTTGTCACAAGCTTTCACAACTGGAAATGAGCTACACTGGTTGCAGTAAATTAACATATACAGGCGGTCATGTTTCCACCATAACTAAGACAAATATTCAGCTAGAATACTGCCATTTGGTCCCGATACTCTCTGAATAACCACAATAAATAAGAAATAGCTTTGAGACCTACAGAATGGGTTAACAGATGTCACATTGCTCTGTTACCAGCAATGAAGTGGTCTAGCTGCATAAAACCCATATACCTAGTCCGCCATTTTGGCAGCATGACTAAGCCAAATATTGGGATGTAATACTGCAATTTGGGCCAAAGATTAAGTGGATCACACTAATAAATATGGAACAATTTGGGACTTACACCTATAAAGGAAACTCTTGTCACAAGCTTTCACAACTGGAAATGAGCTACACTGGTTGCAGTCAATTAACATACACAGGCGGTCATGTTTCCACCATAACTAAGACAAATATTCAGCTAGAATACTGCCATTTGGTCCAGACACTAAGTGAATGACCACAATAAATAAAAAGTAGCTTTGAGACCTACAGAATGGGTTAAACCCATGTCACATTGCTCTGTCACTAGCAATGAAGGGCTCTGCCTGCAATAAACCATATACCTGGGGTAACATTTTGGCAGCATAGCTAAGCCAAATATTGGGATGTAATGCTGCAATTTGGGCAAAAGATTAAGTGGATCACACTAATAAATATGGAACAATTTGGGACTTACATCTATAAAGGAAACTCTTGTCACAAGCTTTCACAACTGGAAATGAGCTACACTGGTTGCAGTAAATTAACATATACAGGCGGTCATGTTTCCACCATAACTAAGACAAATATTCAGCTAGAATACTGCCATTTGGTCCAGACACTCTCTGAATAACCACAATAAATAAGAAATAGCTTTGAGACCTACAGAATGGGTTAACAGATGTCACATTGCTCTGTTACCAGCAATGAAGTGGTCTAGCTGCATAAAACCCATATACCTAGTCCGCCATTTTGGCAGCATGACTAAGCCAAATATTGGGATGTAATACTGCAATTTGGGCCAAAGATTAAGTGGATCACACTAATAAATATGGAACAATTTGGGACTTACATCTATAAAGGAAACTCTTGTCACAAGCTTTCACAACTGGAAATGAGCTACACTGGTTGCAGTAAATTAACATATACAGGCGGTCATGTTTTCACCATAACTAAGACAAATATTCAGCTAGAATACTGCCATTTGGTCCAGACACTAAGTGAATAACCACAATAAATAAGAAATAGCTTTGAGACCTACAGAAAGTGTTAAACCAATGTCACATTGTTCTGTAACTGGCAATGAAGGGCTCTGGCTGCAATAAACCATGTACCTTGGGTGACATTTTGACAGCATAACTAAACCAAATATTGCGATGTAATGCTGCAATTTGGGCCAAAGATTAAGTGGGTGACACTAATAAATATGGAGCAGTTTGGGACTTACATCTAGGTTAAAATCTCATGTAGGAAGATTCCACGACTGGAAATGAGCTATACTGGTTGCAGTAACTCGTATATACAGGGGGTCATATTCCCACTATAACTAAGCCAAATATTGAGATATTATACTGCAATTTGGTACAAACACTAAGTAAACCATACTAATCCGTATGGACTAGCTTTGAGACCTAAAGAATGGGTTAACCCATGTCACATTGCTATGTTACCTGCAATGAAGTGGTCTAGCTGCATAAAACCCATATACCTAGTGCGCCATTTTGGCAGCATGACTAAGCCAAATATTGGGATGTAATACTGCAATTTGGGCCAAAGATTAAGTGGCTCACACTAATAAATATGGAACAATTTGGGACTTACATCTATAAAGGAAACTCTTGTCACAAGCTTTCACAACTGGAAATGAGCTACACTGGTTGCAGTAAATTAACATATACAGGCGGTCATGTTTCCACCATAACTAAGACAAATATTCAGCTAGAATACTGCCATTTGGTCCAGACACTCTCTGAATAACCACAATAAATAAGAAATAGCTTTGAGACCTACAGAATGGGTTAACAGATGTCACATTGCTCTGTTACCAGCAATGAAGTGGTCTAGCTGCATAAAACCCATATACCTAGTCCGCCATTTTGGCAGCATCACTAAGCCTAATATTGGGATGTAATACTGCAATTTGGGCCAAAGATTAAGTGGATCACACTAATAAATATGGAACAATTTGGGACTTACATCTATAAAGGAAACTCTTGTCACAAGCTTTCACAACTGGAAATGAGCTACACTGGTTGCAGTAAATTAACATATACAGGCGGTCATGTTTCCACCATAACTAAGACAAATATTCAGCTAGAATACTGACATTTGGTCTAGACACTAAGTGAATGACCACAATAAATAAAAAGTAGCTTTGAGACCTACAGAATGGGTTAAACCCATGTCACATTGCTCTGTCACTAGCAATGACAGGCTCTGCCTGCAATAAACCATGTACCTGGGGTAACATTTTGGCAGCATAGCTAAGCCAAATATTGGGATGTAATGCTACAATTTGGGCCAAAGATTAAGTGGGTGACACTAATAAATATGGAACAGCTTTGGGACTTACATCTAGGTTAAAATCTCATGTAGGAAGATTCCACGACTGGAAATGAGCTATACTGGTTGCAGTAACTCGTATATACAGGGGGTCATATTCCCACCATAACTAAGCCAAATATTGAGATATTATACTGCAATTTGGTACAAACACTAAGTAAACCATAGTAATCCGTATGAAATAGCTTTGAGACCTAAAGAATGGGTTCACCCATGTCACATTGCTCTGTTACCTGCAATGAAGTGGTCTAGCTGCATAAAACCCATATACCTAATGCGCCATTTTGGCAGCATGACTAAGCCAAATATTGGGATGTAATACTGCAATTTGGGCCAAAGATTAAGTGGATCACACTAATAAATATGGAACAATTTGGGACTTACATCTATAAAGGAAACTCTTGTCACAAGCTTTCACAACTGGAAATGAGCTACACTGGTTGCAGTCAATTAACATATACAGGCGGTCATGTTTTCACCATAACTAAGACAAATATTCAGCTAGAATACTGCCATTTGGTCCAGACACTAAGTGAATAACCACAATAAATAAGAAATAGCTTTGAGACCTAAAGAACGTGTTAAACCAATGTCACATTGTTCTGTAACTGGCAATGAAGGGCTCTGGCTGCAATAAACCATGTACCTGGGGTGATATTTTGACAGCATAACTAAACCAAATATTGGGATGTAATGCTTCAATTTGGGCCAAAGATTAAGTGGGTGACACTAATAAATATGGAGCAGCTTTGGGACTTACATCTAGGTTAAAATCTCATGTAGGAAGATTCCACGACTGGAAAAGAGCTATACTGGTTGCAGTAACTCGTATATACAGGGGGTCATGTTCCCACCATAACTAAGCCAAATATTGAGATATTATACTGCAATTTGGTACAAAAACTAAGTAAACCATAGTAATCCGTATAGAATAGCTTTGAGACCTAAAGAATTGGTTCACTCATGTCACATTGCTATGTTACCAGCAATGAAGTGGTCTAGCTGCATAAAACCCATATACCTAGTGTGCCATTTTCGCAGCATGACTAAGCCAAATATTGGGATGTAATGCTGCAATTTGGGCCAAAGATTAAATGGGTGACACTAATAATATGGAACAGCTTTGGGACTCACATCTATAAAGGAAACACTTGTCACAAGCTTTCACACTGGAAATGAGCTACACTGGTTGCAGTAAATTAACATATACAGGCGGTCATGTTTCCACCATAACTAAGACAAATATTCAGCTAGAATACTGACATTTGGTCTAGACACTAAGTGAATGACCACAATAAATAAAAAGTAGCTTTGAGACCTACAGAATGGGTTAAACCCATGTCACATTGCTCTGTCACTAGCAATGACAGGCTCTGCCTGCAATAAACCATGTACCTGGGGTAACATTTTGGCAGCATAGCTAAGCCAAATATTGGGATGTAATGCTGCAATTTGGGCCAAAGATTAAGTGGGTGACACTAATAAATATGGAACAGCTTTGGGACTTACATCTAGGTTAAAATCTCATGTAGGAAGATTCCACGACTGGAAATGAGCTATACTGGTTGCAGTAACTCGTATATACAGGGGGTCATATTCCCACCATAACTAAGCCAAATATTGAGATATTATACTGCAATTTGGTACAAACACTAAGTAAACCATAGTAATCCGTATGAAATAGCTTTGAGACCTAAAGAATGGGTTCACCTATGTCACATTGCTCTGTTACCTGCAATGAAGTGGTCTAGCTGCATAAAACCCATATACCTAATGCGCCATTTTGGCAGCATGACTAAGCCAAATATTGGGATGTAATACTGCAATTTGGGCCAAAGATTAAGTGGATCACACTAATAAATATGGAACAATTTGGGACTTACATCTATAAAGGAAACTCTTGTCACAAGCTTTCACAACTGGAAATGAGCTACACTGGTTGCAGTAAATTAACATATACAGGCGGTCATGTTTTCACCATAACTAAGACAAATATTCAGCTAGAATACTGCCATTTGGTCCAGACACTAAGTGAATAACCACAATAAATAAGAAATAGCTTTGAGACCTAAAGAATGTGTTAAACCAATGTCACATTGTTCTGTAACTGGCAATGAAGGGCTCTGGCTGCAATAAACCATGTACCTGGGGTGACATTTTGACAGCATAACTAAACCAAATATTGGGATGTAATACTGCAATTTGGGCCAAAGATTAAGTGGGTGACACTAATAAATATGGAACAGCTTTGGGACTTACATCTAGGTTAAAATCTCATGTAGGAAGATTCCACGACTGGAAATGAGCTATACTGGTTGCAGTAACTCGTATATACAGGGGGTCATATTCCCACCATAACTAAGCCAAATATTGAGATATTATACTGCAATTTGGTACAAACACTAAGTAAACCATACTAATCCGTATGGAATACCTTTGAGACCTAAAGAATGGGTTAACCCATGTCACATTGCTATGTTACCTGCAATGAAGTGGTCTAGCTGCATAAAACCCATATACCTAGTGCGCCATTTTGGCAGCATGACTAAGCCAAATATTGGGATGTAATGCTGCAATTTGGGCCAAAGATTAAGTGGGTCACACTAATAAATGTGGAACAATTTGGGGCTTACATCTATAAAGGAAACTCTTGTCACAAGCTTTCACAACTGGAAATGAGCTACACTGGTTGCAGTAAATTAACATATACAGGCGGTCATGTTTCCACCATAACTAAGACAAATATTCAGCTAGAATACTGCCATTTGGTCCAGACACTCTCTGAATAACCACAATAAATAAGAAATAGCTTTGAGACCTACAGAATGGGTTAACAGATGTCACATTGCTCTGTTACCAGCAATGAAGTGGTCTAGCTGCATAAAACCCATATACCTAGTCCGCCATTTTGGCAGCATGACTAAGCCAAATATTGGGATGTAATACTGCAATTTGGGCCAAAGATTAAGTGGATCACACTAATAAATATGGAACAATTTGGGACTTACATCTATAAAGGAAACTCTTGTCACAAGCTTTCACAACTGGAAATGAGCTACACTGGTTGCAGTAAATTAACATATACAGGCGGTCATGTTTTCACCATAACTAAGACAAATATTCAGCTAGAATACTGCCATTTGGTCCAGACACTAAGTGAATAACCACAATAAATAAGAAATAGCTTTGAGACCTACAGAACGTGTTAAACCCAAGTCACATTGTTCTGTAACTGGCAATGAAGGGTTCTGGCTGCAATAAACCATGTACCTATGGTGACATTTTGGCAGCATAACTAAACCAAATATTGGGATGTAATGCTGCAATTTGGGTCAAAGATTAAGTGGGTGACACTAATAAATATGGAGCAGCTTTGGGACTTACATCTAGGTTAAAATCTCATGTAGGAAGATTCCACGACTGGAAAAGAGCTATACTGGTTGCAGTAACTCGTATATACAGGGGGTCATGTTCCCACCATAACTAAGCCAAATATTGAGATATTATACTGCAATTTGGTACAAAAACTAAGTAAACCATAGTAATCCGTATAGAATAGCTTTGAGACCTAAAGAATTGGTTCACTCATGTCACATTGCTATGTTACCAGCAATGAAGTGGTCTAGCTGCATAAAACCCATATACCTAGTGTGCCATTTTGGCAGCATGACTAAGCCAAATATTGGGATGTAATTCTGCAATTTGGGCCAAAGATTAAATGGGTGACACTAATAATATGGAACAGCTTTGGGACTCACATCTATAAAGGAAACACTTGTCACAAGCTTTCACACTGGAAATGAGCTATACTGGTTGCAGTAAATTAACATATACAGGCGGTCATGTTTCCACCATAACTAAGACAAATATTCAGCTAGAATACTGACATTTGGTCTAGACACTAAGTGAATGACCACAATAAATAAAAAGTAGCTTTGAGACCTACAGAATGGGTTAAACCCATGTCACATTGCTCTGTCACTAGCAATGACAGGCTCTGCCTGCAATAAACCATGTACCTGGGGTAACATTTTGGCAGCATAGCTAAGCCAAATATTGGGATGTAATGCTGCAATTTGGGCCAAAGATTAAGTGGGTGACACTAATAAATATGGAACAGCTTTGGGACTTACATCTAGGTTAAAATCTCATGTAGGAAGATTCCACGACTGAAAATGAGCTATACTGGTTGCAGTAACTCGTATATACAGGGGGTCATATTCCCACCATAACTAAGGCAAATATTGAGATATTATACTGCAATTTGGTACAAACACTAAGTAAACCATAGTAATCCGTATGAAATAGCTTTGAGACCTAAAGAATGGGTTCACCCATGTCACATTGCTCTGTTACCTGCAATGAAGTGGTCTAGCTGCATAAAACCCATATACCTAATGCGCCATTTTGACAGCATGACTAAGCCAAATATTGGGATGTAATACTGCAATTTGGGCCAAAGATTAAGTGGATCACACTAATAAATATGGAACAATTTGGGACTTACATCTATAAAGGAAACTCTTGTCACAAGCTTTCAGAACTGGAAATGAGCTACACTGGTTGCAGTAAATTAACATATACAGGCGGTCATGTTTTCACCATAACTAAGACAAATATTCAGCTAGAATACTGCCATTTGGTCCAGACACTAAGTGAATAACCACAATAAATAAGAAATAGCTTTGAGACCTAAAGAACGTGTTAAACCAATGTCACATTGTTCTGTAACTGGCAATGAAGGGCTCTGGCTGCAATAAACCATGTACCTGGGGTGACATTTTGACAGAATAACTAAACCAAATATTGGGATGTAATGCTGCAATTTGGGCCAAAGATTAAGTGGGTGACACTAATAAATATGGAGCAGCTTTGGGACTTACATCTAGGTTAAAATCTCATGTAGGAAGATTCCACGACTGGAAATGAGCTATACTGGTTGCAGTAACTCGTATATACAGGGGGTCATATTCCCACCATAACTAAGCCAAATATTGAGATATTATACTGCAATTTGGTACAAACACTAAGTAAACCATACTAATCCGTATGGAATACCTTTGAGACCTAAAGAATGGGTTAACCCATGTCACATTGCTATGTTACCTGCAATGAAGTGGTCTAGCTGCATAAAACCCATATACCTAGTGTGCCATTTTGGCAGCATGACTAAGCCAAATATTGGGATGTAATGCTGCAATTTGGGCCAAAGATTAAATGGGTGACACTAATAATATGGAACAGCTTTGGGACTCACATCTATAAAGGAAACACTTGTCACAAGCTTTCACAACTGGAAATGAGCTACACTGGTTGCAGTAAATTAACATATACAGGCGGTCATGTTTCCACCATAACTAAGACAAATATTCAGCTAGAATACTGACATTTGGTCTAGACACTAAGTGAATGACCACAATAAATAAAAAGTAGCTTTGAGACCTACAGAATGGGTTAAACCCATGTCACATTGCTCTGTCACTAGCAATGACAGGCTCTGCCTGCAATAAACCATGTACCTGGGGTAACATTTTGGCAGCATAGCTAAGCCAAATATTGGGATGTAATGCTGCAATTTGGGCCAAAGATTAAGTGGGTGACACTAATAAATATGGAACAGCTTTGGGACTTACATCTAGGTTAAAATCTCATGCAGGAAGATTCCACGACTGGAAATGAGCTATACTGGTTGCAGTAACTCGTATATACAGGGGGTCATATTCCCACCATAACTAAGCCAAATATTGAGATATTATACTGCAATTTGGTACAAACACTAAGTAAACCATAGTAATCCGTATGAAATAGCTTTGAGACCTAAAGAATGGGTTCACCCATGTCACATTGCTCTGTTACCTGCAATGAAGTGGTCTAGCTGCATAAAACCCATATACCTAATGCGCCATTTTGGCAGCATGACTAAGCCAAAGTCAAAGTTGGGGTTTTACGTCCCGTTCAACAGCCAGGGTCATATTGGGACAGGTCCTGAGAATTGCCACTTGTGGGACTCGAACCCACAGAGGTGACAGCCTATGATTAGATGCCAAACTTGCTAACCACTAGGCCACTGAGGACCTATACATGACTAAGCCAAATATTGGGATGTAATACTGCAATTTGGGCCAAAGATTAAGTGGATCACACTAATAAATATGGAACAATTTGGGACTTACATCTATAAAGGAAACTCTTGTCACAAGCTTTCACAACTGGAAATGAGCTACACTGGTTGCAGTAAATTAACATATACAGGCGGTCATGTTTTCACCATAACTAAGACAAATATTCAGCTAGAATACTGCCATTTGGTCCAGACACTAAGTGAATAACCACAATAAATAAGAAATAGCTTTGAGACCTAAAGAACGTGTTAAACCAATGTCACATTGTTCTGTAACTGGCAATGAAGGGCTCTGGCTGCAATAAACCATGTACCTGGGGTGACATTTTGACAGCATAACTAAACCAAATATTGGGATGTAATGCTGCATTTTGGGCCAAAGATTAAGTGGGTGACACTAATAAATATGGAACAGCTTTGGGACTTACATCTAGGTTAAAATCTCATGTAGGAAGATTCCACGACTGGAAATGAGCTATACTGGTTGCAGTAACTTGTATATACAGGGGGTCATATTCCCACCATAACTAAGCCAAATATTGAGATATTATACTGCAATTTGGTACAAACACTAAGTAAACCATACTAATCCGTATGGAATACCTTTGAGACCTAAAGAATGGGTTAACCCATGTCACATTGCTATGTTACCTGCAATGAAGTGGTCTAGCTGCATAAAACCCATATACCTAGTGCGCCATTTTGGCAGCATGACTAAGCCAAATATTGGGATGTAATGCTGCAATTTGGGCCAAAGATTAAGTGGGTCACACTAATAAATGTGGAACAATTTGGGACTTACATCTATAAAGGAAACTCTTGTCACAAGCTTTCACAACTGGAAATGAGCTACACTGGTTGCAGTAAATTAACATATACAGGCGGTCATGTTTTCACCATAACTAAGACAAATATTCAGCTAGAATACTGCCATTTGGTCCAGACACTAAGTGAATAACCACAATAAATAAGAAATAGCTTTGAGACCTACAGAACGTGTTAAACCCATGTCACATTGTTCTGTAACTGGCAATGAAGGGTTCTGGCTGCAATAAACCATGTACCTATGGTGACATTTTGGCAGCATAACTAAACCAAATATTGGGATGTAATGCTGCAATTTGGGTCAAAGATTAAGTGGGTGACACTAATAAATATGGAGCAGCTTTGGGACTTACATCTAGGTTAAAATCTCATGTAGGAAGATTCCACGACTGGAAAAGAGCTATACTGGTTGCAGTAACTCGTATATACAGGGGGTCATGTTCCCACCATAACTAAGCCAAATATTGAGATATTATACTGCAATTTGGTACAAAAACTAAGTAAACCATAGTAATCCGTATAGAATAGCTTTGAGACCTAAAGAATTGGTTCACTCATGTCACATTGCTATGTTACCAGCAATGAAGTGGTCTAGCTGCATAAAACCCATATATCTAGTGTGCCATTTTGGCAGCATGACTAAGCCAAATATTGGGATGTAATGCTGTAATTTGGGCCAAAGATTAAATGGGTGACACTAATAATATGGAACAGCTTTGGGACTCACATCTATAAAGGAAACACTTGTCACAAGCTTTCACAACTGGAAATGAGCTACACTGGTTGCAGTAAATTAACATATACAGGCGGTCATGTTTCCACCATAACTAAGACAAATATTCAGCTAGAATACTGACATTTGGTCTAGACACTAAGTGAATGACCACAATAAATAAAAAGTAGCTTTGAGACCTACAGAATGGGTTAAACCCATGTCACATTGCTCTGTCACTAGCAATGACAGGCTCTGCCTGCAATAAACCATGTACCTGGGGTAACATTTTGGCAGCATAGCTAAGCCAAATATTGGGATGTAATGCTGCAATTTGGGCCAAAGATTAAGTGGGTGACACTAATAAATATGGAACAGCTTTGGGACTTACATCTAGGTTAAAATCTCATGTAGGAAGATTCCACAACTGGAAATGAGCTATACTGGTTGCAGTAACTCGTATATACAGGGGGTCATATTCCCACCATAACTAAGCCAAATATTGAGATATTATACTGCAATTTGGTACAAACACTAAGTAAACCATAGTAATCCGTATGAAATAGCTTTGAGACCTAAAGAATGGGTTCACCCATGTCACATTGCTCTGTTACCTGCAATGAAGTGGTCTAGCTGCATAAAACCCATATACCTAATGCGCCATTTTGGCAGCATGACTAAGCCAAAGTCAAAGTTGGGGTTTTACGTCCCGTTCAACAGCCAGGGTCATATTGGGACAGGTCCTGAGAATTGCCACTTGTGGGACTCGAACCCACAGAGGTGACAGCCTATGATTAGATGCCAAACTTGCTAACCACTAGGCCACTGAGGACCTATACATGACTAAGCCAAATATTGGGATGTAATACTGCAATTTGGGCCAAAGATTAAGTGGATCACACTAATAAATATGGAACAATTTGGGACTTACATCTATAAAGGAAACTCTTGTCACAAGCTTTCACAACTGGAAATGAGCTACACTGGTTGCAGTAAATTAACATATACAGGCGGTCATGTTTTCACCATAACTAAGACAAATATTCAGCTAGAATACTGCCATTTGGTCCAGACACTAAGTGAATAACCACAATAAATAAGAAATAGCTTTGAGACCTAAAGAACGTGTTAAACCAATGTCACATTGTTCTGTAACTGGCAATGAAGGGCTCTGGCTGCAATAAACCATGTACCTGGGGTGACATTTTGACAGCATAACTAAACCAAATATTGGGATGTAATGCTGCATTTTGGGCCAAAGATTAAGTGGGTGACACTAATAAATATGGAACAGCTTTGGGACTTACATCTAGGTTAAAATCTCATGTAGGAAGATTCCACGACTGGAAATGAGCTATACTGGTTGCAGTAACTTGTATATACAGGGGGTCATATTCCCACCATAACTAAGCCAAATATTGAGATATTATACTGCAATTTGGTACAAACACTAAGTAAACCATACTAATCCGTATGGAATACCTTTGAGACCTAAAGAATGGGTTAACCCATGTCACATTGCTATGTTACCTGCAATGAAGTGGTCTAGCTGCATAAAACCCATATACCTAGTGCGCCATTTTGGCAGCATGACTAAGCCAAATATTGGGATGTAATGCTGCAATTTGGGCCAAAGATTAAGTGGGTCACACTAATAAATGTGGAACAATTTGGGACTTACATCTATAAAGGAAACTCTTGTCACAAGCTTTCACAACTGGAAATGAGCTACACTGGTTGCAGTAAATTAACATATACAGGCGGTCATGTTTTCACCATAACTAAGACAAATATTCAGCTAGAATACTGCCATTTGGTCCAGACACTAAGTGAATAACCACAATAAATAAGAAATAGCTTTGAGACCTACAGAATGGGTTAACAGATGTCACATTGCTCTGTTACCAGCAATGAAGTGGTCTAGCTGCATAAAACCCATATACCTAGTCCGCCATTTTGCCAGCATGACTAAGCCAAATATTGGGATGTAATACTGCAATTTGGGCCAAAGATTAAGTGGATCACACTAATAAATATGGAACAATTTGGGACTTACATCTATAAAGGAAACTCTTGTCACAAGCTTTCACAACTGGAAATGAGCTACACTGGTTGCAGTAAATTAACATATACAGGCGGTCATGTTTTCACCATAACTAAGACAAATATTCAGCTAGAATACTGCCATTTGGTCCAGACACTAAGTGAATAACCACAATAAATAAGAAATAGCTTTGAGACCTACAGAACGTGTTAAACCCATGTCACATTGTTCTGTAACTGGCAATGAAGGGTTCTGGCTGCAATAAACCATGTACCTATGGTGACATTTTGGCAGCATAACTAAACCAAATATTGGGATGTAATGCTGCAATTTGGGTCAAAGATTAAGTGGGTGACACTAATAAATATGGAGCAGCTTTGGGACTTACATCTAGGTTAAAATCTCATGTAGGAAGATTCCACGACTGGAAAAGAGCTATACTGGTTGCAGTAACTCGTATATACAGGGGGTCATGTTCCCACCATAACTAAGCCAAATATTGAGATATTATACTGCAATTTGGTACAAAAACTAAGTAAACCATAGTAATCCGTATAGAATAGCTTTGAGACCTAAAGAATTGGTTCACTCATGTCACATTGCTATGTTACCAGCAATGAAGTGGTCTAGCTGCATAAAACCCATATATCTAGTGTGCCATTTTGGCAGCATGACTAAGCCAAATATTGGGATGTAATGCTGTAATTTGGGCCAAAGATTAAATGGGTGACACTAATAATATGGAACAGCTTTGGGACTCACATCTATAAAGGAAACACTTGTCACAAGCTTTCACAACTGGAAATGAGCTACACTGGTTGCAGTAAATTAACATATACAGGCGGTCATGTTTCCACCATAACTAAGACAAATATTCAGCTAGAATACTGACATTTGGTCTAGACACTAAGTGAATGACCACAATAAATAAAAAGTAGCTTTGAGACCTACAGAATGGGTTAAACCCATGTCACATTGCTCTGTCACTAGCAATGACAGGCTCTGCCTGCAATAAACCATGTACCTGGGGTAACATTTTGGCAGCATAGCTAAGCCAAATATTGGGATGTAATGCTGCAATTTGGGCCAAAGATTAAGTGGGTGACACTAATAAATATGGAACAGCTTTGGGACTTACATCTAGGTTAAAATCTCATGTAGGAAGATTCCACAACTGGAAATGAGCTATACTGGTTGCAGTAACTCGTATATACAGGGGGTCATATTCCCACCATAACTAAGCCAAATATTGAGATATTATACTGCAATTTGGTACAAACACTAAGTAAACCATAGTAATCCGTATGAAATAGCTTTGAGACCTAAAGAATGGGTTCACCCATGTCACATTGCTCTGTTACCTGCAATGAAGTGGTCTAGCTGCATAAAACCCATATACCTAATGCGCCATTTTGGCAGCATGACTAAGCCAAAGTCAAAGTTGGGGTTTTACGTCCCGTTCAACATCCAGGGTCATATTGGGACAGGTCCTGAGAATTGCCACTTGTGGGACTCGAACCCACAGAGGTGACAGCCTATGATTAGATGCCAAACTTGCTAACCACTAGGCCACTGAGGACCTATACATGACTAAGCCAAATATTGGGATGTAATACTGCAATTTGGGCCAAAGATTAAGTGGATCACACTAATAAATATGGAACAATTTGGGACTTACATCTATAAAGGAAACTCTTGTCACAAGCTTTCACAACTGGAAATGAGCTACACTGGTTGCAGTAAATTAACATATACAGGCGGTCATGTTTTCACCATAACTAAGACAAATATTCAGCTAGAATACTGCCATTTGGTCCAGACACTAAGTGAATAACCACAATAAATAAGAAATAGCTTTGAGACCTAAAGAACGTGTTAAACCAATGTCACATTGTTCTGTAACTGGCAATGAAGGGCTCTGGCTGCAATAAACCATGTACCTGGGGTGACATTTTGACAGCATAACTAAACCAAATATTGGGATGTAATGCTGCAATTTGGGCCAAAGATTAAGTGGGTGACACTAATAAATATGGAACAGCTTTGGGACTTACATCTAGGTTAAAATCTCATGTAGGAAGATTCCACGACTGGAAATGAGCTATACTGGTTGCAGTAACTTGTATATACAGGGGGTCATATTCCCACCATAACTAAGCCAAATATTGAGATATTATACTGCAATTTGGTACAAACACTAAGTAAACCATACTAATCCGTATGGAATACCTTTGAGACCTAAAGAATGGGTTAACCCATGTCACATTGCTATGTTACCTGCAATGAAGTGGTCTAGCTGCATAAAACCCATATACCTAGTGCGCCATTTTGGCAGCATGACTAAGCCAAATATTGGGATGTAATGCTGCAATTTGGGCCAAAGATTAAGTGGGTCACACTAATAAATGTGGAACAATTTGGGACTTACATCTATAAAGGAAACTCTTGTCACAAGCTTTCACAACTGGAAATGAGCTACACTGGTTGCAGTAAATTAACATATACAGGCGGTCATGTTTCCACCATAACTAAGACAAATATTCAGCTAGAATACTGCCATTTGGTCCAGACACTCTCTGAATAACCACAATAAATAAGAAATAGCTTTGAGACCTACAGAATGGGTTAACAGATGTCACATTGCTCTGTTACCAGCAATGAAGTGGTCTAGCTGCATAAAACCCATATACCTAGTCCGCCATTTTGCCAGCATGACTAAGCCAAATATTGGGATGTAATACTGCAATTTGGGCCAAAGATTAAGTGGATCACACTAATAAATATGGAACAATTTGGGACTTACATCTATAAAGGAAACTCTTGTCACAAGCTTTCACAACTGGAAATGAGCTACACTGGTTGCAGTAAATTAACATATACAGGCGGTCATGTTTTCACCATAACTAAGACAAATATTCAGCTAGAATACTGCCATTTGGTCCAGACACTAAGTGAATAACCACAATAAATAAGAAATAGCTTTGAGACCTACAGAATGTGTTAAACCCATGTCACATTGCTCTGTCACTAGCAATGACAGGCTCTGCCTGCAATAAACCATGTACCTGGGGTAACATTTTGGCAGCATAGCTAAGCCAAATATTGGGATGTAATGCTGCAATTTGGGCCAAAGATTAAGTGGGTGACACTAATAAATATGGAACAGCTTTGGGACTTACATCTAGGTTAAAATCTCATGTAGGAAGATTCCACGACTGGAAATGAGCTATACTGGTTGCAGTAACTCGTATATACAGGGGGTCATATTCCCACCATAACTAAGCCAAATATTGAGATATTATACTGCAATTTGGTACAAAAACTAAGTAAACCATAGTAATCCGTATAGAATAGCTTTGAGACCTAAAGAATTGGTTCACTCATGTCACATTGCTATGTTACCAGCAATGAAGTGGTCTAGCTGCATAAAACCCATATATCTAGTGTGCCATTTTGGCAGCATGACTAAGCCAAATATTGGGATGTAATGCTGTAATTTGGGCCAAAGATTAAATGGGTGACACTAATAATATGGAACAGCTTTGGGACTCACATCTATAAAGGAAACACTTGTCACAAGCTTTCACAACTGGAAATGAGCTACACTGGTTGCAGTAAATTAACATATACAGGCGGTCATGTTTCCACCATAACTAAGACAAATATTCAGCTAGAATACTGACATTTGGTCTAGACACTAAGTGAATGACCACAATAAATAAAAAGTAGCTTTGAGACCTACAGAATGGGTTAAACCCATGTCACATTGCTCTGTCACTAGCAATGACAGGCTCTGCCTGCAATAAACCATGTACCTGGGGTAACATTTTGGCAGCATAGCTAAGCCAAATATTGGGATGTAATGCTGCAATTTGGGCCAAAGATTAAGTGGGTGACACTAATAAATATGGAACAGCTTTGGGACTTACATCTAGGTTAAAATCTCATGTAGGAAGATTCCACGACTGGAAATGAGCTATACTGGTTGCAGTAACTCGTATATACAGGGGGTCATATTCCCACCATAACTAAGCCAAATATTGAGATATTATACTGCAATTTGGTACAAACACTAAGTAAACCATAGTAATCCGTATGAAATAGCTTTGAGACCTAAAGAATGGGTTCACCCATGTCACATTGCTCTGTTACCTGCAATGAAGTGGTCTAGCTGCATAAAACCCATATACCTAATGCGCCATTTTGGCAGCATGACTAAGCCAAAGTCAAAGTTGGGGTTTTACGTCCCGTTCAACAGCCAGGGTCATATTGGGACAGGTCCTGAGAATTGCCACTTGTGGGACTCGAACCCACAAAGGTGACAGCCTATGATTAGATGCCAAACTTGCTAACCACTAGGCCACTGAGGACCTATACATGACTAAGCCAAATATTGGGATGTAATACTGCAATTTGGGCCAAAGATTAAGTGGATCACACTAATAAATATGGAACAATTTGGGACTTACATCTATAAAGGAAACTCTTGTCACAAGCTTTCACAACTGGAAATGAGCTACACTGGTTGCAGTAAATTAACATATACAGGCGGTCATGTTTTCACCATAACTAAGACAAATATTCAGCTAGAATACTGCCATTTGGTCCAGACACTAAGTGAATAACCACAATAAATAAGAAATAGCTTTGAGACCTAAAGAACGTGTTAAACCAATGTCACATTGTTCTGTAACTGGCAATGAAGGGCTCTGGCTGCAATAAACCATGTACCTGGGGTGACATTTTGACAGCATAACTAAACCAAATATTGGGATGTAGTGCTGCAATTTGGGCCAAAGATTAAGTGGGTGACACTAATAAATATGGAACAGCTTTTGGGACTTACATCTAGGTTAAAATCTCATGTAGGAAGATTCCACGACTGGAAATGAGCTATACTGGTTGCAGTAACTTGTATATACAGGGGGTCCTATTCCCACCATAACTAAGCCAAATATTGAGATATTATACTGCAATTTGGTACAAACACTAAGTAAACCATACTAATCCGTATGGAATACCTTTGAGACCTAAAGAATGGGTTAACCCATGTCACATTGCTATGTTACCTGCAATGAAGTGGTCTAGCTGCATAAAACCCATATACCTAGTGCGCCATTTTGGCAGCATGACTAAGCCAAATATTGGGATGTAATGCTGCAATTTGGGCCAAAGATTAAGTGGGTCACACTAATAAATGTGGAACAATTTGGGACTTACATCTATAAAGGAAACTCTTGTCACAAGCTTTCACAACTGGAAATGAGCTACACTGGTTGCAGTAAATTAACATATACAGGCGGTCATGTTTCCACCATAACTAAGACAAATATTCAGCTAGAATACTGCCATTTGGTCCAGACACTCTCTGAATAACCACAATAAATAAGAAATAGCTTTGAGACCTACAGAATGGGTTAACAGATGTCACATTGCTCTGTTACCAGCAATGAAGTGGTTTAGCTGCATAAAACCCATATACCTAGTCCGCCATTTTGCCAGCATGACTAAGCCAAATATTGGGATGTAATACTGCAATTTGGGCCAAAGATTAAGTGGATCACACTAATAAATATGGAACAATTTGGGACTTACATCTATAAAGGAAACTCTTGTCACAAGCTTTCACAACTGGAAATGAGCTACACTGGTTGCAGTAAATTAACATATACAGGCGGTCATGTTTTCACCATAACTAAGACAAATATTCAGCTAGAATACTGCCATTTGGTCCAGACACTAAGTGAATAACCACAATAAATAAGAAATAGCTTTGAGACCTACAGAATGTGTTAAACCCATGTCACATTGCTCTGTCACTAGCAATGACAGGCTCTGCCTGCAATAAACCATGTACCTGGGGTAACATTTTGGCAGCATAGCTAAGCCAAATATTGGGATGTAATGCTGCAATTTGGGCCAAAGATTAAGTGGGTGACACTAATAAATATGGAACAGCTTTGGGACTTACATCTAGGTTAAAATCTCATGTAGGAAGATTCCACGACTGGAAATGAGCTATACTGGTTGCAGTAACTCGTATATACAGGGGGTCATATTCCCACCATAACTAAGCCAAATATTGAGATATTATACTGCAATTTGGTACAAACACTAAGTAAACCAGAGTAATCCGTATGAAATACCTTTGAGACCTAAAGAATTGGTTCACTCATGTCACATTGCTATGTTACCAGCAATGAAGTGGTCTAGCTGCATAAAACCCATAAACCTAGTGTGCCATTTTGGCAGCATGACTAAGCCAAATATTGGGATGTAATGCTGCAATTTGGGCCAAAGATTAAATGGGTGACACTAATAATATGGAACAGCTTTGGGACTCACATCTATAAAGGAAACACTTGTCACAAGCTTTCACACTGGAAATGAGCTACACTGGTTGCAGTAAATTAACATATACAGGCGGTCATGTTTCCACCATAACTAAGACAAATATTCAGCTAGAATACTGCCATTTGGTCCAGACACTCTCTGAATAACCACAATAAATAAGAAATAGCTTTGAGACCTACAGAATGGGTTAACAGATGTCACATTGCTCTGTTACCAGCAATGAAGTGGTCTAGCTGCATAAAACCCATATACCTAGTCCGCCATTTTGGCAGCATGACTAAGCCAAATATTGGGATGTAATACTGCAATTTGGGCCAAAGATTAAGTTGATCACACTAATAAATATGGAACAATTTGGGACTTACATCTATAAAGGAAACTCTTGTCACAAGCTTTCACAACTGGAAATGAGCTACACTGGTTGCAGTAAATTAACATATACAGGCGGTCATGTTTTCACCATAACTAAGACAAATATTCAGCTAGAATACTGCCATTTGGTCCAGACACTAAGTGAATGACCACAATAAATAAGAAATAGCTTTGAGACCTAAAGAACGTGTTAAACCAATGTCACATTGTTCTGTAACTGGCAATGAAGGGCTCTGGCTGCAATAAACCATGTACCTGGGGTGACATTTTGACAGCATAACTAAACCAAATATTGGGATGTAATGCTTCAATTTGGGCCAAAGATTAAGTGGGTGACACTAATAAATATGGAGCAGCTTTGGGACTTACATCTAGGTTAAAATCTCATGTAGGAAGATTCCACGACTGGAAATGAGCTATACTGGTTGCAGTAACTCGTATATACAGGGGGTCATATGCCCACCATAACTAAGCCAAATATTGAGATATTATACTGCAATTTGGTACAAACACTAAGTAAACCATACTAATCCGTATGGAATACGTTTGAGACCTAAAGAATGGGTTAACCCATGTCACATTGCTATGTTACCTGCAATGAAGTGGTCTAGCTGCATAAAACCCATATACCTAGTGCGCCATTTTGGCAGCATGACTAAGCCAAATATTGGGATGTAATGTTGCAATTTGGGCCAAAGATTAAGTGGGTCACACTAATAAATATGGAACAATTTGGGACTTACATCTATAAAGGAAACTCTTGTCACAAGCTTTCACAACTGGAAATGAGCTACACTGGTTGCAGTAAATTAACATATACAGGCGGTCATGTTTCCACCATAACTAAGACAAATATTCAGCTAGAATACTGCCATTTGGTCCAGACACTCTCTGAATAACCACAATAAATAAGAAATAGCTTTGAGACCTACAGAATGGGTTAACAGATGTCACATTGCTCTGTTACCAGCAATGAAGTGGTCTAGCTGCATAAAACCCATATACCTAGTCCGCCATTTTGCCAGCATGACTAAGCCAAATATTGGGATGTAATACTGCAGTTTGGGCCAAAGATTAAGTGGATCACACTAATAAATATGAAACAATTTGGGACTTACATCTATAAAGGAAACTCTTGTCACAAGCTTTCACAACTGGAAATGAGCTACACTGGTTGCAGTAAATTAACATATACAGGCGGTCATGTTTTCACCATAACTAAGACAAATATTCAGCTAGAATACTGCCATTTGGTCCAGACACTAAGTGAATAACCACAATAAATAAGAAATAGCTTTGAGACCTACAGAATGTGTTAAACCCATGTCACATTGCTCTGTCACTAGCAATGACAGGCTCTGCCTGCAATAAACCATGTACCTGGGGTAACATTTTGGCAGCATAGCTAAGCCAAATATTGGGATGTAATGCTGCAATTTGGGCCAAAGTTTAAGTGGGTGACACTAATAAATATGGAACAGCTTTGGGACTTACATCTAGGTTAAAATCTCATGTAGGAAGATTCCACGACTGGAAATGAGCTATACTGGTTGCAGTAACTCGTATATACAGGGGGTCATATTCCCACCATAACTAAGCCAAATATTGAGATATTATACTGCAATTTGGTACAAACACTAAGTAAACCATAGTAATCCGTATGAAATAGCTTTGAGACCTAAAGAATGGGTTCACCCATGTCACATTGCTCTGTTACCTGCAATGAAGTGGTCTAGCTGCATAAAACCCATATACCTAATGCGCCATTTTGGCAGCATGACTAAGCCAAAGTCAAAGTTGGGGTTTTACGTCCCGTTCAACAGCCAGGGTCATATTGGGACAGGTCCTGAGAATTGCCACTTGTGGGACTCGAACCCACAGAGGTGACAGCATATGATTAGATGCCAAACTTGCTAACCACTAGGCCACTGAGGACCTATACATGACTAAGCCAAATATTGGGATGTAATACTGCAATTTGGGCCAAAGATTAAGTGGATCACACTAATAAATATGGAACAATTTGGGACTTACATCTATAAAGGAAACTCTTGTCACAAGCTTTCACAACTGGAAATGAGCTACACTGGTTGCAGTAAATTAACATATACAGGCGGTCATGTTTTCACCATAACTAAGACAAATATTCAGCTAGAATACTGCCATTTGGTCCAGACACTAAGTGAATGACCACAATAAATAAGAAATAGCTTTGAGACCTAAAGAACGTGTTAAACCAATGTCACATTGTTCTGTAACTGGCAATGAAGGGCTCTGGCTGCAATAAACCATGTACCTGGGGTGACATTTTGACAGCATAACTAAACCAAATATTGGGATGTAATGCTTCAATTTGGGCCAAAGATTAAGTGGGTGACACTAATAAATATGGAGCAGCTTTGGGACTTACATCTAGGTTAAAATCTCATGTAGGAAGATTCCACGACTGGAAATGAGCTATACTGGTTGCAGTAACTCGTATATACAGGGGGTCATATGCCCACCATAACTAAGCCAAATATTGAGATATTATACTGCAATTTGGTACAAACACTAAGTAAACCATACTAATCCGTATGGAATACGTTTGAGACCTAAAGAATGGGTTAACCCATGTCACATTGCTATGTTACCTGCAATGAAGTGGTCTAGCTGCATAAAACCCATATACCTAGTGCGCCATTTTGGCAGCATGACTAAGCCAAATATTGGGATGTAATGTTGCAATTTGGGCCAAAGATTAAGTGGGTCACACTAATAAATATGGAACAATTTGGGACTTACATCTATAAAGGAAACTCTTGTCACAAGCTTTCACAACTGGAAATGAGCTACACTGGTTGCAGTAAATTAACATATACAGGCGGTCATGTTTCCACCATAACTAAGACAAATATTCAGCTAGAATACTGCCATTTGGTCCAGACACTCTCTGAATAACCACAATAAATAAGAAATAGCTTTGAGACCTACAGAATGGGTTAACAGATGTCACATTGCTCTGTTACCAGCAATGAAGTGGTCTAGCTGCATAAAACCCATATACCTAGTCCGCCATTTTGCCAGCATGACTAAGCCAAATATTGGGATGTAATACTGCAGTTTGGGCCAAAGATTAAGTGGATCACACTAATAAATATGAAACAATTTGGGACTTACATCTATAAAGGAAACTCTTGTCACAAGCTTTCACAACTGGAAATGAGCTACACTGGTTGCAGTAAATTAACATATACAGGCGGTCATGTTTTCACCATAACTAAGACAAATATTCAGCTAGAATACTGCCATTTGGTCCAGACACTAAGTGAATAACCACAATAAATAAGAAATAGCTTTGAGACCTACAGAATGTGTTAAACCCATGTCACATTGCTCTGTCACTAGCAATGACAGGCTCTGCCTGCAATAAACCATGTACCTGGGGTAACATTTTGGCAGCATAGCTAAGCCAAATATTGGGATGTAATGCTGCAATTTGGGCCAAAGATTAAGTGGGTGACACTAATAAATATGGAACAGCTTTGGGACTTACATCTAGGTTAAAATCTCATGTAGGAAGATTCCACGACTGGAAATGAGCTATACTGGTTGCAGTAACTCGTATATACAGGGGGTCATATTCCCACCATAACTAAGCCAAATATTGAGATATTATACTGCAATTTGGTACAAACACTAAGTAAACCATAGTAATCCATATGAAATAGCTTTGAGACCTAAAGAATGGGTTCACCCATGTCACATTGCTCTGTTACCTGCAATGAAGTGGTCTAGCTGCATAAAACCCATATACCTAATGCGCCATTTTGGCAGCATGACTAAGCCAAAGTCAAAGTTGGGGTTTTACGTCCCGTTCAACAGCCAGGGTCATATTGGGACAGGTCCTGAGAATTGCCACTTGTGGGACTCGAACCCACAGAGGTGACAGCGTATGATTAGATGCCAAACTTGCTAACCACTAGGCCACTGAGGACCTATACATGACTAAGCCAAATATTGGGATGTAATACTGCAATTTGGGCCAAAGATTAAGTGGATCACACTAATAAATATGGAACAATTTGGGACTTACATCTATAAAGGAAACTCTTGTCACAAGCTTTCACAACTGGAAATGAGCTACACTGGTTGCAGTAAATTAACATATACAGGCGGTCATGTTTTCACCATAACTAAGACAAATATTCAGCTAGAATACTGCCATTTGGTCCAGACACTAAGTGAATGACCACAATAAATAAGAAATAGCTTTGAGACCTAAAGAACGTGTTAAACCAATGTCACATTGTTCTGTAACTGGCAATGAAGGGCTCTGGCTGCAATAAACCATGTACCTGGGGTGACATTTTGACAGCATAACTAAACCAAATATTGGGATGTAATGCTTCAATTTGGGCCAAAGATTAAGTGGGTGACACTAATAAATATGGAACAGCTTTGGGACTTACATCTAGGTTAAAATCTCATGTAGGAAGATTCCACGACTGGAAATGAGCTATACTGGTTGCAGTAACTCGTATATACAGGGGGTCATATGCCCACCATAACTAAGCCAAATATTGAGATATTATACTGCAATTTGGTACAAACACTAAGTAAACCATACTAATCCGTATGGAATACGTTTGAGACCTAAAGAATGGGTTAACCCATGTCACATTGCTATGTTACCTGCAATGAAGTGGTCTAGCTGCATAAAACCCATATACCTAGTGCGCCATTTTGGCAGCATGACTAAGCCAAATATTGGGATGTAATGTTGCAATTTGGGCCAAAGATTAAGTGGGTCACACTAATAAATATGGAACAATTTGGGACTTACATCTATAAAGGAAACTCTTGTCACAAGCTTTCACAACTGGAAATGAGCTACACTGGTTGCAGTAAATTAACATATACAGGCGGTCATGTTTCCACCATAACTAAGACAAATATTCAGCTAGAATACTGCCATTTGGTCCAGACACTCTCTGAATAACCACAATAAATAAGAAATAGCTTTGAGACCTACAGAATGGGTTAACAGATGTCACATTGCTCTGTTACCAGCAATGAAGTGGTCTAGCTGCATAAAACCCATATACCTAGTCCGCCATTTTGCCAGCATGACTAAGCCAAATATTGGGATGTAATACTGCAGTTTGGGCCAAAGATTAAGTGGATCACACTAATAAATATGAAACAATTTGGGACTTACATCTATAAAGGAAACTCTTGTCACAAGCTTTCACAACTGGAAATGAGCTACACTGGTTGCAGTAAATTAACATATACAGGCGGTCATGTTTTCACCATAACTAAGACAAATATTCAGCTAGAATACTGCCATTTGGTCCAGACACTAAGTGAATAACCACAATAAATAAGAAATAGCTTTGAGACCTACAGAATGTGTTAAACCCATGTCACATTGCTCTGTCACTAGCAATGACAGGCTCTGCCTGCAATAAACCATGTACCTGGGGTAACATTTTGGCAGCATAGCTAAGCCAAATATTGGGATGTAATGCTGCAATTTGGGCCAAAGATTAAGTGGGTGACACTAATAAATATGGAACAGCTTTGGGACTTACATCTAGGTTAAAATCTCATGTAGGAAGATTCCACGACTGGAAATGAGCTATACTGGTTGCAGTAACTCGTATATACAGGGGGTCATATTCCCACCATAACTAAGCCAAATATTGAGATATTATACTGCAATTTGGTACAAACACTAAGTAAACCATAGTAATCCGTATGAAATAGCTTTGAGACCTAAAGAATGGGTTCACCCATGTCACATTGCTCTGTTACCTGCAATGAAGTGGTCTAGCTGCATAAAACCCATATACCTAATGCGCCATTTTGGCAGCATGACTAAGCCAAAGTCAAAGTTGGGGTTTTACGTCCCGTTCAACAGCCAGGGTCATATTGGGACAGGTCCTGAGAATTGCCACTTGTGGGACTCGAACCCACAGAGGTGACAGCGTATGATTAGATGCCAAACTTGCTAACCACTAGGCCACTGAGGACCTATACATGACTAAGCCAAATATTGGGATGTAATACTGCAATTTGGGCCAAAGATTAAGTGGATCACACTAATAAATATGGAACAATTTGGGACTTACATCTATAAAGGAAACTCTTGTCACAAGCTTTCACAACTGGAAATGAGCTACACTGGTTGCAGTAAATTAACATATACAGGCGGTCATGTTTTCACCATAACTAAGACAAATATTCAGCTAGAATACTGCCATTTGGTCCAGACACTAAGTGAATGACCACAATAAATAAGAAATAGCTTTGAGACCTAAAGAACGTGTTAAACCAATGTCACATTGTTCTGTAACTGGCAATGAAGGGCTCTGGCTGCAATAAACCATGTACCTGGGGTGACATTTTGACAGCATAACTAAACCAAATATTGGGATGTAATGCTTCAATTTGGGCCAAAGATTAAGTGGGTGACACTAATAAATATGGAGCAGCTTTGGGACTTACATCTAGGTTAAAATCTCATGTAGGAAGATTCCACGACTGGAAATGAGCTATACTGGTTGCAGTAACTCGTATATACAGGGGGTCATATGCCCACCATAACTAAGCCAAATATTGAGATATTATACTGCAATTTGGTACAAACACTAAGTAAACCATACTAATCCGTATGGAATACGTTTGAGACCTAAAGAATGGGTTAACCCATGTCACATTGCTATGTTACCTGCAATGAAGTGGTCTAGCTGCATAAAACCCATATACCTAGTGCGCCATTTTGGCAGCATGACTAAGCCAAATATTGGGATGTAATGTTGCAATTTGGGCCAAAGATTAAGTGGGTCACACTAATAAATATGGAACAATTTGGGACTTACATCTATAAAGGAAACTCTTGTCACAAGCTTTCACAACTGGAAATGAGCTACACTGGTTGCAGTAAATTAACATATACAGGCGGTCATGTTTCCACCATAACTAAGACAAATATTCAGCTAGAATACTGCCATTTGGTCCAGACACTCTCTGAATAACCACAATAAATAAGAAATAGCTTTGAGACCTACAGAATGGGTTGACAGATGTCACATTGCTCTGTTACCAGCAATGAAGTGGTCTAGCTGCATAAAACCCATATACCTAGTCCGCCATTTTGCCAGCATGACTAAGCCAAATATTGGGATGTAATACTGCAGTTTGGGCCAAAGATTAAGTGGATCACACTAATAAATATGAAACAATTTGGGACTTACATCTATAAAGGAAACTCTTGTCACAAGCTTTCACAACTGGAAATGAGCTACACTGGTTGCAGTAAATTAACATATACAGGCGGTCATGTTTTCACCATAACTAAGACAAATATTCAGCTAGAATACTGCCATTTGGTCCAGACACTAAGTGAATAACCACAATAAATAAGAAATAGCTTTGAGACCTACAGAATGTGTTAAACCCATGTCACATTGCTCTGTCACTAGCAATGACAGGCTCTGCCTGCAATAAACCATGTACCTGGGGTAACATTTTGGCAGCATAGCTAAGCCAAATATTGGGATGTAATGCTGCAATTTGGGCCAAAGATTAAGTGGGTGACACTAATAAATATGGAACAGCTTTGGGACTTACATCTAGGTTAAAATCTCATGTAGGAAGATTCCACGACTGGAAATGAGCTATACTGGTTGCAGTAACTCGTATATACAGGGGGTCATATTCCCACCATAACTAAGCCAAATATTGAGATATTATCCTGCAATTTGGTACAAACACTAAGTAAACCATAGTAATCCGTATGAAATAGCTTTGAGACCTAAAGAATGGGTTCACCCATGTCACATTGCTCTGTTACCTGCAATGAAGTGGTCTAGCTGCATAAAACCCATATACCTAATGCGCCATTTTGGCAGCATGACTAAGCCAAAGTCAAAGTTGGGGTTTTACGTCCCGTTCAACAGCCAGGGTCATATTGGGACAGGTCCTGAGAATTGCCACTTGTGGG
The DNA here is from genome assembly GCA_964017235.1 of Sabellastarte sp. h YS-2021. Classification (NCBI taxonomy): domain Eukaryota; kingdom Metazoa; phylum Annelida; class Polychaeta; order Sabellida; family Sabellidae; genus Sabellastarte; species Sabellastarte sp. h YS-2021. The sequence continues at coordinate 23,259,908 of OZ024935.1, read as the reverse complement.
ACTCGAACCCACAGAGGTGACAGCCTATGATTAGATGCCAAACTTGCTAACCACTAGGCCACTGAGGACCTATACATGACTAAGCCAAATATTGGGATGTAATACTGCAATTTGGGCCAAAGATTAAGTGGATCACACTAATAAATATGGAACAATTTGGGACTTACATCTATAAAGGAAACTCTTGTCACAAGCTTTCACAACTGGAAATGAGCTACACTGGTTGCAGTAAATTAACATATACAGGCGGTCATGTTTTCACCATAACTAAGACAAATATTCAGCTAGAATACTGCCATTTGGTCCAGACACTAAGTGAATAACCACAATAAATAAGAAATAGCTTTGAGACCTAAAGAACGTGTTAAACCAATGTCACATTGTTCTGTAACTGGCAATGAAGGGCTCTGGCTGCAATAAACCATGTACCTGGGGTGACATTTTGACAGCATAACTAAACCAAATATTGGGATGTAATGCTGCAATTTGGGCCAAAGATTAAGTGGGTGACACTAATAAATATGGAACAGCTTTGGGACTTACATCTAGGTTAAAATCTCATGTAGGAAGATTCCACGACTGGAAATGAGCTATACTGGTTGCAGTAACTTGTATATACAGGGGGTCATATTCCCACCATAACTAAGCCAAATATTGAGATATTATACTGCAATTTGGTACAAACACTAAGTAAACCATACTAATCCGTATGGAATACCTTTGAGACCTAAAGAATGGGTTAACCCATGTCACATTGCTATGTTACCTGCAATGAAGTGGTCTAGCTGCATAAAACCCATATACCTAGTGCGCCATTTTGGCAGCATGACTAAGCCAAATATTGGGATGTAATGCTGCAATTTGGGCCAAAGATTAAGTGGGTCACACTAATAAATGTGGAACAATTTGGGACTTACATCTATAAAGGAAACTCTTGTCACAAGCTTTCACAACTGGAAATGAGCTACACTGGTTGCAGTAAATTAACATATACAGGCGGTCATGTTTTCACCATAACTAAGACAAATATTCAGCTAGAATACTGCCATTTGGTCCAGACACTAAGTGAATAACCACAATAAATAAGAAATAGCTTTGAGACCTACAGAATGTGTTAAACCCATGTCACATTGCTCTGTCACTAGCAATGACAGGCTCTGCCTGCAATAAACCATGTACCTGGGGTAACATTTTGGCAGCATAGCTAAGCCAAATATTGGGATGTAATGCTGCAATTTGGGCCAAAGATTAAGTGGGTGACACTAATAAATATGGAACAGCTTTGGGACTTACATCTAGGTTAAAATCTCATGTAGGAAGATTCCACGACTGGAAATGAGCTATACTGGTTGCAGTAACTCGTATATACAGGGGGTCATATTCCCACCATAACTAAGCCAAATATTGAGATATTATACTGCAATTTGGTACAAACACTAAGTAAACCATAGTAATCCGTATGAAATAGCTTTGAGACCTAAAGAATGGGTTCACCCATGTCACATTGCTCTGTTACCTGCAATGAAGTGGTCTAGCTGCATAAAACCCATATACCTAATGCGCCATTTTGGCAGCATGACTAAGCCAAAGTCAAAGTTGGGGTTTTACGTCCCGTTCAACAGCCAGGGTTATATTGGGACAGGTCCTGAGAATTGCCACTTGTGGGACTCGAACCCACAGAGGTGACAGCCTATGATTAGATGCCAAACTTGCTAACCACTAGGCCACTGAGGACCTATACATGACTAAGCCAAATATTGGGATGTAATACTGCAATTTGGGCCAAAGATTAAGTGGATCACACTAATAAATATGGAACAATTTGGGACTTACATCTATAAAGGAAACTCTTGTCACAAGCTTTCACAACTGGAAATGAGCTACACTGGTTGCAGTAAATTAACATATACAGGCGGTCATGTTTTCACCATAACTAAGACAAATATTCAGCTAGAATACTGCCATTTGGTCCAGACACTAAGTGAATAACCACAATAAATAAGAAATAGCTTTGAGACCTAAAGAACGTGTTAAACCAATGTCACATTGTTCTGTAACTGGCAATGAAGGGCTCTGGCTGCAATAAACCATGTACCTGGGGTGACATTTTGACAGCATAACTAAACCAAATATTGGGATGTAATGCTGCAATTTGGGCCAAAGATTAAGTGGGTGACACTAATAAATATGGAACAGCTTTGGGACTTACATCTAGGTTAAAATCTCATGTAGGAAGATTCCACGACTGGAAATGAGCTATACTGGTTGCAGTAACTTGTATATACAGGGGGTCATATTCCCACCATAACTAAGCCAAATATTGAGATATTATACTGCAATTTGGTACAAACACTAAGTAAACCATACTAATCCGTATGGAATACCTTTGAGACCTAAAGAATGGGTTAACCCATGTCACATTGCTATGTTACCTGCAATGAAGTGGTCTAGCTGCATAAAACCCATATACCTAGTGCGCCATTTTGGCAGCATGACTAAGCCAAATATTGGGATGTAATGCTGCAATTTGGTCCAAAGATTAAGTGGGTCACACTAATAAATGTGGAACAATTTGGGACTTACATCTATAAAGGAAACTCTTGTCACAAGCTTTCACAACTGGAAATGAGCTACACTGGTTGCAGTAAATTAACATATACAGGCGGTCATGTTTCCACCATAACTAAGACAAATATTCAGCTAGAATACTGCCATTTGGTCCAGACACTCTCTGAATAACCACAATAAATAAGAAATAGCTTTGAGACCTACAGAATGGGTTAACAGATGTCACATTGCTCTGTTACCAGCAATGAAGTGGTCTAGCTGCATAAAACCCATATACCTAGTCCGCCATTTTGCCAGCATGACTAAGCCAAATATTGGGATGTAATACTGCAATTTGGGCCAAAGATTAAGTGGATCACACTAATAAATATGGAACAATTTGGGACTTACATCTATAAAGGAAACTCTTGTCACAAGCTTTCACAACTGGAAATGAGCTACACTGGTTACAGTAAATTAACATATACAGACGGTCATGTTTTCACCATAACTAAGACAAATATTCAGCTAGAATACTGCCATTTGGTCCAGACACTAAGTGAATAACCACAATAAATAAGAAATAGCTTTGAGACCTACAGAATGTGTTAAACCCATGTCACATTGCTCTGTCACTAGCAATGACAGGCTCTGCCTGCAATAAACCATGTACCTGGGGTAACATTTTGGCAGCATAGCTAAGCCAAATATTGGGATGTAATGCTGCAATTTGGGCCAAAGATTAAGTGGGTGACACTAATAAATATGGAACAGCTTTGGGACTTACATCTAGGTTAAAATCTCATGTAGGAAGATTCCACGACTGGAAATGAGCTATACTGGTTGCAGTAACTCGTATATACAGGGGGTCATATTCCCACCATAACTAAGCCAAATATTGAGATATTATACTGCAATTTGGTACAAACACTAAGTAAACCAGAGTAATCCGTATGAAATAGCTTTGAGACCTAAAGAATTGGTTCACTCATGTCACATTGCTATGTTACCAGCAATGAAGTGGTCTAGCTGCATAAAACCCATAAACCTAGTGTGCCATTTTGGCAGCATGACTAAGCCAAATATTGGGATGTAATGCTGCAATTTGGGCCAAAGATTAAATGGGTGACACTAATAATATGGAACAGCTTTGGGACTCACATCTATAAAGGAAACACTTGTCACAAGCTTTCACACTGGAAATGAGCTACACTGGTTGCAGTAAATTAACATATACAGGCGGTCATGTTTCCACCATAACTAAGACAAATATTCAGCTAGAATACTGCCATTTGGTCCAGACACTCTCTGAATAACCACAATAAATAAGAAATAGCTTTGAGACCTACAGAATGGGTTAACAGATGTCACATTGCTCTGTTACCAGCAATGAAGTGGTCTAGCTGCATAAAACCCATATACCTAGTCCGCCATTTTGGCAGCATGACTAAGCCAAATATTGGGATGTAATACTGCAATTTGGGCCAAAGATTAAGTGGATCACACTAATAAATATGGAACAATTTGGGACTTACATCTATAAAGGAAACTCTTGTCACAAGCTTTCACAACTGGAAATGAGCTACAAAGGTTGCAGTAAATTAACATATACAGGCGGTCATGTTTTCACCATAACTAAGACAAATATTCAGCTAGAATACTGCCATTTGGTCCAGACACTAAGTGAATGACCACAATAAATAAGAAATAGCTTTGAGACCTAAAGAACGTGTTAAACCAATGTCACATTGTTCTGTAACTGGCAATGAAGGGCTCTGGCTGCAATAAACCATGTACCTGGGGTGACATTTTGACAGCATAACTAAACCAAATATTGGGATGTAATGCTTCAATTTGGGCCAAAGATTAAGTGGGTGACACTAATAAATATGGAGCAGCTTTGGGACTTACATCTAGGTTAAAATCTCATGTAGGAAGATTCCACGACTGGAAATGAGCTATACTGGTTGCAGTAACTCGTATATACAGGGGGTCATATGCCCACCATAACTAAGCCAAATATTGAGATATTATACTGCAATTTGGTACAAACACTAAGTAAACCATACTAATCCGTATGGAATACGTTTGAGACCTAAAGAATGGGTTAACCCATGTCACATTGCTATGTTACCTGCAATGAAGTGGTCTAGCTGCATAAAACCCATATACCTAGTGCGCCATTTTGGCAGCATGACTAAGCCAAATATTGGGATGTAATGTTGCAATTTGGGCCAAAGATTAAGTGGGTCACACTAATAAATATGGAACAATTTGGGACTTACATCTATAAAGGAAACTCTTGTCACAAGCTTTCACAACTGGAAATGAGCTACACTGGTTGCAGTAAATTAACATATACAGGCGGTCATGTTTCCACCATAACTAAGACAAATATTCAGCTAGAATACTGCCATTTGGTCCAGACACTCTCTGAATAACCACAATAAATAAGAAATAGCTTTGAGACCTACAGAATGGGTTAACAGATGTCACATTGCTCTGTTACCAGCAATGAAGTGGTCTAGCTGCATAAAACCCATATACCTAGTCCGCCATTTTGCCAGCATGACTAAGCCAAATATTGGGATGTAATACTGCAGTTTGGGCCAAAGATTAAGTGGATCACACTAATAAATATGGAACAATTTGGGACTTACATCTATAAAGGAAACTCTTGTCACAAGCTTTCACAACTGGAAATGAGCTACACTGGTTGCAGTAAATTAACATATACAGGCGGTCATGTTTTCACCATAACTAAGACAAATATTCAGCTAGAATACTGCCATTTGGTCCAGACACTAAGTGAATAACCACAATAAATAAGAAATAGCTTTGAGACCTACAGAATGTGTTAAACCCATGTCACATTGCTCTGTCACTAGCAATGACAGGCTCTGCCTGCAATAAACCATGTACCTGGGGTAACATTTTGGCAGCATAGCTAAGCCAAATATTGGGATGTAATGCTGCAATTTGGGCCAAAGATTAAGTGGGTGACACTAATAAATATGGAACAGCTTTGGGACTTACATCTAGGTTAAAATCTCATGTAGGAAGATTCCACGACTGGAAATGAGCTATACTGGTTGCAGTAACTCGTATATACAGGGGGTCATATTCCCACCATAACTAAGCCAAATATTGAGATATTATACTGCAATTTGGTACAAACACTAAGTAAACCATAGTAATCCGTATGAAATAGCTTTGAGACCTAAAGAATTGGTTCACTCATGTCACATTGCTATGTTACCAGCAATGAAGTGGTCTAGCTGCATAAAACCCATAAACCTAGTGTGCCATTTTGGCAGCATGACTAAGCCAAATATTGGGATGTAATGCTGCAATTTGGGCCAAAGATTAAATGGGTGACACTAATAATATGGAACAGCTTTGGGACTCACATCTATAAAGGAAACACTTGTCACAAGCTTTCACACTGGAAATGAGCTACACTGGTTGCAGTAAATTAACATATACAGGCGGTCATGTTTCCACCATAACTAAGACAAATATTCAGCTAGAATACTGCCATTTGGTCCAGACACTCTCTGAATAACCACAATAAATAAGAAATAGCTTTGAGACCTACAGAATGGGTTAACAGATGTCACATTGCTCTGTTACCAGCAATGAAGTGGTCTAGCTGCATAAAACCCATATACCTAGTCCGCCATTTTGGCAGCATGACTAAGCCAAATATTGGGATGTAATACTGCAATTTGGGCCAAAGATTAAGTGGATCACACTAATAAATATGGAACAATTTGGGACTTACATCTATAAAGGAAACTCTTGTCACAAGCTTTCACAACTGGAAATGAGCTACACTGGTTGCAGTAAATTAACATATACAGGCGGTCATGTTTTCACCATAACTAAGACAAATATTCAGCTAGAATACTGCCATTTGGTCCAGACACTAAGTGAATGACCACAATAAATAAGAAATAGCTTTGAGACCTAAAGAACGTGTTAAACCAATGTCACATTGTTCTGTAACTGGCAATGAAGGGCTCTGGCTGCAATAAACCATGTACCTGGGGTGACATTTTGACAGCATAACTAAACCAAATATTGGGATGTAATGCTTCAATTTGGGCCAAAGATTAAGTGGGTGACACTAATAAATATGGAGCAGCTTTGGGACTTACATCTAGGTTAAAATCTCATGTAGGAAGATTCCACGACTGGAAATGAGCTATACTGGTTGCAGTAACTCGTATATACAGGGGGTCATATGCCCACCATAACTAAGCCAAATATTGAGATATTATACTGCAATTTGGTACAAACACTAAGTAAACCATACTAATCCGTATGGAATACCTTTGAGACCTAAAGAATGGGTTAACCCATGTCACATTGCTATGTTACCTGCAATGAAGTGGTCTAGCTGCATAAAACCCATATACCTGGTTCGCCATTTTGGCAGCATGACTAAGCCAAATATTGGGATGTAATGTTGCAATTTGGGCCAAAGATTAAGTGGGTCACACTAATAAAATATGGAACAATTTGGGACTTACATCTATAAAGGAAACTCTTGTCACAAGCTTTCACAACTGGAAATGAGCTACACTGGTTGCAGTAAATTAACATATACAGGCGGTCATGTTTCCACCATAACTAAGACAAATATTCAGCTAGAATACTGCCATTTGGTCCAGACACTAAGTGAATAACCACAATAAATAAGAAATAGCTTTGAGACCTACAGAATGTGTTAAACCCATGTCACATTGCTCTGTCACTAGCAATGACAGGCTCTGCCTGCAATAAACCATGTACCTGGGGTGACATTTTGGCAGCATAGCTAAGCCAAATATCGGGATGTAATGCTGCAATTTGGGCCAAAGATTAAGTGGGTGACACTAATAAATATGGAACAGCTTTGGGACTTACATCTAGGTTAAAATCTCATGTAGGAAGATTCCACGACTGGAAATGAGCTATACTGGTTGCAGTAACTCGTATATACAGGGGGTCATATTCCCACCATAACTAAGCCAAATATTGAGATATTATACTGCAATTTGGTACAAACACTAAGTAAACTATAGTAATCCGTATGAAATAGCTTTGAGACCTAAAGAATTGGTTCACTCATGTCACATTGCTATGTTACCAGCAATGAAGTGGTCTAGCTGCATAAAACCCATAAACCTAGTATGCCATTTTGGCAGCATGACTAAGCCAAATATTGGGATGTAATGCTGCAATTTGGGCCAAAGATTAAATGGGTGACACTAATAATATGGAACAGCTTTGGGACTCACATCTATAAAGGAAACACTTGTCACAAGCTTTCACACTGGAAATGAGCTACACTGGTTGCAGTAAATTAACATATACAGGCGGTCATGTTTCCACCATAACTAAGACAAATATTCAGCTAGAATACTGCCATTTGGTCCAGACACTAAGTGAATGACCACAATAAATAAAAAATAGCTTTGAGACCTACAGAACGTGTTAAACCCATGTCACATTGCTCTGTCACTAGCAATGACGGGCTCTGCCTGCAATAAACCATATACCTGGGGTAACATTTTGGCAGCATAGCTAAGCCAAATATTGGGATGTAATGCTGCAATTTGGGCCAAAGATTAAGTGAGTGACACTAACAAAATATGGAACAGCTTTGGGACTTACATCTAGGTTAAAATCTCATGTAGGAAGATTCCACGACTGGAAATGAGCTATACTGGTTGCAGTAACTCGTATATACAGGGGGTCATATTCCCACCATAACTAAGCCAAATATTGAGATATTATACTGCAATTTGGTACAAACACTAAGTAAACCATACTAATCCGTATGGAATACCTTTGAGACCTAAAGAATGGGTTAACCCATGTCACATTGCTATGTTACCTGCAATGAAGTGGTCTAGCTGCATAAAACCCATATACCTGGTGCGCCATTTTGGCAGCATGACTAAGCCAAATATTGGGATGTAATGTTGCAATTTGGGCCAAAGATTAAGTGGGTCACACTAATAAAATATGGAACAATTTGGGACTTACATCTATAAAGGAAACTCTTGTCACAAGCTTTCACAACTGGAAATGAGCTACACTGGTTGCAGTAAATTAACATATACAGGCGGTCATGTTTCCACCATAACTAAGACAAATATTCAGCTAGAATACTGCCATTTGGTCCAGACACTCTCTGAATAACCACAATAAATAAGAAATAGCTTTGAGACCTACAGAATGGGTTAACAGATGTCACATTGCTCTGTTACCAGCAATGAAGTGGTCTAGCTGCATAAAACCCATATACCTAGTCCGCCATTTTGCCAGCATGACTAAGCCAAATATTGGGATGTAATACTGCAGTTTGGGCCAAAGATTAAGTGGATCACACTAATAAATATGGAACAATTTGGGACTTACATCTATAAAGGAAACTCTTGTCACAAGCTTTCACAACTGGAAATGAGCTACACTGGTTGCAGTAAATTAACATATACAGGCGGTCATGTTTTCACCATAACTAAGACAAATATTCAGCTAGAATACTGCCATTTGGTCCAGACACTAAGTGAATAACCACAATAAATAAGAAATAGCTTTGAGACCTACAGAATGTGTTAAACCCATGTCACATTGCTCTGTCACTAGCAATGACAGGCTCTGCCTGCAATAAACCATGTACCTGGGGTGACATTTTGGCAGCATAGCTAAGCCAAATATTGGGATGTAATGCTGCAATTTGGGCCAAAGATTAAGTGGGTGACACTAATAAATATGGAACAGCTTTGGGACTTACATCTAGGTTAAAATCTCATGTAGGAAGATTCCACGACTGGAAATGAGCTATACTGGTTGCAGTAACTCGTATATACAGGGGGTCATATTCCCACCATAACTAAGCCAAATATTGAGATATTATACTGCAATTTGGTACAAACACTAAGTAAACTATAGTAATCCGTATGAAATAGCTTTGAGACCTAAAGAATTGGTTCACTCATGTCACATTGCTATGTTACCAGCAATGAAGTGGTCTAGCTGCATAAAACCCATAAACCTAGTATGCCATTTTGGCAGCATGACTAAGCCAAATATTGGGATGTAATGCTGCAATTTGGGCCAAAGATTAAATGGGTGACACTAATAATATGGAACAGCTTTGGGACTCACATCTATAAAGGAAACACTTGTCACAAGCTTTCACACTGGAAATGAGCTACACTGGTTGCAGTAAATTAACATATACAGGTGGTCATGTTTCCACCATAACTAAGACAAATATTCAGCTAGAATACTGCCATTTGGTCCAGACACTAAGTGAATGACCACAATAAATAAAAAGTAGCTTTGAGACCTACAGAATGGGTTAAACCCATGTCACATTGCTCTGTCACTAGCAATGACGGGCTCTGCCTGCAATAAACCATATACCTGGGGTAACATTTTGGCAGCATAGCTAAGCCAAATATTGGGATGTAATGCTGCAATTTGGGCCAAAGATTAAGTGAGTGACACTAACAAAATATGGAACAGCTTTGGGACTTACATCTAGGTTAAAATCTCATGTAGGAAGATTCCACGACTGGAAATGAGCTATACTGGTTGCAGTAACTCGTATATACAGGGGGTCATATTCCCACCATAACTAAGCCAAATATTGAGATATTATACTGCAATTTGGTACAAACACTAAGTAAACCATACTAATCCGTATGGAATAGCTTTGAGACCTAAAGAATGGGTTAACCCATGTCACATTGCTCTGTTACTAGCAATGAAGTGGTCTAGCTGCATAAAACCCATATACTTAGTGCGCCATTTTGGCAGCATGACTAAGCCAAATATTGGGATGTAATGCTGCAATTTGGGCCAAAGATTAAGTGGGTCACACTAATAAATATGGAACAATTTGGGACTTACATCTATAAAGGAAACTCTTGTCACAAGCTTTCACAACTGGAAATGAGCTACACTGGTTGCAGTAAATTAACATATACAGGCGGTCATGTTTCCACCATAACTAAGACAAATATTCAGCTAGAATACTGCCATTTGGTCCAGACACTCTCTGAATAACCACAATAAATAAGAAATAGCTTTGAGACCTACAGAATGGGTTAACAGACGTCACATTGCTCTGTTACCAGCAATGAAGTGGTCTAGCTGCATAAAACCCATATACCTAGTCCGCCATTTTGGCAGCATGACTAAGCCAAATATTGGGATGTAATACTGCAATTTGGGCCAAAGATTAAGTGGATCACACTAATAAATATGGAACAATTTGGGACTTACATCTATAAAGGAAACTCTTGTCACAAGCTTTCACAACTGGAAATGAGCTACACTGGTTGCAGTAAATTAACATATACAGGCGGTCATGTTTTCACCATAACTAAGACAAATATTCAGCTAGAATACTGCCATTTGGTCCAGACACTAAGTGAATAACCACAATAAATAAGAAATAGCTTTGAGACCTACAGAACGGGTTAAAACCATGTCACATTGCTCTGTAACTGGCAATGAAGGGCTCTGGCTGCAATAAACCATGTACCTGGGGTGACATTTTGGCAGCATAACTAAACCAAATATTGGGATGTAATGCTGCAATTTGGGCGAAAGATTAAGTGGGTGACACTAATAAATATGGAGCAGCCTTGAGACTTACATCTAGGTTAAAATCTCATGTAGGAAGATTCCACGACTGGAAAAGAGCTATACTGGTTGCAGTAACTCGTATATACAGGGGGTCATGTTCCTACCATAACTAAGCCAAATATTGAGATATTATACTGCAATTTGGTACAAACACTAAGTAAACCATAGTAATCCGTATGGAATAGCTTTGAGACCTACAGAATGGGTTAACAGATGTCACATTGCTCTGTTACCAGCAATGAAGTGGTCTAGCTGCATAAAACCCATATACCTAGTCCGCCATTTTGGCAGCATGACTAAGCCAAATATTGGGATGTAATGCTGCAATTTGGGCCAAAGATTAAATGGGTGACACTAATAATATGGAACAGCTTTGGGACTCACATCTATAAAGGAAACACTTGTCACAAGCTTTCACAACTGGAAATGAGCTACACTGGTTGCAGTCAATTAACATATACAGGCGGTCATGTTTCCACCATAACTAAGACAAATATTCAGCTAGAATACTGCCATTTGGTCCAGACACTAAGTGAATGACCACAATAAATAAAAATTAGCTTTAAGACCTACAGAATGGGTTAAATCCATGTCACATTGCTCTGTCACTAGCAATGACGGGCTCTGCCTGCAATAAACCATATACCTGGGGTAACATTTTGGCAGCATAGCTAAGCCAAATATTGGGATGTAATGCTGCAATTTGGGCCAAAGATTAAGTGGGTGACACTAATAAATATGGAATAGCTTTGGGACTTACATCTAGGTTAAAATCTGATGTAGGAAGATTCCACGACTGGAAATGAGCTATACTGGTTGCAGTAACTCGTATATACAGGGGATCATATTCCCACCATAACTAAGCCAAATATTGAGATATTATACTGCAATTTGGTACAAACACTAAGTAAACCATACTAATCTGCATGGAATAGCTTTGAGACCTAAAGAATGGGTTAACCCATGTCACATTGCTCTGTCACTAGCAATGAAGTGGTCTAGCTGCATAAAACCCATATACCTAGTGCGCCATTTTGGCAGCATGACTAAGCCAAATATTGGGATGTAATGCTGCAATTTGGGCCAAAGATTAAGTGGGTCACACTAATAAATATGGAACAATTTGGGACTTACATCAAAAAAGGAAACTCTTGTCACAAGCTTTCACAACTGGAAATGAGCTACACTGGTTGCAGTAAATTAACATATACAGGCGGTCATGTTTCCACCATAACTAAGACAAATATTCAGCTAGAATACTGCCATTTGGTCCAGACACTCTCTGAATAACCACAATAAATAAGAAATAGCTTTGAGACCTACAGAATGGGTTAACAGATGTCACATTGCTCTGTTACCAGCAATGAAGTGGTCTAGCTGCATAAAACCCATATACCTAGTCCGCCATTTTGGCAGCATGACTAAGCCAAATATTGGGATGTAATGCTGCAATTTGGGCCAAAGATTAAGTGGATCACACTAATAAATATGGAACAATTTGGGACTTACATCTATAAAGGAAACTCTTGTCACAAGCTTTCACAACTGGAAATGAGCTACACTGGTTGCAGTAAATTAACATATACAGGCGGTCATGTTTTCACCATAACTAAGACAAATATTCAGCTAGAATACTGCCATTTGATCCAAACACTAAGTGAATGACCCCAATAAATAAAAATTAGCTTTGAGACCTACAGAATGGGTTAAACCCATGTCACATTGCTCTGTCACTAGCAATGACGGGCTCCGCCTGCAATAAACCATATACCTGGGGTAACATTTTGGCAGCATAGCTAAGCCAAATATTGGGATGTAATGCTGCAATTTGGGCCAAAGATTAAGTGGGTGACACTAATAAATATGGAACAGCTTTGGGACTTACATCTAGGTTAAAATCTGATGTAGGCAGATTCCACGACTGGAAAAGAGCTATACTGGTTGCAGTAACTCGTATATACAGGGGGTCATGTTCCTACTATAACTAAGCCAAATATTGAGATATTATACTGCAATTTGGTACAAACACTAAGTAAACCATAGTAATTCGTATGGAATAGCTTTGAGACCTAAAGAATGGGTTCACCCATGTCACATTGCTCTGTTACCTGCAATGAAGTGGTCTAGCTGCATAAAACCCATATACCTATTGTGTCATTTTGGCAGCATGACTAAGCTAAATATTGGGATGTAATGCTGCAATTTGGGCCAAAGATTAAATGGGTGACACTAATAATATGGAACAGCTTTGGGACTTACATCTATAAAGGAAACACTTGTCACAAGCTTTCACAACTGGAAATGAGCTACACTGGTTGCAGTCAATTAACATATACAGGCGGTCATGTTTCCACCATAACTAAGACAAATATTCAGCTAGAATACTGCCATTTGGTCCAGACACTAAGTGAATGACCACAATAAATAAAAAGTAGCTTTGAGACCTACAGAATGGGTTAAACCCATGTCACATTGCTCTGTCACTAGCAATGACAGGCTCTGCCTGCAATAAACCATATACCTGGGGTAACATTTTGGCAGCATAGCTAAGCCAAATATTGGGATGTAATGCTGCAATTTGGGCCAAAGATTAAGTGGGTGACACTAATAAATATGGAGCAGCTTTGGGACTTACATCTAGGTTAAAATCTCATGTAGGAAGATTCCACGACTGGAAATGAGCTATACTGGTTGCAGTAACTCGTATATACAGGGGGTCATATTCCCACCATAACTAAGCCAAATATTGATATATTATACTGCAATTTGGTACAAACACTAAGTAAACCATACTAATCCGTATGGAATAGCTTTGAGACCTAAAGAATGGGTTAACCCATGTCACATTGCTCTGTTACTAGCAATGAAGTGGTCTAGCTGCATAAAACCCATATACCTAGTGCGCCATTTTGGCAGCATGACTAAGCCAAATATTGGGATGTAATGCTGCAATTTGGGCCAAAGATTAAGTGGGTCACATTAATAAATGTGGAACAATTTGGCACTTACATCTATAAAGGAAACTCTTGTCACAAGCTTTCACAACTGGAAATGAGCTACACTGGTTGCAGTAAATTAACATATACAGGCGGTCATGTTTCCACCATAACTAAGACAAATATTCAGCTAGAATACTGCCATTTGGTCCAGACACTCTCTGAATAACCACAATAAATAAGAAATAGCTTTGAGACCTACAGAATGGGTTAACAGATGTCACATTGCTCTGTTACCAGCAATGAAGTGGTCTAGCTGCATAAAACCCATATACCTAGTCCGCCATTTTGGCAGCATGACTAAGCCAAATATTGGGATGTAATGCTGCAATTTGGGCCAAAGATTAAGTGGATCACACTAATAAATATGGAACAATTTGGGACTTACATCTATAAAGGAAACTCTTGTCACAAGCTTTCACAACTGGAAATGAGCTACACTGGTTGCAGTAAATTAACATATACAGGCGGTCATGTTTCCACCATAACTAAGACAAATATTCAGCTAGAATACTGCCATTTGATCCAGACACTAAGTGAATGACCCCAATAAATAAAAATTAGCTTTGAGACCTACAGAATGGGTTAACCCATGTCACATTGCTCTGTCACTAGCAATGAAGTGGTCTAGCTGCATAAAACCCATATACCTAGTGCGCCATTTTGGCAGCATGACTAAGCCAAATATTGGGATGTAATACTGCAATTTGGGCCAAAGATTAAGTGGATCACACTAATAAATATGGAACAATTTCGGACTTACATCTATAAAGGAAACTCTTGTCACAAGCTTTCACAACTGGAAATGAGCTACACTGGTTGCAGTAAATTAACATATACAGGCGGTCATGTTTTCACCATAACTAAGACAAATATTCAGCTAGAATACTGCCATTTGGTCTAGACACTAAGTGAATAACCACAATAAATAAGAAATAGCTTTGAGACCTACAGAACGGGATAAAACCATGTCACATTGCTCTGTAACTGGCAATGAAGGGCTCTGGCTGCAATAAACCATGTACCTGGGGTGACATTTTGGCAGCATAACTAAACCAAATATTGGGATGTAATGCTGCAATTTGGGCCAAAGATTAAGTGGGTGACACTAATAAATATGGAGCAGCTTTGAGAATTACATCTAGGTTAAAATCTCATGTAGAAAGATTCCACGACTGGAAAAGAGCTATACTGGTTGCAGTAACTCGTATATACAGGGGGTCATGTTCCTACCATAACTAAGCAAAATATTGAGATATTATACTGCAATTTGGTACAAACACTAAGTAAACCATAGTAATCCGTATTGAATAGCTTTGAGACCTAAAGAATGGGTTCACCCATGTCACATTGCTCTGTTACCTGCAATGAAGTGGTCTAGCTGCATAAAACCCATATACCTAGTGTGCCATTTTGGCAGCATGACTAAGCTAAATATTGGGATGTAATGCTGCAATTTGGGCCAAAGATTAAATG
Source organism: Sabellastarte sp. h YS-2021 (assembly GCA_964017235.1). Classification (NCBI taxonomy): domain Eukaryota; kingdom Metazoa; phylum Annelida; class Polychaeta; order Sabellida; family Sabellidae; genus Sabellastarte; species Sabellastarte sp. h YS-2021. Next base: position 23,244,237 of record OZ024935.1, on the reverse strand, counting down.
GGTGACACTAATAATATGGAACAGCTTTGGGACTTACATCTATAAAGGAAACACTTGTCACAAGCTTTCACAACTGGAAATGAGCTACACTGGTTGCAGTCAATTAACATATACAGGCGGTCATGTTTCCACCATAACTAAGACAAATATTCAGCTAGAATACTGCCATTTGGTCCAGACACTAAGTGAATGACCACAATAAATAAAAAGTAGCTTTGAGACCTACAGAATGGGTTAAACCCATGTCACATTGCTCTGTCACTAGCAATGACAGGCTCTGCCTGCAATAAACCATATACCTGGGGTAACATTTTGGCAGCATAGCTAAGCCAAATATTGGGATGTAATGCTGCAATTTGGGCCAAAGATTAAGTGGGTGACACTAATAAATATGGAGCAGCTTTGGGACTTACATCTAGGTTAAAATCTCATGTAGGAAGATTCCACGACTGGAAATGAGCTATACTGGTTGCAGTAACTCGTATATACAGGGGGTCATATTCCCACCATAACTAAGCCAAATATTGAGATATTATACTGCAATTTGGTACAAACACTAAGTAAACCATAGTAATCCGTATGGAATAGCTTTGAGACTTAAAGAATGGGTTCACCCATGTCACATTGCTCTGTTACCTGCAATGAAGTGGTCTAGCTGCATAAAACCCATATACCTATTGTGTCATTTTGGCAGCATGACTAAGCTAAATATTGGGATGTAATGCTGCAATTTGGGCCAAAGATTAAATGGGTGACACTAATAATATGGAACAGCTTTGGGACTTACATCTATAAAGGAAACACTTGTCACAAGCTTTCACAACTGGAAATGAGCTACACTGGTTGCAGTCAATTAACATATACAGGCGGTCATGTTTCCACCATAACTAAGACAAATATTCAGCTAGAATACTGCCATTTGGTCCAGACACTAAGTGAATGACCACAATAAATAAAAAGTAGCTTTGAGACCTACAGAATGGGTTAAACCCATGTCACATTGCTCTGTCACTAGCAATGACAGGCTCTGCCTGCAATAAACCATATACCTGGGGTAACATTTTGGCAGCATAGCTAAGCCAAATATTGGGATGTAATGCTGCAATTTGGGCCAAAGATTAAGTGGGTGACACTAATAAATATGGAGCAGCTTTGGGACTTACATCTAGGTTAAAATCTCATGTAGGAAGATTCCACGACTGGAAATGAGCTATACTGGTTGCAGTAACTCGTATATACAGGGGGTCATATTCCCACCATAACTAAGCCAAATATTGAGATATTATACTGCAATTTGGTACAAACACTAAGTAAACCATACTAATCCGTATGGAATAGCTTTGAGAGCTAAAGAATGGGTTAACCCATGTCACATTGCTCTGTTACTAACAATGAAGTGGTCTAGCTGCATAAAACCCATATACCTAGTGCGCCATTTTGGCAGCATGACTAAGCCAAATATTGGGATGTAATGCTGCAATTTGGGCCAAAGATTAAGTGGGTCACATTAATAAATGTGGAACAATTTGGCACTTACATCTATAAAGGAAACTCTTGTCACAAGCTTTCACAACTTGAAATGAGCTACACTGGTTGCAGTAAATTAACATATACAGGCGGTCATGTTTCCACCATAACTAAGACAAATATTCAGCTACAATACTGCCATTTGGTCCAGACACTCTCTGAATAACCACAATAAATAAGAAATAGCTTTGAGACCTACAGAACGGGTTAAAACCATGTCACATTGCTCTGTAACTGGCAATGAAGGGCTCTGGCTGCAATAAACCATGTACCTGGGGTGACATTTTGGCAGCATAACTAAACCAAATATTGGGATGTAATGCTGCAATTTGGGCCAAAGATTCAGTGGGTGACACTAATAAATATGGAGCAGCTTTGAGACTTACGTCTAGGTTAAAATCTCATGTAGGAAGATTCCACGACTGGAAATGAGCTATACTGGTTGCAGTAACTCGTATATACAGGGGGTGATATTCCCACCATAACTAAGCCAAATATTGAGATATTATACTGCAATTTGGTACAAACACTAAGTAAACCATAGTAATCCGTATGGAATAGCTTTGAGACCTAAAGAATGGGTTCACCCATGTCACATTGCTCTGTTACCTGCAATGAAGTGGTCTAGCTGCATAAAACCCATATACCTAGTGTGCCACTTTGGCAGCATGACTAAGCTAAATATTGGGATCTTATGCTGCAATTTGGGCCAAAGATTAAATGGGTGACACTAATAATATGGAACAGCTTTGGGACTTACATCTATAAAGGAAACACTTGTCACAAGCTTTCACAACTGGAAATGAGCTACACTGGTTGCAGTAAATTAACATATACAGGCGGTCATGTTTCCACCATAACTAAGACAAATATTCAGCTAGAATACTGCCATTTGGTCCAGACACTAAGTGAATGACCACAATAAATAAAAAGTAGCTTTGAGAACTACAGAATGGGTTAAACCCATGTCACATTGCTCTGTCACTAGCAATGACAGGCTCTGCCTGCAATAAACCATATACCTGGGGTAACATTTTGGCAGCATAGCTAAGCCAAATATTGGGATGTAATGCTGCAATTTGGGCCAAAGATTAAGTGGGTGACACTAATAAATATGGAGCAGCTTTGGGACTTACATCTAGGTTAAAATCTCATGTAGGAAGATTCCACGACTGGAAATGAGCTATACTGGTTGCAGTAACTCGTATATACAGGGGGTCATATTCCCACCATAACTAAGCCAAATATTGAGATATTATACTGCAATTTGGTACAAACACTAAGTAAACCATACTAATCCGTATGGAATAGCTTTGAGAGCTAAAGAATGGGTTAACCCATGTCACATTGCTCTGTTACTAACAATGAAGTGGTCTAGCTGCATAAAACCCATATACCTAGTGCGCCATTTTGGCAGCATGACTAAGCCAAATATTGGGATGTAATGCTGCAATTTGGGCCAAAGATTAAGTGGGTCACATTAATAAATGTGGAACAATTTGGCACTTACATCTATAAAGGAAACTCTTGTCACAAGCTTTCACAACTGGAAATGAGCTACACTGGTTGCAGTAAATTAACATATACAGGCGGTCATGTTTCCACCATATCTAAGACAAATATTCAGCTAGAATACTGCCATTTGGTCCAGACACTCTCTGAATAACCACAATAAATAAGAAATAGCTTTGAGACCTACAGAACGGGTTAAAACCATGTCACATTGCTCTGTAACTGGCAATGAAGGGCTCTGGCTGCAATAAACCATGTACCTGGGGTGACATTTTGGCAGCATAACTAAACCAAATATTGGGATGTAATGCTGCAATTTGGGCCAAAGATTAAGTGGGTGACACTAATAAATATGGAGCAGCTTTGAGACTTACGTCTAGGTTAAAATCTCATGTAGGAAGATTCCACGACTGGAAAAGAGCTATACTGGTTGCAGTAACTCGTATATACAGGGGGTCATGTTCCTACCATAACTAAGCCAAATATTGAGATATTATACTGCAATTTGGTACAAACACTAAGTAAACCATAGTAATCCGTATGGAATAGCTTTGAGACCTAAAGAATGGGTTCACTCATGTCACATTGCTCTGTTACCTGCAATGAAGTGGTCTAGCTGCATAAAACCCATATACCTAGTGTGCCACTTTGGCAGCATGACTAAGCTAAATATTGGGATGTAATGCTGCAATTTGGGCCAAAGATTAAATGGGTGACACTAATAATATGGAACAGCTTTGGGACTTACATCTATAAAGGAAACACTTGTCACAAGCTTTCACAACTGGAAATGAGCTACACTGGTTGCAGTCAATTAACATATACAGGCGGTCATGTTTCCACCATAACTAAGACAAATATTCAGCTAGAATACTGCCATTTGGTCCAGACACTAAGTGAATGACCACAATAAATAAAAAGTAGCTTTGAGACCTACAGAATGGGTTAAACCCATGTCACATTGCTCTGTCACTAGCAATGACGGGCTCTGCCTGCAATAAACCATATACCTGGGGTAACATTTTGGCAGCATAGCTAAGCCAAATATTGGGATGTAATGCTGCAATTTGGGCCAAAGATTAAGTGGGTGACACTAATAAATATGGAACAGCTTTGGGACTTACATCTAGGTTAAAATCTGATGTAGGAAGATTCCACGACTGGAAATGAGCTATACTGGTTGCAGTAACTCGTATATACAGGGGGTCATATTCCCACCATAACTAAGCCAAATATTGAGATATTATACTGCAATTTGGTACAAACACTAAGTAAACCATACTAATCCGTATGAAATAGCTTTGAGACCTAAAGAATGGGTTAACCCATGTCACATTGCTCTGTTACTAGCAATGAAGTGGTCTAGCTGCATAAAACTCATATACCTAGTGCGCCATTTTGGCAGCATGACTAAGCCAAATATTGGGATGTAATGCTGCAATTTGGGCCAAAGATTAACTGGGTCACACTAATAAATGTGGAACAATTTAGCACTTACATCTATAAAGGAAACTCTTGTCACAAGCTTTCACAACTGGAAATGAGCTACACTGGTTGCAGTAAATTAACATATACAGGCGGTCATGTTTCCACCATATCTAAGACAAATATTCAGCTAGAATACTGTCATTTGGTCCAGACACTCTCTGAATAACCACAATAAATAAGAAATAGCTTTGAGACCTACAGAATGGGTTAAAACTATGTCACATTGCTCTGTAACTGGCAATGAAGGGCTCTGGCTGCAATAAACCATGTACCTGGGGTGACATTTTGGCAGCATAACTAAACCAAATATTGGGATGTAATGCTGCAATTTGGGCCAAAGATTAAGTGGGTGACACTAATAAATATGGAGCAGCTTTGAGACTTACATCTAGGTTAAAATCTCATGTAGGAAGATTCCACGACTGGAAAAGAGCTATACTGGTTGCAGTAACTCGTATATACAGGGGGTCATGTTCCTACCATAACTAAGCCAAATATTGAGATATTATACTGCAATTTGGTACAAACACTAAGTAAACCATAGTAATCCGTATGGAATAGCTTTGAGACCTAAAGAATGGGTTCACCCATGTCACATTGCTCTGTTACCTGCAATGAAGTGGTCTAGCTGCATAAAACCCATATACCTAGTGTGCCACTTTGGCAGCATGACTAAGCTAAATATTGGGATGTAATGCTGCAATTTGGGCCAAAGATTAAATGGGTGACACTAATAATATGGAACAGCTTTGGGACTTACATCTATAAAGGAAACACTTGTCACAAGCTTTCACAACTGGAAATGAGCTACACTGGTTGCAGTAAATTAACATATACAGGCGGTCATGTTTCCACCATAACTAAGACAAATATTCAGCTAGAATACTGCCATTTGGTCCAGACACTAAGTGAATGACCACAATAAATAAAAAGTAGCTTTGGGGTAACATTTTGGCAGCATAGCTAAGCCAAATATTGGGATGTAATGCTGCAATTTGGGCCAAAGATTAAGTGGGTGACACTAATAAATATGGAGCAGCTTTGGGACTTACATCTAGGTTAAAATCTCATGTAGGAAGATTCCACGACTGGAAATGAGCTATACTGGTTGCAGTAACTCGTATATACAGGGGGTCATATTCCCACCATAACTAAGCCAAATATTGAGATATTATACTGCAATTTGGTACAAACACTAAGTAAACCATACTAATCCGTATGGAATAGCTTTGAGAGCTAAAGAATGGGTTAACCCATGTCACATTGCTCTGTTACTAACAATGAAATGGTCTAGCTGCATAAAACCCATATACCTAGTGCGCCATTTTGGCAGCATGACTAAGCCAAATATTGGGATGTAATGCTGCAATTTGGGCCAAAGATTAAGTGGGTCACATTAATAAATGTGGAACAATTTGGCACTTACATCTATAAAGGAAACTCTTGTCACAAGCTTTCACAACTGGAAATGAGCTACACTGGTTGCAGTAAATTAACATATACAGGCGGTCATGTTTCCACCATAACTAAGACAAATATTCAGCTAGAATACTGCCATTTGGTCCAGACACTCTCTGAATAACCACAATAAATAAGAAATAGCTTTGAGACCTACAGAACGGGTTAAAACCATGTCACATTGCTCTGTAACTGGCAATGAAGGGCTCTGGCTGCAATAAACCATGTACCTGGGGTGACATTTTGGCAGCATAACTAAACAAAATATTGGGATGTAATGCTGCAATTTGGGCCAAAGATTAAGTGGGTGACACTAATAAATATGGAGCAGCTTTGAGACTTACGTCTAGGTTAAAATCTCATGTAGGAAGATTCCACGACTGGAAAAGAGCTATACTGGTTGCAGTAACTCGTATATACAGGGGGTCATGTTCCTACCATAACTAAGCCAAATATTGAGATATTATACTGCAATTTGGTACAAACACTAAGTAAACCATAGTAATCCGTATGGAATAGCTTTGAGACCTAAAGAATGGGTTCACCCATGTCACATTGCTCTGTTACCTGCAATGAAGTGGTCTAGCTGCATAAAACCCATATACCTAGTGTGCCACTTTGGCAGCATGACTAAGCTAAATATTGGGATGTAATGCTGCAATTTGGGCCAAAGATTAAATGGGTGACACTAATAATATGGAACAGCTTTGGGACTTACATCTATAAAGGAAACACTTGTCACAAGCTTTCACAACTGGAAATGAGCTACACTGGTTGCAGTCAATTAACATATACAGGCGGTCATGTTTCCACCATAACTAAGACAAATATTCAGCTAGAATACTGCCATTTGGTCCAGACACTAAGTGAATGACCACAATAAATAAAAAGTAGCTTTGAGACCTACAGAATGGGTTAAACCCATGTCACATTGCTCTGTCACTAGCAATGACGGGCTCTGCCTGCAATAAACCATATACCTGGGGTAACATTTTGGCAGCATAGCTAAGCCAAATATTGGGATGTAATGCTGCAATTTGGGCCAAAGATTAAGTGGGTGACACTAATAAATATGGAACAGCTTTGGGACTTACATCTAGGTTAAAATCTCATGTAGGAAGATTCCACGACTGGAAATGAGCTATACTGGTTGCAGTAACTCGTATATACAGGGGGTCATATTCCCACCATAACTAAGCCAAATATTGAGATATTATACTGCAATTTGGTACAAACACTAAGTAAACCATACTAATCCGTATGAAATAGCTTTGAGACCTAAAGAATGGGTTAACCCATGTCACATTGCTCTGTTACTAGCAATGAAGTGGTCTAGCTGCATAAAACCCATATACCTAGTGCGCCATTTTGGCAGCATGACTAAGCTAAATATTGGGATGTAATGCTGCAATTTGGGCCAAAGATTAAATGGGTGACACTAATAATATGGAACAGCTTTGGGACTTACATCTATAAAGGAAACACTTGTCACAAGCTTTCACAACTGGAAATGATCTACACTGGTTGCAGTCAATTAACATATACAGGCGGTCATGTTTCCACCATAACTAAGACAAATATTCAGCTAGAATACTGCCATTTGGTCCAGACACTCTCTGAATAACCACAATAAAAAAGAAATAGCTTTGAGACCTACAGAATGGGTTAACAGATGTCACATTGCTCTGTTACCAGCAATGAAGTGGTCTAGCTGCATAAAACCCATATACCTAGTCCGCCATTTTGGCAGCATGACTAAGCCAAATATTGAGATGTAATACTGCAATTTGGGCCAAAGATTAAGTGGATCACACTAATAAATATGGAACAATTTGGGACTTACATCTATAAAGGAAACTCTTGTCACAAGCTTTCACAACTGGAAATGAGCTACACTGGTTGCAGTAAATTAACATATACAGGCGGTCATGTTTTCACCATAACTAAGACAAATATTCAGCTAGAATACTGCCATTTGGTCCAGACACTAAGTGAATAACCACAATAAATAAGAAATAGCTTTGAGACCTACAGAACGGGTTAAAACCATGTCACATTGCTCTGTAATTGGCAATGAAGGGCTCTGGCTGCAATAAACCATGTACCTGGGGTGACATTTTGGCAGCATAACTAAACCAAATATTGGGATGTAATGCTGCAATTTGGGCCAAAGATTAAGTGGGTGACACTAATAAATATGGAGCAGCTTTGAGAATTACATCTAGGTTAAAATCTCATGTAGGAAGATTCCACGACTGGAAAAGAGCTATACTGGTTGCAGTAACTCGTATATACAGGGGGTCATGTTCCTACCATAACTAAGCCAAATATTGAGATATTATACTGCAATTTGGTACAAACACTAAGTAAACCATAGTAATCCGTATGGAATAGCTTTGAGACCTAAAGAATGGGTTCACCCATGTCACATTGCTCTGTTACCTGCAATGAAGTGGTCTAGCTGCATAAAACCCATATGCCTAGTGTGCCATTTTGGCAGCATGACTAAGCTAAATATTGGGATGTAATGCTGCAATTTGGGCCAAAGATTAAATGGGTGACACTAATAATATGGAACAGCTTTGGGACTTACATCTATAAAGGAAACACTTGTCACAAGCTTTCACAACTGGAAATGAGCTACACTGGTTGCAGTCAATTAACATATACAGGCGGTCATGTTTCCACCATAACTAAGACAAATATTCAGCTAGAATACTGCCATTTGGTCCAGACACTAAGTGAATGACCACAATAAATAAAAAGTAGCTTTGAGACCTACAGAATGGGTTAAACCCATGTCACATTGCTCTGTCACTAGCAATGACGGGCTCTGCCTGCAATAAACCATATACCTGGGGTAACATTTTGGCAGCATAGCTAAGCCAAATATTGGGATGTAATGCTGCAATTTGGGCCAAAGATTAAGTGGGTGACACTAATAAATATGGAACAGCTTTGGGACTTACATCTAGGTTAAAATCTGATGTAGGAAGATTCCACGACTGGAAATGAGCTATACTGGTTGCAGTAACTTGTATATACAGGGGGTCATATTCCCACCATAACTAAGCCAAATATTGAGATATTATACTGCAATTTGGTACAAACACTAAGTAAACCATACTAATCTGCATGGAATAGCTTTGACACCTAAAGAATGGGTTAACCCATGTCACATTGCTCTGTTACTAGCAATGAAGTGGTCTAGCTGCATAAAACCCATATACCTAGTGCGCCATTTTGGCAGCATGACTAAGCCAAATATTGGGATGTAATGCTGCAATTTGGGCCAAATATTAAGTGGGTCACACTAATAAATATGGAACAATTTGGGACTTACATCTATAAAGGAAACTCTTGTCACAAGCTTTCACAACTGGAAATGAGCTACACTGGTTGCAGTCAATTAACATATACAGGCGGTCATGTTTCCACCATAACTAAGACAAATATTCAGCTAGAATACTGCCATTTGGTCCAGACACTAAGTGAATGACCACAATAAATAAAAAGTAGCTTTGAGACCTACAGAATGGGTTAAACCCATGTCACATTGCTCTGTCACTAGCAATGACGGGCTCTGCCTGCAATAAACCATATACCTGGGGTAACATTTTGGCAGCATAGCTAAGCCAAATATTGGGATGTAATGCTGCAATTTGGGCCAAAGATTAAGTGGGTGACACTAATAAATATGGAACAGCTTTGGGACTTACATCTAGGTTAAAATCTGATGTAGGAAGATTCCACGACTGGAAATGAGCTATACTGGTTGCAGTAACTTGTATATACAGGGGGTCATATTCCCACCATAACTAAGCCAAATATTGAGATATTATACTGCAATTTGGTACAAACACTAAGTAAACCATACTAATCTGCATGGAATAGCTTTGACACCTAAAGAATGGGTTAACCCATGTCACATTGCTCTGTTACTAGCAATGAAGTGGTCTAGCTGCATAAAACCCATATACCTAGTGCGCCATTTTGGCAGCATGACTAAGCCAAATATTGGGATGTAATGCTGCAATTTGGGCCAAATATTAAGTGGGTCACACTAATAAATATGGAACAATTTGGGACTTACATCTATAAAGGAAACTCTTGTCACAAGCTTTCACAACTGGAAATGAGCTACACTGGTTGCAGTCAATTAACATATACAGGCGGTCATGTTTCCACCATAACTAAGACAAATATTCAGCTAGAATACTGCCATTTGGTCCAGACACTAAGTGAATGACCACAATAAATAAAAAGTAGCTTTGAGACCTACAGAATGGGTTAAACCCATGTCACATTGCTCTGTCACTAGCAATGACGGGCTCTGCCTGCAATAAACCATATACCTGGGGTAACATTTTGGCAGCATAGCTAAGCCAAATATTGGGATGTAATGCTGCAATTTGGGCCAAAGATTAAGTGGGTGACACTAATAAATATGGAACAGCTTTGGGACTTACATCTAGGTTAAAATCTGATGTAGGAAGATTCCACGAATGGAAATGAGCTATACTGGTTGCAGTAACTCGTATATACAGGGGGTCATATTCCCACCATAACTAAGCCAAATATTGAGATATTATACTGCAATTTGGTACAAACACTAAGCAAACCATACTAATCCGTATGAAATAGCTTTGAGACCTAAAGAATGGGTTAACCCATGTCACATTGCTCTGTTACTAGCAATGAAGTGGTCTAGCTGCATAAAACCCATATACCTAGTGCGACATTTTGGCAGCATGACTAAGCCAAATATTGGGATGTAATACTGCAATTTGGGCCAAAGATTAAGTGGGTCACAGTAATAAATGTGGAACAATTTGGCACTTACATCTATAAAGGAAACTCTTGTCACAAGCTTTCACAACTGGAAATGAGCTACACTGGTTGCAGTAAATTAACATATACAGGCGGTCATGTTTCCACCATATCTAAGACAAATATTCAGCTAGAATACTGCCATTTGGTCCAGACACTCTCTGAATAACCACAATAAATAAGAAATAGCTTTGAGACCTACAGAACGGGTTAAAACCATGTCACATTGCTCTGTAACTGGCAATGAAGGGCTCTGGCTGCAATAAACCATGTACCTGGGGTGACATTTTGGCAGCATAACTAAACCAAATATTGGGATGTAATGCTGCAATTTGGGCCAAAGATTAAGTGGGTGACACTAATAAATATGGAGCAGCTTTGAGACTTACATCTAGGTTAAAATCTCATGTAGGAAGATTCCACGACTGGAAAAGAGCTATACTGGTTGCAGTAACTCGTATATACAGGGGGTCATGTTCCTACCATAACTAAGCCAAATATTGAGATATTATACTGCAATTTGGTACAAACACTAAGTAAACCATAGTAATCCGTATGGAATAGCTTTGAGACCTAAAGAATGGGTTCACCCATGTCACATTGCTCTGTTACCTGCAATGAAGTGGTCTAGCTGCATAAAACCCATATACCTAGTGTGCCACTTTGGCAGCATAACTAAGCTAAATATTGGGATGTAATGCTGCAATTTGGGCCAAAGATTAAATGGGTGACACTAATAATATGGAACAGCTTTGGGACTTACATCTATAAAGGAAACACTTGTCACAAGCTTTCACAACTGGAAATGAGCTACACTGGTTGCAGTCAATTAACATATACAGGCGGTCATGTTTCCACCATAACTAAGACAAATATTCAGCTAGAATACTGCCATTTGGTCCAGACACTAAGTGAATGACCACAATAAATAAAAAGTAGCTTTGAGACCTACAGAATGGGTTAAACCCATGTCACATTGCTCTGTCACTAGCAATGACGGGCTCTGGCTGCAATAAACCATATACCTGGGGTAACATTTTGGCAGCATAGCTAAGCCAAATATTGGGATGTAATGCTGCAATTTGGGCCAAAGATTAAGTGGGTGACACTAATAAATATGGAACAGCTTTGGGACTTACATCTAGGTTAAAATCTGATGTAGGAAGATTCCACGACTGGAAATGAGCTATACTGGTTGCAGTAACTCGTATATACAGGGGGTCATATTCCCACCATAACTAAGCCAAATATTGAGATATTATACTGCAATTTGGTACAAACACTAAGTAAACCATACTAATCTGCATGGAATAGCTTTGAGACCTAAAGAATGGGTTAACCCATGTCACATTGCTCTGTTACTAGCAATGAAGTGGTCTAGCTGCATAAAACCCATATACCTAGTGCGCCATTTTGGCAGCATGACTAAGCCAAATATTGGGATGTAATGCTGCAATTTGGGGTCAAAGATTAACTGGGTCACACTAATAAATATGGAACAATTTGGGACTTACATCTATAAAGGAAACTCTTGTCACAAGCTTTCACAACTGGAAATGAGCTACACTGGTTGCAGTAAATTAACATATACAGGCGGTCATGTTTCCACCATAACTAAGACAAATATTCAGCTAGAATACTGCCATTTGGTCCAGACACTCTCTGAATAACCACAATAAATAAGAAATAGCTTTGAGACCTACAGAATGGGTTAACAGATGTCACATTGCTCTGTTACCAGCAATGAAGTGGTCTAGCTGCATAAAACCCATATACCTAGTCCGCCATTTTGGCAACATGACTAAGCCAAATATTGGGATGTAATACTGCAATTTGGGCCAAAGATTAAGTGGATCACACTAATAAATATGGAACATTTTGGGACTTACATCTATAAAGGAAACTCTTGTCACAAGCTTTCACAACTGGAAATGAGCTACACTGGTTGCAGTAAATTAACATATAGAGGCAGTCATGTTTTCACCATAACTAAGACAAATATTCAGCTAGAATACTGCCATTTGGTCCAGACACTAAGTGAATAACCACAATAAATAAGAAATAGCTTTGAGACCTACAGAACGGGTTAAAACCATGTCACATTGCTCTGTAACTGGCAATGAAGGGCTCTGGCTGCAATAAACCATGTTCCTGGGGTGACATTTTGGCAGCATAACTAAACCAAATATTGGGATGTAATGCTGCAATTTGGGCCAAAGATTAAGTGGGTGACACTAATAAATATGGAGCAGCTTTGAGACTTACATCTAGGTTAAAATCTCATGTAGGAAGATTCCACGACTGGAAAAGAGCTATACTGGTTGCAGTAACTCGTATATACAGGGGGTCATGTTCCTACCATAACTAAGCCAAATATTGAGATATTATACTGCAATTTGGTATAAACACTAAGTAAACCATAGTAATCCGTATGGAATAGCTTTGAGACCTAAAGAATGGGTTCACCCATGTCACATTGCTCTGTTACCTGCAATGAAGTGGTCTAGCTGCATAAAACCCATATACCTAGTGTGCCACTTTGGCAGCATGACTAAGCTAAATATTGGGATGTAATGCTGCAATTTGGGCCAAAGATTAAATGGGTGACACTAATAATATGGAACAGCTTTGGGACTTACATCTATAAAGGAAACACTTGTCACAAGCTTTCACAACTGGAAATGAGCTACACTGGTTGCAGTCAATTAACATATACAGGCGGTCATGTTTCCACAATAACTAAGACAAATATTCAGCTAGAATACTGCCATTTGGTCCAGACACTAAGTGAATGACCACAATAAATAAAAAGTAGCTTTGAGACCTACAGAATGGGTTAAACCCATGTCACATTGCTCTGTCACTAGCAATGACGGGCTCTGCCTGCAATAAACCATATACCTGGGGTAACATTTTGGCAGCATAGCTAAGCCAAATATTGGGATGTAATGCTGCAATTTGGGCCAAAGATTAAGTGGGTGACACTAATAAATATGGAACAGCTTTGGGACTTACATCTAGGTTAAAATCTGATGTAGGAAGATTCCACGACTGGAAATGAGCTATACTGGTTGCAGTAACTCGTATATACAGGGGGTCATATTCCCACCATAACTAAGCCAAATATTGAGATATTATACTGAAATTTGGTACAAACACTAAGTAAACCATACTAATCTGCATGGAATAGCTTTGAGACCTAAAGAATGGGTTAACCCATGTCACATTGCTCTGTTACTAGCAATGAAGTGGTCTAGCTGCATAAAACCCATATACCTAGTGCGCCATTTTGGCAGCATGACTAAGCCAAATATTGGGATGTAATGCTGCAATTTGGGGTCAAAGATTAACTGGGTCACACTAATAAATATGGAACAATTTGGGACTTACATCTATAAAGGAAACTCTTGTCACAAGCTTTCACAACTGGAAATGAGCTACACTGGTTGCAGTAAATTAACATATACAGGCGGTCATGTTTCCACCATAACTAAGACAAATATTCAGCTAGAATACTGCCATTTGGTCCAGACACTCTCTGAATAACCACAATAAATAAGAAATAGCTTTGAGACCTACAGAATGGGTTAACAGATGTCACATTGCTCTGTTACCAGCAATGAAGTGGTCTAGCTGCATAAAACCCATATACCTAGTCCGCCATTTTGGCAACATGACTAAGCCAAATATTGGGATGTAATACTGCAATTTGGGCCAAAGATTAAGTGGATCACACTAATAAATATGGAACATTTTGGGACTTACATCTATAAAGGAAACTCTTGTCACAAGCTTTCACAACTGGAAATGAGCTACACTGGTTGCAGTAAATTAACATATAGAGGCAGTCATGTTTTCACCATAACTAAGACAAATATTCAGCTAGAATACTGCCATTTGGTCCAGACACTAAGTGAATAACCACAATAAATAAGAAATAGCTTTGAGACCTACAGAACGGGTTAAAACCATGTCACATTGCTCTGTAACTGGCAATGAAGGGCTCTGGCTGCAATAAACCATGTTCCTGGGGTGACATTTTGGCAGCATAACTAAACCAAATATTGGGATGTAATGCTGCAATTTGGGCCAAAGATTAAGTGGGTGACACTAATAAATATGGAGCAGCTTTGAGACTTACATCTAGGTTAAAATCTCATGTAGGAAGATTCCACGACTGGAAAAGAGCTATACTGGTTGCAGTAACTCGTATATACAGGGGGTCATGTTCCTACCATAACTAAGCCAAATATTGAGATATTATACTGCAATTTGGTATAAACACTAAGTAAACCATAGTAATCCGTATGGAATAGCTTTGAGACCTAAAGAATGGGTTCACCCATGTCACATTGCTCTGTTACCTGCAATGAAGTGGTCTAGCTGCATAAAACCCATATACCTAGTGTGCCACTTTGGCAGCATGACTAAGCTAAATATTGGGATGTAATGCTGCAATTTGGGCCAAAGATTAAATGGGTGACACTAATAATATGGAACAGCTTTGGGACTTACATCTATAAAGGAAACACTTGTCACAAGCTTTCACAACTGGAAATGAGCTACACTGGTTGCAGTCAATTAACATATACAGGCGGTCATGTTTCCACAATAACTAAGACAAATATTCAGCTAGAATACTGCCATTTGGTCCAGACACTAAGTGAATGACCACAATAAATAAAAAGTAGCTTTGAGACCTACAGAATGGGTTAAACCCATGTCACATTGCTCTGTCACTAGCAATGACGGGCTCTGCCTGCAATAAACCATATACCTGGGGTAACATTTTGGCAGCATAGCTAAGCCAAATATTGGGATGTAATGCTGCAATTTGGGCCAAAGATTAAGTGGGTGACACTAATAAATATGGAACAGCTTTGGGACTTACATCTAGGTTAAAATCTGATGTAGGAAGATTCCACGACTGGAAATGAGCTATACTGGTTGCAGTAACTCGTATATACAGGGGGTCATATTCCCACCATAACTAAGCCAAATATTGAGATATTATACTGAAATTTGGTACAAACACTAAGTAAACCATACTAATCTGCATGGAATAGCTTTGAGACCTAAAGAATGGGTTAACCCATGTCACATTGCTCTGTTACTAGCAATGAAGTGGTCTAGCTGCATAAAACCCATATACCTAGTGCGCCATTTTGGCAGCATGACTAAGCCAAATATTGGGATGTAATGCTGCAATTTGGGCCAAAGATTAAGTGGGTCACACTAATAAATATGGAACAATTTGGGACTTACATCTATAAAGGAAACTCTTGTCACAAGCTTTCACAACTGGAAATGAGCTACACTGGTTGCAGTAAATTAACATATACAGGCGGTCATGTTTCCACCATAACTAAGACAAATATTCAGCTAGAATACTGCCATTTGGTCCAGACACTCTCTGAATAACCACAATAAATAAGAAATAGCTTTGAGACCTACAGAATGGGTTAACAGATGTCACATTGCTCTGTTACCAGCAATGAAGTGATCTAGCTGCATAAAACCCATATACCTAGTCCGCCATTTTGGCAGCATGACTAAGCCAAATATTGGGATGTAATACTGCAATTTGGGCCAAAGATTAAGTGGATCACACTAATAAATATGGAACAATTTGGGACTTACATCTATAAAGGAAACTCTTGTCACAAGCTTTCACAACTGGAAATGAGCTACACTGGTTGCAGTCAATTAACATATACAGGCGGTCATGTTTCCACCATAACTAAGACAAATATTCAGCTAGAATACTGCCATTTGGTCCAGACACTAAGTGAATAACCACAATAAATAAGAAATAGCTTTGAGACCTACAGAACGGGTTAAAACCATGTCACATTGCTCTGTAACTGGCAATGAAGGGCTCTGGCTGCAATAAACCATGTACCTGGGGTGACATTTTGGCAGCATAACTAAACCAAATATTGGGATGTAATGCAGCAATTTGGGCCAAAGATTAAGTGGTTGACACTAATAAATATGGAGCAGCTTTGAGACTTACATCTAGGTTAAAATCTCATGTAGGAAGATTCCACGACTGGAAAAGAGCTATACTGGTTGCAGTAACTCGTATATACAGGGGGTCATGTTCCTACCATAACTAAGCCAAATATTGAGATATTATACTGCAATTTGGTACAAACACTAAGTAAACCATAGTAATCCGTATGGAATAGCTTTAAGACCTAAAGAATGGGTTCACCCATGTCACATTGCTCTGTTACCTGCAATGAAGTGGTCTAGCTGCATAAAACCCATATACATAGTGTGCCATTTTGGCAGCATGACTAAGCTAAATATTGGGATGTAATGCTGCAATTTGGGCCAAAGATTAAATGGGTGACACTAATAATATGGAACAGCTTTGGGACTTACATCTATAAAGGAAACACTTGTCACAAGCTTTCACAACTGGAAATGAGCTACACTGGTTGCAGTCAATTAACATATACAGGCGGTCATGTTTCCACAATAACTAAGACAAATATTCAGCTAGAATACTGCCATTTGGTCCAGACACTAAGTGAATGACCACAATAAATAAAAAGTAGCTTTGAGACCTACAGAATGGGTTAAACCCATGTCACATTGCTCTGTCACTAGCAATGACGGGCTCTGCCTGCAATAAACCATATACCTGGGGTAACATTTTGGCAGCATAGCTAAGCCAAATATTGGGATGTAATGCTGCAATTTGGGCCAAAGATTAAGTGGGTGACACTAATAAATATGGAACAGCTTTGGGACTTACATCTAGGTTAAAATCTGATGTAGGAAGATTCCACGACTGGAAATGAGCTATACTGGTTGCAGTAACTCGTATATACAGGGGGTCATATTCCCACCATAACTAAGCCAAATATTGAGATATTATACTGAAATTTGGTACAAACACTAAGTAAACCATACTAATCTGCATGGAATAGCTTTGAGACCTAAAGAATGGGTTAACCCATGTCACATTGCTCTGTTACTAGCAATGAAGTGGTCTAGCTGCATAAAACCCATATACCTAGTGCGCCATTTTGGCAGCATGACTAAGCCAAATATTGGGATGTAATGCTGCAATTTGGGCCAAAGATTAAGTGGGTCACACTAATAAATATGGAACAATTTGGGACTTACATCTATAAAGGAAACTCTTGTCACAAGCTTTCACAACTGGAAATGAGCTACACTGGTTGCAGTAAATTAACATATACAGGCGGTCATGTTTCCACCATAACTAAGACAAATATTCAGCTAGAATACTGCCATTTGGTCCAGACACTCTCTGAATAACCACAATAAATAAGAAATAGCTTTGAGACCTACAGAATGGGTTAACAGATGTCACATTGCTCTGTTACCAGCAATGAAGTGATCTAGCTGCATAAAACCCATATACCTAGTCCGCCATTTTGGCAGCATGACTAAGCCAAATATTGGGATGTAATACTGCAATTTGGGCCAAAGATTAAGTGGATCACACTAATAAATATGGAACAATTTGGGACTTACATCTATAAAGGAAACTCTTGTCACAAGCTTTCACAACTGGAAATGAGCTACACTGGTTGCAGTCAATTAACATATACAGGCGGTCATGTTTCCACCATAACTAAGACAAATATTCAGCTAGAATACTGCCATTTGGTCCAGACACTAAGTGAATAACCACAATAAATAAGAAATAGCTTTGAGACCTACAGAACGGGTTAAAACCATGTCACATTGCTCTGTAACTGGCAATGAAGGGCTCTGGCTGCAATAAACCATGTACCTGGGGTGACATTTTGGCAGCATAACTAAACCAAATATTGGGATGTAATGCAGCAATTTGGGCCAAAGATTAAGTGGTTGACACTAATAAATATGGAGCAGCTTTGAGACTTACATCTAGGTTAAAATCTCATGTAGGAAGATTCCACGACTGGAAAAGAGCTATACTGGTTGCAGTAACTCGTATATACAGGGGGTCATGTTCCTACCATAACTAAGCCAAATATTGAGATATTATACTGCAATTTGGTACAAACACTAAGTAAACCATAGTAATCCGTATGGAATAGCTTTAAGACCTAAAGAATGGGTTCACCCATGTCACATTGCTCTGTTACCTGCAATGAAGTGGTCTAGCTGCATAAAACCCATATACATAGTGTGCCATTTTGGCAGCATGACTAAGCTAAATATTGGGATGTAATGCTGCAATTTGGGCCAAAGATTAAATGGGTGACACTAATAATATGGAACAGCTTTGGGACTTACATCTATAAAGGAAACACTTGTCACAAGCTTTCACAACTGGAAATGAGCTACACTGGTTGCAGTCAATTAACATATACAGGCGGTCATGTTTCCACCATAACTAAGACAAATATTCAGCTAGAATACTGCCATTTGGTCCAGACACTAAGTGAATGACCACAATAAATAAAAAGTAGCTTTGAGACCTACAGAATGGGTTAAACCCATGTCACATTGCTCTGTCACTAGCAATGACAGGCTCTGCCTGCAATAAACCATATACCGGGGGTAACATTTTGGCAGCATAGCTAAGCCAAATATTGGGATGTAATGCTGCAATTTGGGCCAAAGATTAAGTGGGTGACACTAATAAATATGGAACAGCTTTGGGACTTACATCTAGGTTAAAATCTCATGTAGGAAGATTCCACGACTGGAAATGAGCTATACTGGTTGCAGTAACTCGTATATACAGGGGGTCATATTCCCACCATAACTAAGCCAAATATTGAGATATTATACTGCAATTTGGTACAAACACTAAGTAAACCATACTAATCCGTATGGAATAGCTTTGAGACCTAACGAATGGGTTAACCCATGTCACATTGCTCTGTTACTAGCAATGAAGTGGTCTAGCTGCATAAAACCCATATAGCTAGTGCGCAATTTTGGCAGCATGACTAAGCCAAATATTGAGATGTAATGCTGCAATTTGGGCCAAAGATTAAGTGGGTCACACTAATAAATATGGAACAATTTGGGACTTACATCTATAAAGGAAACTCTTGTCACAAGCTTTCACAACTGGAAATGAGCTACACTGGTTGCAGTAAATTAACATATACAGGCGGTCATGTTTCCACCATAACTAAGACAAATATTCAGCTAGAATACTGCCATTTGGTCCAGATACTCTCTGAATAACCACAATAAATAAGAAATAGCTTTGAGACCTACAGAATGGGTTAACAGATGTCACATTGCTCTGTTATCAGCAATGAAGTGGTCTAGCTGCATAAAACCCATATACCTAGTCCGCCATTTTGGCAGCATGACTAAGCCAAATATTGGGATGTAATACTGCAATTTGGGCCAAAGATTAAGTGGATCACACTAATAAATATGGAACAATTTGGGACTTACATCTATAAAGGAAACTCTTGTCACAAGCTTTCACAACTGGAAATGAGCTACACTGGTTGCAGTAAATTAACATATACAGGCGGTCATGTTTTCACCATAACTAAGACAAATATTCAGCTAGAATACTGCCATTTGGTCCAGACACTAAGTGAATAACCACAATAAATAAGAAATAGCTTTGAGACCTACAGAACGGGTTAAAACCATGTCACATTGCTCTGTAACTGGCAATGAAGGGCTCTGGCTGCAATAAACCATGTACCTGGGGTGACATTTTGGCAGCATAACTAAACCAAATATTGGGATGTAATGCAGCAATTTGGGCCAAAGATTAAGTGGTTGACACTAATAAATATGGAGCAGCTTTGAGACTTACATCTAGGTTAAAATCTCATGTAGGAAGATTCCACGACTGGAAAAGAGCTATACTGGTTGCAGTAACTCGTATATACAGGGGGTCATGTTCCTACCATAACTAAGCCAAATATTGAGATATTATACTGCAATTTGGTACAAACACTAAGTAAACCATAGTAATCCGTATGGAATAGCTTTGAGACCTAAAGAATGGGTTCACCCATGTCACATTGCTCTGTTACCTGCAATGAAGTGGTCCAGCTGCATAAACCCCATATACCTAGTGTGCCACTTTGGCAGCATGACTGAGCTAAATATTGGGATGTAATGCTGCAATTTGGGCCAAAGATTAAATGGGTGACACTAATAATATGGAACAGCTTTGGGACTTACATCTATAAAGGAAACACTTGTCACAAGCTTTCACAACTGGAAATGAGCTACACTGGTTGCAGTCAATTAACATATACAGGCGGTCATGTTTCCACCATAACTAAGACAAATATTCAGCTAGAATACTGCCATTTGGTCCAGACACTAAGTGAATGACCACAATAAATAAAAAGTAGCTTTGAGACCTACAGAATGGGTTAAACCCATGTCACATTGCTCTGTCACTAGCAATGACGGGCTCAGCCTACAATAAACCATATACCTGGGGTAACATTTTGGCAGCATAACTAAACCAAATATTGGGATGTAATGCAGCAATTTGGGCCAAAGATTAAGTGGTTGACACTAATAAATATGGAGCAGCTTTGAGACTTACATCTAGGTTAAAATCTCATGTAGGAAGATTCCACGACTGGAAAAGAGCTATACTGGTTGCAGTAACTCGTATATACAGGGGGTCATGTTCCTACCATAACTAAGCCAAATATTGAGATATTATACTGCAATTTGGTACAAACACTAAGTAAACCATAGTAATCCGTATGGAATAGCTTTGAGACCTAAATAATGGGTTCACCCATGTCACATTGCTCTGTTACCTGCAATGAAGTGGTCTAGCTGCATAAAACCCATATACCTAGTGTGCCACTTTGGCAGCATGACTGAGCTAAATATTGGGATGTAATGCTGCAATTTGGGCCAAAGATTAAATGGGTGACACTAATAATATGGAACAGCTTTGGGACTTACATCTATAAAGGAAACACTTGTCACAAGCTTTCACAACTGGAAATTAGCTACACTGGTTGCAGTCAATTAACATATACAGGCGGTCATGTTTCCACCATAACTAAGACAAATATTCAGCTAGAATACTGCCATTTGGTCCAGACACTAAGTGAATGACCACGATAAATAAAAAGTAGCTTTGAGACCTACAGAATGGGTTAAACCCATGTCACATTGCTCTGTCACTAGCAATGACGGGCTCAGCCTACAATAAACCATATACCTGGGGTAACATTTTGGCAGCATAACTAAACCAAATATTGGGATGTAATGCAGCAATTTGGGCCAAAGATTAAGTGGTTGACACTAATAAATATGGAGCAGCTTTGAGACTTACATCTAGGTTAAAATCTCATGTAGGAAGATTCCACGACTGGAAAAGAGCTATACTGGTTGCAGTAACTCGTATATACAGGGGGTCATGTTCCTACCATAACTAAGCCAAATATTGAGATATTATACTGCAATTTGGTACAAACACTAAGTAAACCATAGTAATCCGTATGGAATAGCTTTGAGACCTAAATAATGGGTTCACCCATGTCACATTGCTCTGTTACCTGCAATGAAGTGGTCTAGCTGCATAAAACCCATATACCTAGTGTGCCACTTTGGCAGCATGACTGAGCTAAATATTGGGATGTAATGCTGCAATTTGGGCCAAAGATTAAATGGGTGACACTAATAATATGGAACAGCTTTGGGACTTACATCTATAAAGGAAACACTTGTCACAAGCTTTCACAACTGGAAATTAGCTACACTGGTTGCAGTCAATTAACATATACAGGCGGTCATGTTTCCACCATAACTAAGACAAATATTCAGCTAGAATACTGCCATTTGGTCCAGACACTAAGTGAATGACCACAATAAATAAAAAGTAGCTTTGAGACCTACAGAATGGGTTAAACCCATGTCACATTGCTCTGTCACTAGCAATGACGGGCTCAGCCTACAATAAACCATATACCTGGGGTAACATTTTGGCAGCATAACTAAACCAAATATTGGGATGTAATGCAGCAATTTGGGCCAAAGATTAAGTGGTTGACACTAATAAATATGGAGCAGCTTTGAGACTTACATCTAGGTTAAAATCTCATGTAGGAAGATTCCACGACTGGAAAAGAGCTATACTGGTTGCAGTAACTCGTATATACAGGGGGTCATGTTCCTACCATAACTAAGCCAAATATTGAGATATTATACTGCAATTTGGTACAAACACTAAGTAAACCATACTAATCCGTATGGAATAGCTTTGAGACATAAAGAATGGGTTAACCCATGTCACATTGCTCTGTTACTAGCAATGAAGTGGTCTAGCTGCATAAAACCCATATACTTAGTGCGCCATTTTGGCAGCATGACTAAGCCAAATATTGGGATGTAATGCTGCAATTTGGGCCAAAGATTAAGTGGGTCACACTAATAAATATGGAACAATTTGGGACTTACATCTATAAAGGAAACTCTTGTCACAAGCTTTCACAACTGGAAATGAGCTACACTGGTTGCAGTAAATTAACATATACAGGCGGTCATGTTTCCACCATAACTAAGACAAATATTCAGCTAGAATACTGCCATTTGGTCCAGACACTCTCTGAATAACCACAATAAATAAGAAATAGCTTTGAGACCTACAGAATGGGTTAACAGATGTCACATTGCTCTGTTACCAGCAATGAAGTGGTCTAGCTGCATAAAACCCATATACCTAGTCCGCCATTTTGGCAGCATGACTAAGCCAAATATTGGGATGTAATGCTGCAATTTGGGCAAAAGATTAAGTGGATCACACTAATAAATATGGAACAATTTGGGACTTACATCTATAAAGGAAACTCTTGTCACAAGCTTTCACAACTGGAAATGAGCTACACTGGTTGCAGTAAATTAACATATACAGGCGGTCATGTTTTCACCATAACTAAGACAAATATTCAGCTAGAATACTGCCATTTGGTCCAGACACTAAGTGAATGACCACAATAAATAAAAAGTAGCTTTGAGACCTACAGAATGGGTTAAACCCATGTCACATTGCTCTGTCACTAGCAATGACAGGCTCTGCCTGCAATAAACCATATACCGGGGGTAACATTTTGGCAGCATAGCTAAGCCAAATATTGGGATGTAATGCTGCAATTTGGGCCAAAGATTAAGTGGGTGACACTAATAAATATGGAACAGCTTTGGGACTTACATCTAGGTTAAAATCTCATGTAGGAAGATTCCACGACTGGAAATGAGCTATACTGGTTGCAGTAACTCGTATATACAGGGGGTCATATTCCCACCATAACTAAGCCAAATATTGAGATATTATACTGCAATTTGGTACAAACACTAAGTAAACCATACTAATCCGTATGGAATAGCTTTGAGACCTACAGAATGGGTTAACCCATGTCACATTGCTCTGTTACTAGCAATGAAGTGGTCTAGCTGCATAAAACCCATATAGCTAGTGCGCAATTTTGGCAGCATGACTAAGCCAAATATTGAGATGTAATGCTGCAATTTGGGCCAAAGATTAAGTGGGTCACACTAATAAATATGGAACAATTTGGGACTTACATCTATAAAGGAAACTCTTGTCACAAGCTTTCACAACTGGAAATGAGCTACACTGGTTGCAGTAAATTAACATATACAGGCGGTCATGTTTCCACCATAACTAAGACAAATATTCAGCTAGAATACTGCCATTTGGTCCAGACACTAAGTGAATGACCACAATAAATAAAAAGTAGCTTTGAGACCTACAGAATGGGTTAAACCCATGTCACATTGCTCTGTCACTAGCAATGACAGGCTCTGCCTGCAATAAACCATATACCGGGGGTAACATTTTGGCAGCATAGCTAAGCCAAATATTGGGATGTAATGCTGCAATTTGGGCCAAAGATTAAGTGGGTGACACTAATAAATATGGAACAGCTTTGGGACTTACATCTAGGTTAAAATCTCATGTAGGAAGATTCCACGACTGGAAATGAGCTATACTGGTTGCAGTAACTCGTATATACAGGGGGTCATATTCCCACCATAACTAAGCCAAATATTGAGATATTATACTGCAATTTGGTACAAACACTAAGTAAACCATACTAATCCGTATGGAATAGCTTTGAGACCTAACGAATGGGTTAACCCATGTCACATTGCTCTGTTACTAGCAATGAAGTGGTCTAGCTGCATAAAACCCATATAGCTAGTGCGCAATTTTGGCAGCATGACTAAGCCAAATATTGAGATGTAATGCTGCAATTTGGGCCAAAGATTAAGTGGCTCACACTAATAAATATGGAACAATTTGGGACTTACATCTATAAAGGAAACTCTTGTCACAAGCTTTCACAACTGGAAATGAGCTACACTGGTTGCAGTAAATTAACATATACAGGCGGTCATGTTTCCACCATAACTAAGACAAATATTCAGCTAGAATACTGCCATTTGGTCCAGATACTCTCTGAATAACCACAATAAATAAGAAATAGCTTTGAGACCTACAGAATGGGTTAACAGATGTCACATTGCTCTGTTACCAGCAATGAAGTGGTCTAGCTGCATAAAACCCATATACCTAGTCCGCCATTTTGGCAGCATGACTAAGCCAAATATTGGGATGTAATACTGCAATTTGGGCCAAAGATTAAGTGGATCACACTAATAAATATGGAACAATTTGGGACTTACATCTATAAAGGAAACTCTTGTCACAAGCTTTCACAACTGGAAATGAGCTACACTGGTTGCAGTAAATTAACATATACAGGCGGTCATGTTTTCACCATAACTAAGACAAATATTCAGCTAGAATACTGCCATTTGGTCCAGACACTAAGTGAATAACCACAATAAATAAGAAATAGCTTTGAGACCTACAGAACGGGTTAAAACCATGTCACATTGCTCTGTAACTGGCAATGAAGGGCTCTGGCTGCAATAAACTATGTACCTGGGGTGACATTTTGGCAGCATAACTAAACCAAATATTGGGATGTAATGCAGCAATTTGGGCCAAAGATTAAGTGGTTGACACTAATAAATATGGAGCAGCTTTGAGACTTACATCTAGGTTAAAATCTCATGTAGGAAGATTCCACGACTGGAAAAGAGCTATACTGGTTGCAGTAACTCGTATATACAGGGGGTCATGTTCCTACCATAACTAAGCCAAATATTGAGATATTATACTGCAATTTGGTACAAACACTAAGTAAACCATAGTAATCCGTATGGAATAGCTTTGAGACCTAAAGAATGGGTTCACCCATGTCACATTGCTCTGTTACCTGCAATGAAGTGGTCCAGCTGCATAAACCCCATATACCTAGTGTGCCACTTTGGCAGCATGACTGAGCTAAATATTGGGATGTAATGATGCAATTTGGGCCAAAGATTAAATGGGTGACACTAATAATATGGAACAGCTTTGGGACTTACATCTATAAAGGAAACACTTGTCACAAGCTTTCACAACTGGAAATGAGCTACACTGGTTGCAGTCAATTAACATATACAGGCGGTCATGTTTCCACCATAACTAAGACAAATATTCAGCTAGAATACTGCCATTTGGTCCAGACACTAAGTGAATGACCACAATAAATAAAAAGTAGCTTTGAGACCTACAGAATGGGTTAAACCCATGTCACATTGCTCTGTCACTAGCAATGACGGGCTCAGCCTACAATAAACCATATACCTGGGGTAACATTTTGGCAGCATAACTAAACCAAATATTGGGATGTAATGCAGCAATTTGGGCCAAAGATTAAGTGGTTGACACTAATAAATATGGAGCAGCTTTGAGACTTACATCTAGGTTAAAATCTCATGTAGGAAGATTCCACGACTGGAAAAGAGCTATACTGGTTGCAGTAACTCGTATATACAGGGGGTCATGTTCCTACCATAACTAAGCCAAATATTGAGATATTATACTGCAATTTGGTACAAACACTAAGTAAACCATAGTAATCCGTATGGAATAGCTTTGAGACCTAAATAATGGGTTCACCCATGTCACATTGCTCTGTTACCTGCAATGAAGTGGTCTAGCTGCATAAAACCCATATACCTAGTGTGCCACTTTGGCAGCATGACTGAGCTAAATATTGGGATGTAATGCTGCAATTTGGGCCAAAGATTAAATGGGTGACACTAATAATATGGAACAGCTTTGGGACTTACATCTATAAAGGAAACACTTGTCACAAGCTTTCACAACTGGAAATTAGCTACACTGGTTGCAGTCAATTAACATATACAGGCGGTCATGTTTCCACCATAACTAAGACAAATATTCAGCTAGAATACTGCCATTTGGTCCAGACACTAAGTGAATGACCACAATAAATAAAAAGTAGCTTTGAGACCTACAGAATGGGTTAAACCCATGTCACATTGCTCTGTCACTAGCAATGACGGGCTCAGCCTACAATAAACCATATACCTGGGGTAACATTTTGGCAGCATAACTAAACCAAATATTGGGATGTAATGCAGCAATTTGGGCCAAAGATTAAGTGGTTGACACTAATAAATATGGAGCAGCTTTGAGACTTACATCTAGGTTAAAATCTCATGTAGGAAGATTCCACGACTGGAAAAGAGCTATACTGGTTGCAGTAACTCGTATATACAGGGGGTCATGTTCCTACCATAACTAAGCCAAATATTGAGATATTATACTGCAATTTGGTACAAACACTAAGTAAACCATAGTAATCCGTATGGAATAGCTTTGAGACCTAAATAATGGGTTCACCCATGTCACATTGCTCTGTTACCTGCAATGAAGTGGTCTAGCTGCATAAAACCCATATACCTAGTGTGCCACTTTGGCAGCATGACTGAGCTAAATATTGGGATGTAATGCTGCAATTTGGGCCAAAGATTAAATGGGTGACACTAATAATATGGAACAGCTTTGGGACTTACATCTATAAAGGAAACACTTGTCACAAGCTTTCACAACTGGAAATTAGCTACACTGGTTGCAGTCAATTAACATATACAGGCGGTCATGTTTCCACCATAACTAAGACAAATATTCAGCTAGAATACTGCCATTTGGTCCAGACACTAAGTGAATGACCACAATAAATAAAAAGTAGCTTTGAGACCTACAGAATGGGTTAAACCCATGTCACATTGCTCTGTCACTAGCAATGACGGGCTCTGCCTGCAATAAACCATATACCTGGGGTGACATTTTGGCAGCATAGCTAAGCCAAATATTGGGATGTAATGCTGCAATTTGGGCCAAAGATTAAGTGGGTCACACTAATAAATATGGAGCAGCTTTGGGACTTACATCTAGGTTAAAATCTGATGTAGGAAGATTCCACGACTGGAAATGAGCTATACTGGTTGCAGTAACTCGTGTATACAGGGGGTCATATTCCCACCATAACTAAGCCAAATATTGAGATATTATACTGCAATTTGGTACAAACACTAAGTAAACCATACTAATCTGCATGGAATAGCTTTGAGACCTAAAGAATGGGTTAACCCATGTCACATTGCTCTGTTACTAGCAATGAAGTGGTCTAGCTGCATAAAACCCATATACCTAGTGCGCCATTTTGGCAGCATGACTAAGCCAAATATTGGGATGTAATACTGCAATTTGGGCCAAAGATTAAGTGGGTCACACTAATAAATATGGAACAATTTGGGACTTACATCTATAAAGGAAACTCTTGTCACAAGCTTTCACAACTGGAAATGAGCTACACTGGTTGCAGTAAATTAACATATACAGGCGGTCATGTTTCCACCATAACTAAGACAAATATTCAGCTAGAATACTGCCATTTGGTCCAGACACTCTCTGAATAACCACAATAAATAAGAAATAGCTTTGAGACCTACAGAATAGGTTAACAGATGTCACATTGCTCTGTTACCAGCAATAAAGTGGTCTAGCTGCATAAAACCCATATACCTAGTCCGCCATTTTGGCAGCATGACTAAGCCAAATATTGGGATGTAATACTGCAATTTGGGCCAAAGATTAAGTGGATCACACTAATAAATATGGAACAATTTGGGACTTACATCTATAAAAGAAACTCTTGTCACAAGCTTTCACAACTGGAAATGAGCTACACTGGTTGCAGTAAATTAACATATACAGGCGGTCATGTTTTCACCATAACTAAGACAAATATTCAGCTAGAATACTGCCATTTGGTCCAGACACTAAGTGAATAACCACAATAAAAAAGAAATAGCTTTGAGACCTACAGAAAGTGTTAAACCAATGTCACATTGTTCTGTAACTGGCAATGAAGGGCTCTGGCTGCAATAAACCATGTACCTGGGGTGACATTTTGACAGCATAACTAAACCAAATATTGGGATGTAATGCTGCAATTTGGGCCAAAGATTAAGTGGGTGACACTAATAAATATGGAACAGCTTTGGGACTTACATCTATAAAGGAAACACTTGTCACAAGCTTTCACAACTGGAAATGAGCTACACTAGTTGCAGTCAATTAACATATACAGGCGGTCATGTTTCCACCATAACTAAGACAAATATTCAGCTAGAATACTGCCATTTGGTCCAGACACTAAGTGAATGACCACAATAAATAAAAAGTAGCTTTGAGACCTACAGAATGGGTTAAACCCATGTCACATTGCTCTGTCACTAGCAATGACGGGCTCTGCCTGCAATAAACCATATACCTGGGGTAACATTTTGGCAGCATAGCTAAGCCAAATATTGGGATGTAATGCTGCAATTTGGGCCAAAGATTAAGTGGGTCACACTAATAAATATGGAACAGCTTTGGGACTTACATCTAGGTTAAAATCTGATGTAGGAAGATTCCACGACTGGAAATGAGCTATACTGGTTGCAGTAACTCGTGTATACAGGGGGTCATATTCCCACCATAACTAAGCCAAATATTGAGATATTATACTGCAATTTGGTACAAACACTAAGTAAACCATACTAATCTGCATGGAATAGCTTTGTGACCTAAAGAATGGGTTAACCATGTCACATTGCTCTGTTACTAGCAATGAAGTGGTCTAGCTGCATAAAACCCATATACCTAGTGCGCCATTTTGGCAGCATGACTAAGCCAAATATTGGGATGTAATACTGCAATTTGGGCCAAAGATTAAGTGGATCACACTAATAAATATGGAACAATTTAGGACTTACATCTATAAAGGAAACTCTTGTCACAAGCTTTCACAACTGGAAATGAGCTACACTGGTTGCAGTAAATTAACATATACAGGCGGTCATGTTTTCACCATAACTAAGACAAATATTCAGCTAGAATACTGCCATTTGGTCCAGACACTAAGTGAATAACCACAATAAAAAAGAAATAGCTTTGAGACCTACAGAAAGTGTTAAACCAATGTCACATTGTTCTGTAACTGGCAATGAAGGGCTCTGGCTGCAATAAACGATGTACCTGGGGAGACATTTTGACAGCATAACTAAACCAAATATTGGGATGTAATGCTGCAATTTGGGCCAAAGATTAAGTGGGTGACACTAATAAATATGGAACAGCTTTGGGACTTACATCTATAAAGGAAACACTTGTCACAAGCTTTCACAACTGGAAATGAGCTACACTGGTTGCAGTCAATTAACATATACAGGCGGTCATGTTTCCACCGTAACTAAGACAAATATTCAGCTAGAATACTGCCATTTGGTCCAGAGACTAAGTGAATGACCACAATAAATAAAAAGTAGCTTTGAGACCTACAGAATGGGTTAAACCCATGTCACATTGCTCTGTCACTAGCAATGACGGGCTCTGCCTGCAATAAACCATATACCTGGGGTAACATTTTGGCAGCATAGCTAAGCCAAATATTGGGATGTAATGCTGCAATTTGGGTCAAAGATTAAGTGGGTCACACTAATAAATATGGAACAGCTTTGGGACTTACATCTAGGTTAAAATCTGATGTAGGAAGATTCCACGACTGGAAATGAGCTATACTGGTTGCAGTAACTCGTGTATACAGGGGGTCATATTCCCAACATAACTAAGCCAAATATTGAGATATTATACTGCAATTTGGTACAAACACTAAGTAAACCATACTAATCTGCATAGAATAGCTTTGAGACCTAAAGAATGGGTTAACCAATGTCACATTGCTCTGTTACTAGCAATGAAGTGGTCTAGCTGCATAAAACCCATATACCTAGTGCGCTATTTTGGCAGCATGACTAAGCCAAATATTGGGATGTAATGCTGCAATTTGGGCCAAAGATTAAGTGGGTCACACTAATAAATATGGAACAATTTGGGACTTACATCTATAAAGGAAACTCTTGTCACAAGCTTTCACAACTGGAAATGAGCTACACTGGTTGCAGTAAATTAACATATACAGGCGGTCATGTTTCCACCATAACTAAGACAAATATTCAGCTAGAATACTGCCATTTGGTCCAGACACTCTCTGAATAACCACAATAAATAAGAAATAGCTTTGAGACCTACAGAATGGGTTAACAGATGTCACATTGCTCTGTTACCAGCAATGAAGTGGTCTAGCTGCATAAAACCCATATACCAAGTCCGCCATTTTGGCAGCATGACTAAGCCAAATATTGGGATGTAATACTGCAATTTGGGCCAAAGATTAAGTGGATCACACTAATAAATATGGAACAATTTGGAACTTACATCTATAAAGGAAACTCTTGTCACAAGCTTTCACAACTGGAAATGAGCTACACTGGTTGCAGTAAATTAACATATACAGGCGGTCATGTTTTCACCATAACTAAGACAAATATTCAGCTAGAATACTGCCATTTGGTCCAAACACTAAGTGAATAACCACAATAAAAAAGAAATAGCTTTGAGACCTACAGAAAGTGTTAAACCAATGTCACATTGTTCTGTAACTGGCAATGAAGGGCTCTGGCTGCAATAAACCATGTACCTGGGGTGACATTTTGACAGCATAACTAAACCAAATATTGGGATGTAATGCTGCAATTTGGGCCAAAGATTAAGTGGGTGACACTAATAAATATGGAACAGCTTTGGGACTTACATCTAGGTTAAAATCTCATGTAGGAAGATTCCACGACTGGAAATGAGCTATACTGGTTGCAGTAACTCGTATATACAGGGGGTCATATTCCCACCATAACTAAGCCAAATATTGAGATATTATACTGCAATTTGGTACAAACACTAAGTAAACCATACTAATCCGTATGGAATAGCTTTGAGACCTAAAGAATGGGTTAACCCATGTCACATTGCTCTGTTACTAGTAATGAAGTGGTCTAGCTGCATAAAACCCATATACCTAGTGCGCCATTTTGGCAGCATGACTAAGCCAAATATTGGGATGTAATGCTGCAATTTGGGCCAAAGATTAAGTGGGTCACACTAATAAATATGGAACAATTTGGGACTTACATCTATAAAGGAAACTCTTGTCACAAGCTTTCACAACTGGAAATGAGCTACACTGGTTGCAGTAAATTAACATATACAGGCGGTCATGTTTCCACCATAACTAAGACAAATATTCAGCTAGAATACTGCCATTTGGTCCAGATACTCTCTGAATAACCACAATAAATAAGAAATAGCTTTGAGACCTACAGAATGGGTTAACAGATGTCACATTGCTCTGTTACCAGCAATGAAGTGGTCTAGCTGCATAAAACCCATATACCTAGTGCGCCATTTTGGCAGCATGACTAAGCCAAATATTGGGATGTAATACTGCAATTTGGGCCAAAGATTAAGTGGATCACACTAATAAATATGGAACAATTTGGGACTTACATCTATAAAGGAAACTCTTGTCACAAGCTTTCACAACTGGAAATGAGCTACACTGGTTGCAGTAAATTAACATATACAGGCGGTCATGTTTTCACCATAACTAAGACAAATATTCAGCTAGAATACTGCCATTTGGTCCAGACACTAAGTGAATAACCACAATAAATAAGAAATAGCTTTGAGACCTACAGAACGGGTTAAAACCATGTCACATTGCTCTGTAACTGGCAATGAAGGGCTCTGGCTGCAATAAACCATGTACCTGGGGTGACATTTTGGCAGCATAACTAAACCAAATATTGGGATGTAATGCAGTAATTTGGGCCAAAGATTAAGTGGTTGACACTAATAAATATGGAGCAGCTTTGAGACTTACATCTAGGTTAAAATCTCATGTAGGAAGATTCCACGACTGGAAAAGAGCTATACTGGTTGCAGTAACTCGTATATACAGGGGGTCATGTTCCTACCATAACTAAGCCAAATATTGAGATATTATACTGCAATTTGGTACAAACACTAAGTAAACCATAGTAATCCGTATGGAATAGCTTTGAGACCTAAAGAATGGGTTCACCCATGTCACATTGCTCTGTTACCTGCAATGAAGAGGTCTAACTGCATAAAACCCATATACCTAGTGTGCCACTTTGGCAGCATGACTAAGCTAAATATTGGGATGTAATGCTGCAATTTGGGCCAAAGATTAAATGGGTGACACTAATAATATGGAACAGCTTTGGGACTTACATCTATAAAGGAAACACTTGTCACAAGCTTTCACAACTGGAAATGAGCTACACTGGTTGCAGTCAATTAACATATACAGGCGGTCATGTTTCCACCATAACTAAGACAAATATTCAGCTAGAATACTGCCATTTGGTCCAGACACTAAGTGAATGACCACAATAAATAAAAAGTAGCTTTGAGACCTACAGAATGGGTTAAACCCATGTCACATTGCTCTGTCACTAGCAATGACGGGCTCTGCCTGCAATAAACCATATACCTGGGGTAACATTTTGGCAGCATAGCTAAGCCAAATATTGGGATGTAATGCTGCAATTTGGGCCAAAGATTAAGTGGGTCACACTAATAAATATGGAACAGCTTTGGGACTTACATCTAGGTTAAAATCTGATGTAGGAAGATTCCACGACTGGAAATGAGCTATACTGGTTGCAGTAACTCGTGTATACAGGGGCTCATATTCCCACCATAACTAAGCCAAATATTGAGATATTATACTGCAATTTGGTACAAACACTAAGTAAACCATACTAATCTGCATGGAATAGCTTTGAGACCTAAAGAATGGGTTAACCCATGTCACATTGCTCTGTTACTAGCAATGAAGTGGTCTAGCTGCATAAAACCCATATACCTAGTGCGCCATTTTGGCAGCATGACTAAGCCAAATATTGGGATGTAATGCTGCAATTTGGGCCAAAGATTAAGTGGGTCACACTAATAAATATGGAACAATTTGGGACTTACATCTATAAAGGAAACTCTTGTCACAAGCTTTCACAACTGGAAATGAGCTACACTGGTTGCAGTAAATTAACATATACAGGCGGTCATGTTTCCACCATATCTAAGACAAATATTCAGCTAGAATACTGCCATTTGGTCCAGATACTCTCTGAATAACCACAATAAATAAGAAATAGCTTTGAGACCTACAGAATGGGTTAACAGATGTCACATTGCTCTGTTACCAGCAATGAAGTGGTCTAGCTGCATAAAACCCATATACCTAGTCCGCCATTTTGGCAGCATGACTAAGCCAAATATTGGGATGTAATACTGCAATTTGGGCCAAAGATTAAGTGGATCACACTAATAAATATGGAACAATTTGGGACTTACATCTATAAAGGAAACTCTTGTCACAAGCTTTCACAACTGGAAATGAGCTACACTGGTTGCAGTAAATTAACATATACAGGCGGTCATGTTTTCACCATAACTAAGACAAATATTCAGCTAGAATACTGCCATTTGGTCCAGACACTAAGTGAATAACCACAAT
Source organism: Sabellastarte sp. h YS-2021 (assembly GCA_964017235.1). NCBI lineage: Eukaryota > Metazoa > Annelida > Polychaeta > Sabellida > Sabellidae > Sabellastarte > Sabellastarte sp. h YS-2021. The sequence continues at coordinate 23,209,618 of OZ024935.1, read as the reverse complement.
AAAAAAGAAATAGCTTTGAGACCTACAGAAAGTGTTAAACCAATGTCACATTGTTCTGTAATTGGCAATGAAGGGCTCTGGCTGCAATAAACCATGTACCTGGGGTGACATTTTGACAGCATAACTAAACCAAATATTGGGATGTAATGCTGCAATTTGGGCCAAAGATTAAGTGGGTGACACTAATAAATATGGAACAGCTTTGGGACTTACATCTATAAAGGAAACACTTGTCACAAGCTTTCACAACTGGAAATGAGCTACACTGGTTGCAGTCAATTAACATATACAGGCGGTCATGTTTCCACCATAACTAAGACAAATATTCAGCTAGAATACTGCCATTTGGTCCAGACACTCAGTGAATGACCACAATAAATAAAAAGTAGCTTTGAGACCTACAGAATGGGTTAAACCCATGTCACATTGCTCTGTCACTAGCAATGACGGGCTCTGCCTGCAATAAACCATATACCTGGGGTAACATTTTGGCAGCATAGCTAAGCCAAATATTGGGATGTAATGCTGCAATTTGGGCCAAAGATTAAGTGGGTCACACTAATAAATATGGAACAGCTTTGGGACTTACATCTAGGTTAAAATCTGATGTAGGAAGATTCCACGACTGGAAATGAGCTATACTGGTTGCAGTAACTCGTGTATACAGGGGGTCATATTCCCACCATAACTAAGCCAAATATTGAGATATTATACTGCAATTTGGTACAAACACTAAGTAAACCATACTAATCTGCATGGAATAGCTTTGAGACCTAAAGAATGGGTTAATCCATGTCACATTGCTCTGTTACTAGCAATGAAGTGGTCTAGCTTCATAAAACTCATATACCTAGTGCGCCATTTTGGCAGCATGACTAAGCCAAATATTGGGATGTAATGCTGCAATTTGGGCCAAAGATTAAGTGGGTCACACTAATAAATATGGAACAATTTGGGACTTACATCTATAAAGGAAACTCTTGTCACAAGCTTTCACAACTGGAAATGAGCTACACTGGTTGCAGTAAATTAACATATACAGGCGGTCATGTTTCCACCATAACTAAGACAAATATTCAGCTAGAATACTGCCATTTGGTCCAGACACTCTCTGAATAACCACAATAAATAAGAAATAGCTTTGAGACCTACAGAATGGGTTAACAGATGTCACATTGCTCTGTTACCAGCAATGAAGTGGTCTAGCTGCATAAAACCCATATACCTAGTCCGCCATTTTGGCAGCATGACTAAGCCAAATATTGGGATGTAGTACTGCAATTTGGGCCAAAGATTAAGTGGATCACACTAATAAATATGGAACAATTTGGGACTTACATCTATAAAGGAAACTCTTGTCACAAGCTTTCACAACTGGAAATGAGCTACACTGGTTGCAGTAAATTAACATATACAGGCGGTCATGTTTTCACCATAACTAAGACAAATATTCAGCTAGAATACTGCCATTTGGTCCAGACACTATGTGAATAACCACAATAAAAAAGAAATAGCTTTGAGACCTACAGAAAGTGTTAAACCAATGTCACATTGTTCTGTAACTGGCAATGAAGGGCTCTGGCTGCAATAAACCATGTACCTGGGGTGACATTTTGACAGCATAACTAAACCAAATATTGGGATGTAATGCTGCAATTTGGGCCAAAGATTAAGTGGGTGACACTAATCAATATGGAACAGCTTTGGGACTTACATCTAGGTTAAAATCTCATGTAGGAAGATTCCACGACTGGAAATGAGCTATACTGGTTGCAGTAACTCGTATATACAGGGGGTCATATTCCCACCATAACTAAGCCAAATATTGAGATATTATACTGCAATTTGGTACAAACACTAAGTAAACCATACTAATCCGTATGGAATAGCTTTGAGACCTAAAGAATGGGTTAACCCATGTCACATTGCTCTGTTACTAGCAATGAAGTGGTCTAGCTGCATAAAACCCATATACCTAGTCCGCCATTTTGGCAGCATGACTAAGCCAAATATTGGGATGTAATGCTGCAATTTGGGCCAAAGATTAAGTGGGTCACACTAATAAATATGGAACAATTTGGGACTTACATCTATAAAGGAAACTCTTGTCACAAGCTTTCACAACTGAAAATGAGCTACACTGGTTGCAGTAAATTAACATATACAGGCGGTCATGTTTCCACCATAACTAAGACAAATATTCAGCTAGAATACTGCCATTTGGTCCAGATACTCTCTGAATAACCACAATAAATAAGAAATAGCTTTGAGACCTACAGAATGGGTTAACAGATGTCACATTGCTCTGTTACTAGCAATGAAGTGGTCTAGCTGCATAAAACCCATATACCTAGTGCACCATTTTGGCAGCATGACTAAGCCAAATATTGGGATGTAATGCTGCAATTTGGGCCAAAGATTAAGTGGGTCACACTAATAAATATGGAACAATTTGGGACTTACATCTATAAAGGAAACTCTTGTCACAAGCTTTCACAACTGGAAATGAGCTACACTGGTTGCAGTAAATTAACATATACAGGCGGTCATGTTTTCACCATAACTAAGACAAATATTCAGCTAGAATACTGCCATTTGGTCCAGACACTAAGTGAATAACTACAATAAAAAAGAAATAGCTTTGAGACCTACAGAAAGTGTTAAACCAATGTCACATTGTTCTGTAACTGGCAATGAAGGGCTCTGGCTGCAATAACCCATATACCTGGGGTGACATTTTGACAGCATAACTAAACCAAATATTGGGATGTAATGCTGCAATTTGGGCCAAAGATTAAGTGGGTGACACTAATAAATATGGAACAGCTTTGGGACTTACATCTAGGTTAAAATCTCATGTAGGAAGATTCCACGACTGGAAATGAGCTATACTGGTTGCAGTAACTCATATATACAGGGGGCCATATTCCCACCATAACTAAGCCAAATATTGAGATATTATACTGCAATTTGGTACAAACACTAAGTAAACCATACTAATCCGTATGGAATAGCTTTGAGACCTAAAGAATGGGTTAACCCATGTCACATTGCTCTGTTACTAGCAATGAAGTGGTCTAGCTGCATAAAACCCATATACCTAGTGCGCCATTTTGGCAGCATGACTAAGCCAAATATTGGGATGTAATGCTGCAATTTGGGCCAAGTATTAAGTGGGTCACACTAATAAATATAGAACAATTTGGGACTTACATCTATAAAGGAAACTCTTGTCACAAGCTTTCACAACTGGAAATGAGCTACACTGGTTGCAGTAAATTAACATATACAGGCGGTCATGTTTTCACCATAACTAGGACAAATATTCAGCTAGAATACTGCCATTTGGTCCAGACACTAAGTGAATAACCACAATAAATAAGAAATAGCTTTGAGACCTACAGAACGGGTTAAAACCATGTCACATTGCTCTGTAACTGGCAATGAAGGGCTCTGGCTGCAATAAACCATGTACCTGGGGTGATATTTTGGCAGCATAACTAAACCAAATATTGGGATGTAATGCAGCAATTTGGGCCAAAGATTAAGTGGTTGACACTAATATATATGGAGCAGCTTTGAGACTTACATCTATAAAGGAAACACTTGTCACAAGCTTTCACAACTGGAAATGAGCTACACTGGTTGCAGTCAATTAACATATACAGGCGGTCATGTTTCCACCATAACTAAGACAAATATTCAGCTAGAATACTGCCATTTGGTCCAGACACTAAGTGAATGACCACAATAAATAAAAAGTAGCTTTGAGACCTACAGAATGGGTTAAACCCATGTCACATTGCTCTGTCACTAGCAATGACGGGCTCTGCCTACAATAAACCATATACCTGGGGTAACATTTTGGCAGCATAGATAAGCCAAATATTGGGATGTAATGCTGCAATTTGGGCCAAAGATTAAGTGGGTCACACTAATAAATATGGAACAGCTTTGGGACTTACATCTAGGTTAAAATCTGATGTAGGAAGATTCCACGACTGGAAATGAGCTATACTGGTTGCAGTAACTCGTATATACAGGGGGTCATATTCCTACCATAACTAAGCCAAATATTGAGATATTATACTGCAATTTGGTACAAACACTAAGTAAACCATACTAATCTGCATGGAATAGCTTTGAGACCTAAAGAATGGGTTAACCCATGTCACATTGCTCTGTTACTAGCAATGAAGTGGTCTAGCTGCATAAAACCCATATACCTAGTGCACCATTTTGGCAGCATGACTAAGCCAAATATTGGGATGTAATGCTGCAATTTGGGCCAAAGATTAAGTGGGTCACACTAATAAATATGGAACAATTTGGGACTTACATCTATAAAGGAAACTCTTGTCACAAGCTTTCACAACTGGAAATGAGCTACACTGGTTGCAGTAAATTAACATATACAGGCGGTCATGTTTTCACCATAACTAAGACAAATATTCAGCTAGAATACTGCCATTTGGTCCAGACACTAAGTGAATAACTACAATAAAAAAGAAATAGCTTTGAGACCTACAGAAAGTGTTAAACCAATGTCACATTGTTCTGTAACTGGCAATGAAGGGCTCTGGCTGCAATAAACCATATACCTGGGGTGACATTTTGACAGCATAACTAAACCAAATATTGGGATGTAATGCTGCAATTTGGGCCAAAGATTAAGTGGGTGACACTAATAAATATGGAACAGCTTTGGGACTTACATCTAGGTTAAAATCTCATGTAGGAAGATTCCACGACTGGAAATGAGCTATACTGGTTGCAGTAACTCATATATACAGGGGGCCATATTCCCACCATAACTAAGCCAAATATTGAGATATTATACTGCAATTTGGTACAAACACTAAGTGAACCATACTAATCCGTATGGAATAGCTTTGAGACCTAAAGAATGGGTTAACCCATGTCACATTGCTCTGTTACTAGCAATGAAGTGGTCTAGCTGCATAAAACCCATATACCTAGTGCGCCATTTTGGCAGCATGACTAAGCCAAATATTGGGATGTAATGCTGCAATTTGGGCCAAATATTAAGTGGGTCACACTAATAAATATAGAACAATTTGGGACTTACATCTATAAAGGAAACTCTTGTCACAAGCTTTCACAACTGGAAATGAGCTACACTGGTTGCAGTAAATTAACATATACAGGCGGTCATGTTTTCACCATAACTAGGACAAATATTCAGCTAGAATACTGCCATTTGGTCCAGACACTAAGTGAATAACCACAATAAATAAGAAATAGCTTTGAGACCTACAGAACGGGTTAAAACCATGTCACATTGCTCTGTAACTGGCAATGAAGGGCTCTGGCTGCAATAAACCATGTACCTGGGGTGATATTTTGGCAGCATAACTAAACCAAATATTGGGATGTAATGCAGCAATTTGGGCCAAAGATTAAGTGGTTGACACTAATATATATGGAGCAGCTTTGAGACTTACATCTAGGTTAAAATCTCATGTAGGAAGATTCCACGACTGGAAAAGAGCTATACTGGTTGCAGTAACTCGTATATACAGGGGGTCATGTTCCTACCATAACTAAGCCAAATATTGAGATATTATACTGCAATTTGGTACAAACACTAAGTAAACCATAGTAATCCGTATGGAATAGCTTTGAGACCTAAAGAATGGGTTCACCCATGTCACATTGCTCTGTTACTAGCAATGAAGTGGTCTAGCTGCATAAAACCCATATACCTAGTGTGCCACTTTGGCAGCATGACTAAGCTAAATATTGGGATGTAATGCTGCAATTTGGGCCAAAGATTAAATGGGTGACACTAATAATATGGAACAGCTTTGGGACTTACATCTATAAAGGAAACACTTGTCACAAGCTTTCACAACTGGAAATGAGCTACACTGGTTGCAGTCAATTAACATATACAGGCGGTCATGTTTCCACCATAACTAAGACAAATATTCAGCTAGAATACTGCCATTTGGTCCAGACACTAAGTGAATGACCACAATAAATAAAAAGTAGCTTTGAGACCTACAGAATGGGTTAAACCCATGTCACATTGCTCTGTCACTAGCAATGACGGGCTCTGCCTGCAATAAACCATATACCTGGGGTAACATTTTGGCAGCATAGCTAAGCCAAATATTGGGATGTAATGCTGCAATTTGGGCCAAAGATTAAGTGGGTCACACTAATAAATATGGAACAATATGGGACTTACATCTATAAAGGAAACTCTTGTCACAAGCTTTCACAACTGGAAATGAGCTACACTGGTTGCAGTAAATTAACATATACAGGCGGTCATGTTTTCACCATAACTAAGACAAATATTCAGCTAGAATACTGCCATTTGGTCCAGACACTAAGTGAATAACCACAATAAAAAAGAAATAGCTTTGAGACCTACAGAAAGTGTTAAACCAATGTCACATTGTTCTGTAACTGGCAATGAAGGGCTCTGGCTGCAATAAACCATGTACCTGGGGTGACATTTTGACAGCATAACTAAACCAAATATTGGGATGTAATGCTGCAATTTGGGCCAAAGATTAAGTGGGTGACACTAATAAATATGGAACAGCCTTGGGACTTACATCTAGGTTAAAATCTCATGTAGGAAGATTCCACGACTGGAAATGAGCTATACTGGTTGCAGTAACTCGTATATACAGGGGGTCATATTCCCACCATAACTAAGCCAAATATTGAGATATTATACTGCAATTTGGTACAAACACTAAGTAAACCATACTAATCCGTATGAAATAGCTTTGAGACCTAAAGAATGGGTTAACCCATGTCACATTGCTCTGTTACTAGCAATGAAGTGGTCTAGCTGCATAAAACCCATATACCTAGTGCGCCATTTTGGCAGCATGACTAAGCCAAATATTGGGATGTAATGCTGCAATTTGGGCCAAAGATTAAGTGGGTCACACTAATAAATATGGAACAATTTGGGACTTACATCTATAAAGGAAACTCTTGTCACAAGCTTTCACAACTGGAAATGAGCTACACTGGTTGCAGTAAATTAACATATACAGGCGGTCATGTTTCCACCATAACTAAGACAAATATTCAGCTAGAATACTGCCATTTGGTCCCGATACTCTCTGAATAACCACAATAAATAAGAAATAGCTTTGAGACCTACAGAATGGGTTAACAGATGTCACATTGCTCTGTTACCAGCAATGAAGTGGTCTAGCTGCATAAAACCCATATACCTAGTCCGCCATTTTGGCAGCATGACTAAGCCAAATATTGGGATGTAATACTGCAATTTGGGCCAAAGATTAAGTGGATCACACTAATAAATATGGAACAATTTGGGACTTACACCTATAAAGGAAACTCTTGTCACAAGCTTTCACAACTGGAAATGAGCTACACTGGTTGCAGTCAATTAACATATACAGGCGGTCATGTTTCCACCATAACTAAGACAAATATTCAGCTAGAATACTGCCATTTGGTCCAGACACTAAGTGAATGACCACAATAAATAAAAAGTAGCTTTGAGACCTACAGAATGGGTTAAACCCATGTCACATTGCTCTGTCACTAGCAATGACGGGCTCTGCCTGCAATAAACCATATACCTGGGGTAACATTTTGGCAGCATAGCTAAGCCAAATATTGGGATGTAATGCTGCAATTTGGGCCAAAGATTAAGTGGGTGACACTAATAAATATGGAACAGCTTTGGGACTTACATCTAGGTTAAAATCTCATGTAGGAAGATTCCACGACTGGAAATGAGCTATACTGGTTGTAGTAACTCGTATACACAGGGGGTCATATTCCCACCATAACTAAGCCAAATATTGAGATATTATACTGCAATTTGGTACAAACACTAAGTAAACCATACTAATCCGTATGGAATAGCTTTGAGACCTAAAGAATGGGTTAACCCATGTCACATTGCTCTGTTACTGGCAATGAAGTGGTCTAGCTGCATAAAACCCATATACCTAGTGCGCCATTTTGGCAGCATGACTAAGCTAAATATTGGGATGTAATGCTGCAATTTGGGCCAAAGATTAAGTGGGTCACACTAATAAACATGGAACAATTTGGGACTTACATCTGTAAAGGAAACTCTTGTCACAAGCTTTCACAACTGGAAATGAGCTACACTGGTTGCAGTAAATTAACATATACAGGCGGTCATGTTTCCACCATAACTAAGACAAATATTCAGCTAGAATACTGCCATTTGGTCCAGACACTCTCTGAATAACCACAATAAATAAGAAATAGCTTTGAGACCTACAGAATGGGTTAACAGATGTCACATTGCTCTGTTACCAGCAATGAAGTGGTCTAGCTGCATAAAACCCATATACCTAGTCCGCCATTTTGGCAGCATGACTAAGCCAAATATTGGGATGTAATACTGCAATTTGGGCAAAAGATTAAGTGGATCACACTAATAAATATGGAACAATTTGGGACTTACATCTATAAAGGAAACTCTTGTCACAAGCTTTCACAACTGGAAATGAGCTACACTGGTTGCAGTAAATTAACATATACAGGCGGTCATGTTTCCACCATAACTAAGACAAATATTCAGCTAGAATACTGCCATTTGGTCCAGACACTCTCTGAATAACCACAATAAATAAGAAATAGCTTTGAGACCTACAGAATGGGTTAACAGATGTCACATTGCTCTGTTACCAGCAATGAAGTGGTCTAGCTGCATAAAACCCATATACCTAGTCCGCCATTTTGGCAGCATGACTAAGCCAAATATTGGGATGTAATACTGCAATTTGGGCCAAAGATTAAGTGGATCACACTAATAAATATGGAACAATTTGGGACTTACATCTATAAAGGAAACTCTTGTCACAAGCTTTCACAACTGGAAATGAGCTACACTGGTTGCAGTAAATTAACATATGCAGGCGGTCATGTTTTCACCATAACTAAGACAAATATTCAGCTAGAATACTGCCATTTGGTCCAGACACTAAGTGAATAACCACAATAAATAAGAAATAGCTTTGAGACCTACAGAAAGTGTTAAACCAATGTCACATTGTTCTGTAACTGGCAATGAAGGGCTCTGGCTGCAATAAACCATGTACCTGGGGTGACATTTTGACAGCATAACTAAACCAAATATTGGGATGTAATGCTGCAATTTGGGCCAAAGATTAAGTGGGTGACACTAATAAATATGGAGCAGTTTGGGACTTACATCTAGGTTAAAATCTCATGTAGGAAGATTCCACGACTGGAAATGAGCTATACTGGTTGCAGTAACTCGTATATACAGGGGGTCATATTCCCACCATAACTAAGCCAAATATTGAGATATTATACTGCAATTTGGTACAAACACTAAGTAAACCATACTCATCCGTATGGAATAGCTTTGAGACCTAAAGAATGGGTTAACCCATGTCACATTGCTATGTTACCTGCAATGAAGTGGTCTAGCTGCATAAAACCCATATACCTAGTGCGCCATTTTGGCAGCATGACTAAGCCAAATATTGGGATGTAATGCTGCAATTTGGGCCAAAGATTAAGTGGGTCACACTAATAAATATGGAACAATTTGGGACTTACATCTATAAAGGAAACTCTTGTCACAAGCTTTCACAACTGGAAATGAGCTACACTGGTTGCAGTAAATTAACATATACAGGCGGTCATGTTTCCACCATAACTAAGACAAATATTCAGCTAGAATACTGCCATTTGGTCCAGACACTCTCTGAATAACCACAATAAATAAGAAATAGCTTTGAGACCTACAGAATGGGTTAACAGATGTCACATTGCTCTGTTACCAGCAATGAAGTGGTCTAGCTGCATAAAACCCATATACCTAGTCCGCCATTTTGGCAGCATGACTAAGCCTAATATTGGGATGTAATACTGCAATTTGGGCCAAAGATTAAGTGGATCACACTAATAAATATGGAACAATTTGGGACTTACATCTATAAAGGAAACTCTTGTCACAAGCTTTCACAACTGGAAATGAGCTACACTGGTTGCAGTAAATTAACATATACAGGCGGTCATGTTTTCACCATAACTAAGACAAATATTCAGCTAGAATACTGCCATTTGGTCCAGACACTAAGTGAATGACCACAATAAATAAAAAGTAGCTTTGAGACCTACAGAATGGGTTAAACCCATGTCACATTGCTCTGTCACTAGCAATGACGGGCTCTGCCTGCAATAAACCATATACCTGGGGTAACATTTTGGCAGCATAGCTAAGCCAAATATTGGGATGTAATGCTGCAATTTGGGCCAAAGATTAAGTGGGTGACACTAATAAATATGGAACAGCTTTGGGACTTACATCTAGGTTAAAATCTCATGTAGGAAGATTCCACGACTGGAAATGAGCTATACTGGTTGCAGTAACTCGTATACACAGGGGGTCATATTCCCACCATAACTAAGCCAAATATTGAGATATTATACTGCAATTTGGTACAAACACTAAGTAAACCATACTAATCCGTATGGAATAGCTTTGAGACCTAAAGAATGGGTTAACCCATGTCACATTGCTCTGTTACTGGCAATGAAGTGGTCTAGCTGCATAAAACCCATATACCTAGTGCGCCATTTTGGCAGCATGACTAAGCCAAATATTGGGATGTAATGCTGCAATTTGGGCCAAAGATTAAGTGGGTCACACTAATAAATATGGAACAATTTGGGACTTACATCAGTAAAGGAAACTCTTGTCACAAGCTTTCACAACTGGAAATGAGCTACACTGGTTGCAGTAAATTAACATATACAGGCGGTCATGTTTCCACCATAACTAAGACAAATATTCAGCTAGAATACTGCCATTTGGTCCAGACACTCTCTGAATAACCACAATAAATAAGAAATAGCTTTGAGACCTACAGAATGGGTTAACAGATGTCACATTGCTCTGTTACCAGCAATGAAGTGGTCTAGCTGCATAAAACCCATATACCTAGTGCGCCATTTTGGCAGCATGACTAAGCCAAATATTGGGATGTAATACTGCAATTTGGGCCAAAGATTAAGTGGATCACACTAATAAATATGGAACAATTTGGGACTTACATCTATAAAGGAAACTCTTGTCACAAGCTTTCACAACTGGAAATGAGCTACACTGGTTGCAGTAAATTAACATATACAGGCGGTCATGTTTCCACCATAACTAAGACAAATATTCAGCTAGAATACTGCCATTTGGTCCAGACACTCTCTGAATAACCACAATAAATAAGAAATAGCTTTGAGACCTACAGAATGGGTTAACAGATGTCACATTGCTCTGTTACCAGCAATGAAGTCGTCTAGCTGCATAAAACCCATATACCTAGTGCGCCATTTTGGCAGCATGACTAAGCCAAATATTGGGATGTAATACTGCAATTTGGGCCAAAGATTAAGTGGATCACACTAATAAATATGGAACAATTTGGGACTTACATCTATAAAGGAAACTCTTGTCACAAGCTTTCACAACTGGAAATGAGCTACACTGGTTGCAGTAAATTAACATATACAGGCGGTCATGTTTTCACCATAACTAAGACAAATATTCAGCTAGAATACTGCCATTTGGTCCAGACACTAAGTGAATGACCACAATAAATAAAAAGTAGCTTTGAGACCTACAGAATGGGTTAAACCCATGTCACATTGCTCTGTCACTAGCAATGACGGGCTCTGCCTGCAATAAACCATATACCTGGGGTAACATTTTGGCAGCATAGCTAAGCCAAATATTGGGATGTAATGCTGCAATTTGGGCCAAAGATTAAGTGGGTGACACTAATAAATATGGAACAGCTTTGGGACTTACATCTAGGTTAAAATCTCATGTAGGAAGATTCCACGACTGGAAATGAGCTATACTGGTTGCAGTAACTCGTATACACAGGGGGTCATATTCCCACCATAACTAAGCCAAATATTGAGATATTATACTGCAATTTGGTACAAACACTAAGTAAACCATACTAATCCGTATGGAATAGCTTTGAGACCTAAAGAATGGGTTAACCCATGTCACATTGCTCTGTTACTGGCAATGAAGTGGTCTAGCTGCATAAAACCCATATACCTAGTGCGCCATTTTGGCAGCATGACTAAGCCAAATATTGGGATGTAATGCTGCAATTTGGGCCAAAGATTAAGTGGGTCACACTAATAAATATGGAACAATTTGGGACTTACATCTGTAAAGGAAACTCTTGTCACAAGCTTTCACAACTGGAAATGAGCTACACTGGTTGCAGTAAATTAACATATACAGGCGGTCATGTTTCCACCATAACTAAGACAAATATTCAGCTAGAATACTGCCATTTGGTCCAGACACTCTCTGAATAACCACAATAAATAAGAAATAGCTTTGAGACCTACAGAATGGGTTAACAGATGTCACATTGCTCTGTTACCAGCAATGAAGTGGTCTAGCTGCATAAAACCCATATACCTAGTCCGCCATTTTGGCAGCATGACTAAGCCAAATATTGGGATGTAATACTGCAATTTGGGCCAAAGATTAAGTGGATCACACTAATAAATATGGAACAATTTGGGACTTACATCTATAAAGGAAACTCTTGTCACAAGCTTTCACAACTGGAAATGAGCTACACTGGTTGCAGTAAATTAACATATACAGGCGGTCATGTTTTCACCATAACTAAGACAAATATTCAGCTAGAATACTGCCATTTGGTCCAGACACTAAGTGAATAACCACAATAAATAAGAAATAGCTTTGAGACCTACAGAACGTGTTAAACCCATGTCACATTGTTCTGTAACTGGCAATGAAGGGTTCTGGCTGCAATAAACCATGTACCTGGGGTGACATTTTGGCAGCATAACTAAACCAAATATTGGGATGTAATGCTGCAATTTGGGTCAAAGATTAAGTGGGTGACACTAATAAATATGGAGCAGCTTTGGGACTTACATCTAGGTTAAAATCTCATGTAGGAAGATTCCACGACTGGAAAAGAGCTATACTGGTTGCAGTAACTCGTATATACAGGGGGTCATGTTCCCACCATAACTAAGCCAAATATTGAGATATTATACTGCAATTTGGTACAAAAACTAAGTAAACCATAGTAATCCGTATAGAATAGCTTTGAGACCTAAAGAATTGGTTCACTCATGTCACATTGCTATGTTACCAGCAATGAAGTGGTCTAGCTGCATAAAACCCATATACCTAGTGTGCCATTTTGGCAGCATGACTAAGCCAAATATTGGGATGTAATGCTGCAATTTGGGCCAAAGATTAAATGGGTGACACTAATAATATGGAACAGCTTTGGGACTCACATCTATAAAGGAAACACTTGTCACAAGCTTTCACACTGGAAATGAGCTACACTGGTTGCAGTAAATTAACATATACAGGCGGTCATGTTTCCACCATAACTAAGACAAATATTCAGCTAGAATACTGACATTTGGTCTAGACACTAAGTGAATGACCACAATAAATAAAAAGTAGCTTTGAGACCTACAGAATGGGTTAAACCCATGTCACATTGCTCTGTCACTAGCAATGACAGGCTCTGCCTGCAATAAACCATGTACCTGGGGTAACATTTTGGCAGCATAGCTAAGCCAAATATTGGGATGTAATGCTGCAATTTGGGCCAAAGATTAAGTGGGTGACACTAATAAATATGGAACAGCTTTGGGACTTACATCTAGGTTAAAATCTCATGTAGGAAGATTCCACGACTGGAAATGAGCTATACTGGTTGCAGTAACTCGTATATACAGGGGGTCATATTCCCACCATAACTAAGCCAAATATTGAGATATTATACTGCAATTTGGTACAAACACTAAGTAAACCATAGTAATCCGTATGAAATAGCTTTGAGACCTAAAGAATGGGTTCACCCATGTCACATTGCTCTGTTACCTGCAATGAAGTGGTCTAGCTGCATAAAACCCATATACCTAGTGCGCCATTTTGGCAGCATGACTAAGCCAAATATTGGGATGTAATGCTGCAATTTGGGCCAAAGATTAAGTGGGTCACACTAATAAATATGGAACAATTTGGGACTTACATCTGTAAAGGAAACTCTTGTCACAAGCTTTCACAACTGGAAATGAGCTACACTGGTTGCAGTAAATTAACATATACAGGCGGTCATGTTTCCACCATAACTAAGACAAATATTCAGCTAGAATACTGCCATTTGGTCCAGACACTCTCTGAATAACCACAATAAATAAGAAATAGCTTTGAGACCTACAGAATGGGTTAACAGATGTCACATTGCTCTGTTACCAGCAATGAAGTGGTCTAGCTGCATAAAACCCATATACCTAGTCCGCCATTTTGGCAGCATGACTAAGCCAAATATTGGGATGTAATACTGCAATTTGGGCCAAAGATTAAGTGGATCACACTAATAAATATGGAACAATTTGGGACTTACATCTATAAAGGAAACTCTTGTCACAAGCTTTCACAACTGGAAATGAGCTACACTGGTTGCAGTAAATTAACATATACAGGCGGTCATGTTTTCACCATAACTAAGACAAATATTCAGCTAGAATACTGACATTTGGTCTAGACACTAAGTGAATGACCACAATAAATAAAAAGTAGCTTTGAGACCTACAGAATGGGTTAAACCCATGTCACATTGCTCTGTCACTAGCAATGACAGGCTCTGCCTGCAATAAACCATGTACCTGGGGTAACATTTTGGCAGCATAGCTAAGCCAAATATTGGGATGTAATGCTGCAATTTGGGCCAAAGATTAAGTGGGTGACACTAATAAATATGGAACAGCTTTGGGACTTACATCTAGGTTAAAATCTCATGTAGGAAGATTCCACGACTGGAAATGAGCTATACTGGTTGCAGTAACTCGTATATACAGGGGGTCATATTCCCACCATAACTAAGCCAAATATTGAGATATTATACTGCAATTTGGTACAAACACTAAGTAAACCATAGTAATCCGTATGAAATAGCTTTGAGACCTAAAGAATGGGTTCACCCATGTCACATTGCTCTGTTACCTGCAATGAAGTGGTCTAGCTGCATAAAACCCATATACCTAATGCGCCATTTTGGCAGCATGACTAAGCCAAATATTGGGATGTAATACTGCAATTTGGGCCAAAGATTAAGTGGATCACACTAATAAATATGGAACAATTTGGGACTTACATCTATAAAGGAAACTCTTGTCACAAGCTTTCACAACTGGAAATGAGCTACACTGGTTGCAGTAAATTAACATATACAGGCGGTCATGTTTTCACCATAACTAAGACAAATATTCAGCTAGAATACTGCCATTTGGTCCAGACACTAAGTGAATAACCACAATAAATAAGAAATAGCTTTGAGACCTAAAGAACGTGTTAAACCAATGTCACATTTTTCTGTAACTGGCAATGAAGGGCTCTGGCTGCAATAAACCATGTACCTGGGGTGACATTTTGACAGCATAACTAAACCAAATATTGGGATGTAATACTGCAATTTGGGCCAAAGATTAAGTGGGTGACACTAATAAATATGGAACAGCTTTGGGACTTACATCTAGGTTAAAATCTCATGTAGGAAGATTCCACGACTGGAAATGAGCTATACTGGTTGCAGTAACTTGTATATACAGGGGGTCATATTCCCACCATAACTAAGCCAAATATTGAGATATTATACTGCAATTTGGTACAAACACTAAGTAAACCATACTAATCCGTATGGAATACCTTTGAGACCTAAAGAATGGGTTAACCCATGTCACATTACTATGTTACCTGCAATGAAGTGGTCTAGCTGCATAAAACCCATATACCTAGTGCGCCATTTTGGCAGCATGACTAAGCCAAATATTGGGATGTAATGCTGCAATTTGGGCCAAAGATTAAGTGGGTCACACTAATAAATGTGGAACAATTTGGGACTTACATCTATAAAGGAAACTCTTGTCACAAGCTTTCACAACTGGAAATGAGCTACACTGGTTGCAGTAAATTAACATATACAGGCGGTCATGTTTCCACCATAACTAAGACAAATATTCAGCTAGAATACTGCCATTTGGTCCAGACACTCTCTGAATAACCACAATAAATAAGAAATAGCTTTGAGACCTACAGAATGGGTTAACAGATGTCACATTGCTCTGTTACCAGCAATGAAGTGGTCTAGCTGCATAAAACCCATATACCTAGTCCGCCATTTTGGCAGCATGACTAAGCCAAATATTGGGATGTAATACTGCAATTTGGGCCAAAGATTAAGTGGATCACACTAATAAATATGGAACAATTTGGGACTTACACCTATAAAGGAAACTCTTGTCACAAGCTTTCACAACTGGAAATGAGCTACACTGGTTGCAGTAAATTAACATATACAGGCGGTCATGTTTTCACCATAACTAAGACAAATATTCAGCTAGAATACTGCCATTTGGTCCAGACACTAAGTGAATAACCACAATAAAAAGAAATAGCTTTGAGACCTACAGAACGTGTTAAACCCATGTCACATTGTTCTGTAACTGGCAATGAAGGGTTCTGGCTGCAATAAACCATGTACATATGGTGACATTTTGGCAGCATAACTAAACCAAATATTGGGATGTAATGCTGCAATTTGGGTCAAAGATTAAGTGGGTGACACTAATAAATATGGAGCAGCTTTGGGACTTACATCTAGGTTAAAATCTCATGTAGGAAGATTCCACGACTGGAAAAGAGCTATACTGGTTGCAGTAACTCGTATATACAGGGGGTCATGTTCCCACCATAACTAAGCCAAATATTGAGATATTATACTGCAATTTGGTACAAAAACTAAGTAAACCATAGTAATCCGTATAGAATAGCTTTGAGACCTAAAGAATTGGTTCACTCATGTCACATTGCTATGTTACCAGCAATGAAGTGGTCTAGCTGCATAAAACCCATATACCTAGTGTGCCATTTTGGCAGCATGACTAAGCCAAATATTGGGATGTAATTCTGCAATTTGGGCCAAAGATTAAATGGGTGACACTAATAATATGGAACAGCTTTGGGACTCACATCTATAAAGGAAACACTTGTCACAAGCTTTCACACTGGAAATGAGCTATACTGGTTGCAGTAAATTAACATATACAGGCGGTCATGTTTCCACCATAACTAAGACAAATATTCAGCTAGAATACTGACATTTGGTCTAGACACTAAGTGAATGACCACAATAAATAAAAAGTAGCTTTGAGACCTACAGAATGGGTTAAACCCATGTCACATTGCTCTGTCACTAGCAATGACAGGCTCTGCCTGCAATAAACCATGTACCTGGGGTAACATTTTGGCAGCATAGCTAAGCCAAATATTGGGATGTAATGCTGCAATTTGGGCCAAAGATTAAGTGGGTGACACTAATAAATATGGAACAGCTTTGGGACTTACATCTAGGTTAAAATCTCATGTAGGAAGATTCCACGACTGGAAATGAGCTATACTGGTTGCAGTAACTCGTATATACAGGGGGTCATATTCCCACCATAACTAAGCCAAATATTGAGATATTATACTGCAATTTGGTACAAACACTAAGTAAACCATAGTAATCCGTATGAAATAGCTTTGAGACCTAAAGAATGGGTTCACCCATGTCACATTGCTCTGTTACCTGCAATGAAGTGGTCTAGCTGCATAAAACCCATATACCTAATGCGCCATTTTGGCAGCATGACTAAGCCAAATATTGGGATGTAATACTGCAATTTGGGCCAAAGATTAAGTGGATCACACTAATAAATATGGAACAATTTGGGACTTACATCTATAAAGGAAACTCTTGTCACAAGCTTTCAGAACTGGAAATGAGCTATACTGGTTGCAGTAAATTAACATATACAGGCGGTCATGTTTTCACCATAACTAAGACAAATATTCAGCTAGAATACTGCCATTTGGTCCAGACACTAAGTGAATAACCACAATAAATAAGAAATAGCTTTGAGACCTAAAGAACGTGTTAAACCAATATCACATTGTTCTGTAACTGGCAATGAAGTGCTCTGGCTGCAATAAACCATGTACCTGGGGTGACATTTTGACAGCATAACTAAACCAAATATTGGGATGTAATGCTGCAATTTGGGCCAAAGATTAAGTGGGTGACACTAATAAATATGGAGCAGCTTTGGGACTTACATCTAGGTTAAAATCTCATGTAGGAAGATTCCACGACTGGAAATGAGCTATACTGGTTGCAGTAACTCGTATATACAGGGGGTCATATTCCCACCATAACTAAGCCAAATATTGAGATATTATACTGCAATTTGGTACAAACACTAAGTAAACCATACTAATCCGTATGGAATACCTTTGAGACCTAAAGAATGGGTTAACCCATGTCACATTGCTATGTTACCTGCAATGAAGTGGTCTAGCTGCATAAAACCCATATACCTAGTGCGCCATTTTGGCAGCATGACTAAGCCAAATATTGGGATGTAATGCTGCAATTTGGGCCAAAGATTAAGTGGGTCACACTTATAAATGTGGAACAATTTGGGACTTACATCTATAAAGGAAACTCTTGTCACAAGCTTTCACAACTGGAAATGAGCTACACTGGTTGCGGTAAATTAACATATACAGGCGGTCATGTTTCCACCATAACTAAGACAAATATTCAGCTAGAATACTGCCATTTGGTCCAGACACTCTCTGAATAACCACAATAAATAAGAAATAGCTTTGAGACCTACAGAATGGGTTAACAGATGTCACATTGCTCTGTTACCAGCAATGAAGTGGTCTAGCTGCATAAAACCCATATACCTAGTCCGCCATTTTGGCAGCATGACTAAGCCAAATATTGGGATGTAATACTGCAATTTGGGCCAAAGATTAAGTGGATCACACTAATAAATATGGAACAATTTGGGACTTACATCTATAAAGGAAACTCTTGTCACAAGCTTTCACAACTGGAAATGAGCTACACTGGTTGCAGTAAATTAACATATACAGGCAGTCATGTTTTCACCATAACTAAGACAAATATTCAGCTAGAATACTGCCATTTGGTCCAGACACTAAGTGAATAACCACAATAAATAAGAAATAGCTTTGAGACCTACAGAACGTGTTAAACCCATGTCACATTGTTCTGTAACTGGCAATGAAGGGTTCTGGCTGCAATAAACCATGTACCTATGGTGACATTTTGGCAGCATAACTAAACCAAATATTGGGATGTAATGCTGCAATTTGGGTCAAAGATTAAGTGGGTGACACTAATAAATATGGAGCAGCTTTGGGACTTACATCTAGGTTAAAATCTCATGTAGGAAGATTCCACGACTGGAAAAGAGCTATACTGGTTGCAGTAACTCGTATATACAGGGGGTCATGTTCCCACCATAACTAAGCCAAATATTGAGATATTATACTGCAATTTGGTACAAAAACTGAGTAAACCATAGTAATCCGTATAGAATAGCTTTGAGACCTAAAGAATTGGTTCACTCATGTCACATTGCTATGTTACCAGCAATGAAGTGGTCTAGCTGCATAAAACCCATATACCTAGTGTGCCATTTTGGCAGCATGACTAAGCCAAATATTGGGATGTAATGCTGCAATTTGGGCCAAAGATTAAATGGGTGACACTAATAATATGGAACAGCTTTGGGACTCACATCTATAAAGGAAACACTTGTCACAAGCTTTCACACTGGAAATCAGCTATACTGGTTGCAGTAAATTAACATATACAGGCGGTCATGTTTCCACCATAACTAAGACAAATATTCAGCTAGAATACTGACATTTGGTCTAGACACTAAGTGAATGACCACAATAAATAAAAAGTAGCTTTGAGACCTACAAAATGGGTTAAACCCATGTCACATTGCTCTGTCACTAGCAATGACAGGCTCTGCCTGAAATAAACCATGTACCTGGGGTAACATTTTGGCAGCATAGCTAAGCCAAATATTGGGATGTAATGCTGCAATTTGGGCCAAAGATTAAGTGGGTGACACTAATAAATATGGAACAGCTCTGGGACTTACATCTAGGTTAAAATCTCATGTAGGAAGATTCCACGACTGGAAATGAGCTATACTGGTTGCAGTAACTCGTATATACAGGGGGTCATATTCCCACCATAACTAAGCCAAATATTGAGATATTATACTGCAATTTGGTACAAACACTAAGTAAACCATAGTAATCCGAATGAAATAGCTTTGAGACCTAAAGAATGGGTTCACCCATGTCACATTGCTCTGTTACCTGCAATGAAGTGGTCTAGCTGCATAAAACCCATATACCTAATGCGCCATTTTGGCAGCATGACTAAGTCAAATATTGGGATGTAATACTGCAATTTGGGCCAAAGATTAAGTGGATCACACTAATAAATATGGAACAATTTGGGACTTACATCTATAAAGGAAACTCTTGTCAGAAGCTTTTAGAACTGGAAATGAGCTACACTGGTTGCAATAAATTAACATATACAGGCGGTCATGTTTTCACCATAACTAAGACAAATATTCAGCTAGAATACTGCCATTTGGTCCAGACACTAAGTGAATAACCACAATAAATAAGAAATAGCTTTGAGACCTAAAGAACGTGTTAAACCAATGTCACATTGTTCTGTAACTGGCAATGAAGGGCTCTGGCTGCAATAAACCATGTACCTGGGGTGACATTTTGACAGCATAACTAAACCAAATATTGGGATGTAATGCTGCAATTTGGGCCAAAGATTAAGTGGGTGACACTAATAAATATGGAGCAGCTTTGGGACTTACATCTAGGTTAAAATCTCATGTAGGAAGATTCCACGACTGGAAATGAGCTATACTGGTTGCAGTAACTCGTATATACAGGGGGTCATATGCCCACCATAACTAAGCCAAATATTGAGATATTATACTGCAATTTGATACAAACACTAAGCAAACCATACTAATCCGTATGGAATACCTTTGAGACCTAAAGAATGGGTTAACCCATGTCACATTACTATGTTACCTGCAATGAAGTGGTCTAGCTGCATAAAACCCATATACCTAGTGCGCCATTTTGGCAGCATGACTAAGCCAAATTTTGGGATGTAATGCTGCAATTTGGGCCAAAGATTAAGTGGGTCACACTAATAAATATGGAACAATTTGGGACTTACATCTATAAAGGAAACTCTTGTCACAAGCTTTCACAACTGGAAATGAGCTACACTGGTTGCAGTAAATTAACATATACAGGCGGTCATGTTTCCACCATAACTAAGACAAATATTCAGCTAGAATACTGCCATTTGGTCCAGACACTCTCTGAATAACCACAATAAATAAGAAATAGCTTTGAGACCTACAGAATGGGTTAACAGATGTCACATTGCTCTGTTACCAGCAATGAAGTGGTCTAGCTGCATAAAACCCATATACCTAGTCCGCCATTTTGGCAGCATGACTAAGCCAAATATTGGGATGTAATACTGCAATTTGGGCCAAAGATTAAGTGGATCACACTAATAAATATGGAACAATTTGGGACTTACATCTATAAAGGAAACTCTTGTCACAAGCTTTCACAACTGGAAATGAGCTACACTGGTTGCAGTAAATTAACATATACAGGCGGTCATGTTTTCACCATAACTAAGACAAATATTCAGCTAGAATACTGCCATTTGGTCCAGACACTAAGTGAATAACCACAATAAATAAGAAATAGCTTTGAGACCTACAGAATGTGTTAAACCCATGTCACATTGCTCTGTCACTAGCAATGACAGGCTCTGCCTGCAATAAACCATGTACCTGGGGTAACATTTTGGCAGCATAGCTAAGCCAAATATTGGGATGTAATGCTGCAATTTGGGCCAAAGATTAAGTGGGTGACACTAATAAATATGGAACAGCTTTGGGACTTACATCTAGGTTAAAATCTCATGTAGGAAGATTCCACGACTGGAAATGAGCTATACTGGTTGCAGTAACTCGTATATACAGGGGGTCATATTCCCACCATAACTAAGCCAAATATTGAGATATTATACTGCAATTTGGTACAAACACTAAGTAAACCATAGTAATCCGTATGAAATAGCTTTGAGACCTAAAGAATTGGTTCACTCATGTCACATTGCTATGTTACCAGCAATGAAGTGGTCTAGCTGCATAAAACCCATAAACCTAGTGTGCCATTTTGGCAGCATGACTAAGCCAAATATTGGGATGTAATGCTGCAATTTGGGCCAAAGATTAAATGGCTGACACTAATAATATGGAACAGCTTTGGGACTCACATCTATAAAGGAAACACTTGTCACAAGCTTTCACACTGGAAATGAGCTACACTGGTTGCAGTAAATTAACATATACAGGCGGTCATGTTTCCACCATAACTAAGACAAATATTCAGCTAGAATACTGCCATTTGGTCCAGACACTCTCTGAATAACCACAATAAATAAGAAATAGCTTTGAGACCTACAGAATGGGTTAACAGATGTCACATTGCTCTGTTACCAGCAATGAAGTGGTCTAGCTGCATAAAACCCATATACCTAGTCCGCCATTTTGCCAGCATGACTAAGCCAAATATTGGGATGTAATACTGCAATTTGGGCCAAAGATTAAGTGGATCACACTAATAAATATGGAACAATTTGGGACTTACATCTATAAAAGAAACTCTTGTCACAAGCTTTCACAACTGGAAATGAGCTACACTGGTTGCAGTAAATTAACATGTACAGGCGGTCATGTTTTCACCATAACTAAGACAAATATTCAGCTAGAATACTGCCATGTGGTCCAGACACTAAGTGAATGACCACAATAAATAAGAAATAGCTTTGAGACCTAAAGAACGTGTTAAACCAATGTCACATTGTGCTCTAACTGGCAATGAAGGGCTCTGGCTGCAATAAACCATGTACCTGGGGTGACATTTTGACAGCATAACTAAACCAAATATTGGGATGTAATGCTTCAATTTGGGCCAAAGATTAAGTGGGTGACACTAATAAATATGGAGCAGCTTTGGGACTTACATCTAGGTTAAAATCTCATGTAGGAAGATTCCACGACTGGAAATGAGCTATACTGGTTGCAGTAACTCGTATATACAGGGGGTCATATGCCCACCATAACTAAGCCAAATATTGAGATATTATACTGCAATTTGGTACAAACACTAAGTAAACCATACTAATCTGCATGGAATACCTTTGAGACCTAAAGAATGGGTTAACCCATGTCACATTGCTATGTTACCTGCAATGAAGTGGTCTAGCTGCATAAAACCCATATACCTAGTGCGCCATTTTGGCAGCATGACTAAGCCAAATATTGGGATGTAATGTTGCAATTTGGGCCAAAGATTAAGTGGGTCACACTAATAAATATGGAACAATTTTGGACTTACATCTATAAAGGAAACTCTTGTCACAAGCTTTCACAACTGGAAATGAGCTACACTGCTTGCAGTAAATTAACATATACAGGCGGTCATGTTTCCACCATAACTAAGACAAATATTCAGCTAGAATACTGCCATTTGGTCCAGACACTCTCTGAATAACCACAATAAATAAGAAATAGCTTTGAGACCTACAGAATGGGTTAACAGATGTCACATTGCTCTGTTACCAGCAATGAAGTGGTCTAGCTGCATAAAACCCATATACCTAGTCCGCCATTTTGCCAGCATGACTAAGCCAAATATTGGGATGTAATACTGCAGTTTGGGCCAAAGATTAAGTGGATCACACTAATAAATATGGAACAATTTGGGACTTACATCTATAAAGGAAACTCTTGTCACAAGCTTTCACAACTGGAAATGAGCTACACTGGTTGCAGTAAATTAACATATACAGGCGGTCATGTTTTCACCATAACTAAGACAAATATTCAGCTAGAATACTGCCATTTGGTCCAGACACTAAGTGAATAACCACAATAAATAAGAAATAGCTTTGAGACCTACAGAATGTGTTAAACCCATGTCACATTGCTCTGTCACTAGCAATGACAGGCTCTGCCTGCAATAAACCATGTACCTGGGGTAACATTTTGGCAGCATAGCTAAGCCAAATATTGGGATGTAATGCTGCAATTTGGGCCAAAGATTAAGTGGGTGACACTAATAAATATGGAACAGCTTTGGGACTTACATCTAGGTTAAAATCTCATGTAGGAAGATTCCACGACTGGAAATGAGCTATACTGGTTGCAGTAACTCGTATATACAGGGGGTCATATTCCCACCATAACTAAGCCAAATATTGAGATATTATACTGCAATTTGGTACAAACACTAAGTAAACCATAGTAATCCGTATGAAATAGCTTTGAGACCTAAAGAATTGGTTCACTCATGTCACATTGCTATGTTACCAGCAATGAAGTGGTCTAGCTGCATAAAACCCATAAACCTAGTGTGCCATTTTGGCAGCATGACTAAGCCAAATATTGGGATGTAATGCTGCAATTTGGGCCAAAGATTAAATGGGTGACACTAATAATATGGAACAGCTTTGGGACTCACATCTATAAAGGAAACACTTGTCACAAGCTTTCACACTGGAAATGAGCTACACTGGTTGCAGTAAATTAACATATACAGGCGGTCATGTTTCCACCATAACTAAGACAAATATTCAGCTAGAATACTGCCATTTGGTCCAGACACTCTCTGAATAACCACAATAAATAAGAAATAGCTTTGAGACCTACAGAATGGGTTAACAGATGTCACATTGCTCTGTTACCAGCAATGAAGTGGTCTAGCTGCATAAAACCCATATACCTAGTCCGCCATTTTGGCAGCATGACTAAGCCAAATATTGGGATGTAATACTGCAATTTGGGCCAAAGATTAAGTGGATCACACTAATAAATATGGAACAATTTGGGACTTACATCTATAAAGGAAACTCTTGTCACAAGCTTTCACAACTGGAAATGAGCTACACTGGTTGCAGTAAATTAACATATACAGGCGGTCATGTTTTCACAATAACTAAGACAAATATTCAGCTAGAATACTGCCATTTGGTCCAGACACTAAGTGAATAACCACAATAAATAAGAAATAGCTTTGAGACCTACAGAATGTGTTAAACCCATGTCACATTGCTCTGTCACTAGCAATGACAGGCTCTGCCTGCAATAAACCATGTACCTGGGGTAACATTTTGGCAGCATAGCTAAGCCAAATATTGGGATGTAATGCTGCAATTTGGGCCAAAGATTAAGTGGGTGACACTAATAAATATGGAACAGCTTTGGGACTTACATCTAGGTTAAAATCTCATGTAGGAAGATTCCACGACTGGAAATGAGCTATACTGGTTGCAGTAACTCGTATATACAGGGGGTCATATTCCCACCATAACTAAGCCAAATATTGAGATATTATACTGCAATTTGGTACAAACACTAAGTAAACCATAGTAATCCGTATGAAATAGCTTTGAGACCTAAAGAATTGGTTCACTCATGTCACATTGCTATGTTACCAGCAATGAAGTGGTCTAGCTGCATAAAACCCATAAACCTAGTGTGCCATTTTGGCAGCATGACTAAGCCAAATATTGGGATGTAATGCTGCAATTTGGGCCAAAGATTAAATGGGTGACACTAATAATATGGAACAGCTTTGGGACTCACATCTATAAAGGAAACACTTGTCACAAGCTTTCACACTGGAAATGAGCTACACTGGTTGCAGTAAATTAACATATACAGGCGGTCATGTTTCCACCATAACTAAGACAAATATTCAGCTAGAATACTGCCATTTGGTCCAGACACTCTCTGAATAACCACAATAAATAACAAATAGCTTTGAGACCTACAGAATGGGTTAACAGATGTCACATTGCTCTGTTACCAGCAATGAAGTGGTCTAGCTGCATAAAACCCATATACCTAGTCCGCCATTTTGGCAGCATGACTAAGCCAAATATTGGGATGTAATACTGCAATTTGGGCCAAAGATTAAGTGGATCACACTAATAAATATGGAACAATTTGGGACTTACATCTATAAAGGAAACTCTTGTCACAAGCTTTCACAACTGGAAATGAGCTACACTGGTTCCAGTAAATTAACATATACAGGCGGTCATGTTTTCACCATAACTAAGACAAATATTCAGCTAGAATACTGCCATTTGGTCCAGACACTAAGTGAATGACCACAATAAATAAGAAATAGCTTTGAGACCTAAAGAACGTGTTAAACCAATGTCACATTGTTCTGTAACTGGCAATGAAGGGCTCTGGGTGCAATAAACCATGTACCTGGGGTGACATTTTGACAGCATAACTAAACCAAATATTGGGATGTAATGCTGCAATTTGGGCCAAAGATTAAGTGGGTGACACTAATAAATATGGAGCAGCTTTGGGACTTACATCTAGGTTAAAATCTCATGTAGGAAGATTCCACGACTGGAAATGAGCTATACT
The DNA here is from genome assembly GCA_964017235.1 of Sabellastarte sp. h YS-2021. NCBI lineage: Eukaryota > Metazoa > Annelida > Polychaeta > Sabellida > Sabellidae > Sabellastarte > Sabellastarte sp. h YS-2021. The sequence continues at coordinate 23,183,107 of OZ024935.1, read as the reverse complement.
GGTTGCAGTAACTCGTATATGCAGGGGGTCATATGCCCACCATAACTAAGCCAAATATTGAGATATTATACTGCAATTTGGTACAAACACTAAGTAAACCATACTAATCCGTATGGAATACCTTTGAGACCTAAAGAATGGGTTAACCCATGTCACATTGCTATGTTACCTGCAATGAAGTGGTCTAGCTGCATAAAACCCATAAACCTAGTGTGCCATTTTGGCAGCATGACTAAGCCAAATATTGGGATGTAATGCTGCAATTTGGGCCAAAGATTAAGTGGGTGACACTGAATAAATATGGAGCATCTTTGGGACTTACATCTATAAAGGAAACTCTTGTCACAAGCTTTTACAACTGGAAATGAGCTACACTGGTTGAAGTAAATTCACAAATACAGGTGGTCATGTTTCCACCATAACTAAGACAAATATTCAGCTAGAATACTACCATTTGGTCCAGACACTAAATGAATGACCACAATAAATAAGAAATAGCTTTGAGACCTACAGAATGGGTTAAACCCATGTCACATTGCTCTGTAACTGGCAATGAAGGGCTCTGGCTGAAATAAACCATGTACCTGGGTGACATTTTCGCAGCATAGCTAAGCCAAATATTGGGATGTAATGCTGCAATTTGGGCCCAAGATTAAGTGGCTGACACTAATAAATATGGAACAGCTTTGGGACTTACATCTAGGTTAAAATCTCATGTAGGAAGATTCCACGACTGGAAAAGAGCTATACTGGTTGCAGTAATTTGTCTATACACAGGTTCATATTCCCACCATAACTAAGACAAATATTTAGCTAGAATACTGCCATTTCGTCCAGACACTAAGTGAATGACCACAATAAATAAGAAATAGCTTTGAGACCTACAGAATGGGTTACACCCATGTCACATTGTTCTGTAACTGGCAATGAAGGGCTCTTGCTGCAATAAACCATGTACCTGGGGTGACATTTTGGCAGCATAACTAAGCCAAATATTGGGATGTAATGCTGCAATTTGGGCCAAAGATTAAGTGGGTGACACTAATAAATATGGAGCAGCTTTGGGACTTACATCTAGAAAGATTCCACGACTGGAAAAGAGCTATACTGGTTGCAGTAACTCGTATATACAGGGGGTCATGTTCCCACCACAACTAAGCCAAATATTGAGATATTATACTGCAATTTGGTACAAACACTAAGTAAACCATAGTAATCCGTATGGAATAGCTTTGAGACCTAAAGAATGGGTTACCCATGTCACATTGCTCTGTTACCTGCAATGAAGTGGCCTAGCTGCATAAAACCCATATACCTAGTGTGCCATTTTGGCAGCATGACTAAGCCAAATATTGGGATGTAATGCTGCAATTTGGGCCAAAGATTAAATGGGTGACACTAATAGATATGGAACAGCTTTGGGACTCACATGTAAAAAGGAAACACTTGTCACAAGCTTTCACAACTGGAAATGAGCTACACTGGTTGAATTAAATTAACATATACAGGCGGTCATGTTTCAACCATAACTAAGACAAATATTCAGCTAGAATACTGCCATTTGGTCCAGACACTAAGTGAATGACCACAATAAATAAGAAATAGCTTTGAGACCTGCACAACAGGTTAACCCCATGTCACATTGCTCTGTAACTGGCAATGAAGAGCTGTGCCTGCAATAAACCATGCACCTGGGGTTACATTTTGGCAGCAAAGCTAAGCCAAATATTGGGATGTAATGCTGCAATTTGGGCCAAAGATTAAGTGGGTGACACTAATAAATATGGAACAATTTTGGGACTTACATCTATAAAGGAAACTCTTGTCACAAGCTTTCACAACTGCAAATGAGCTACACTGGTTGCAGTAAATTAACATATACAGGCGGTCATGTTTCCACCATAACTAAGACGAATATTCAACTAGAATACTGCCATTTGGTCCAGACACTAAGTGAATGACCACAATAAATAAGAAATATCATTGAGACCTACAGAATGGGTTAAACCCATGTCACATTGCTCTGTAACTGGCAATGAAGGGCTCTGGCTGCAATAAACCATGTACCTGTGGTGACATTTTGGCAGCATAACTAAGCCAAATATTGACATGTAATGCTGTAATTTGGGCCAAAGATTAAGTGGCTGACACTAATAAATATGGAACAGCTTTGGGACTTACATCTAGGTTAAAATCTCATGTAGGAAGATTCCACAACTGGAAATGAGCTATACTGGTTGCAGTAACTCGTATATACAGGGGGTCATGTTCCCACCATAACTAAGCCAAATATTGAGATATTATACTACAAGTTGGTAAAAACACTAAGTAAACCAAACTAATCCATATGGAATAGCTTCGAGACCTAAAGATTGGGTTAACCCATGTCACATTGCTATGTTACCAGCAATGAAGTGGTCCAGCTGTATAAAACCGATATACCTAGTGTGCCATTTTGGCAGCATGACTAAGCCAAATATTGAGATGTAATGCTGCAATTTGGGCCAAAGATTAAATGGGTGACACTAATAAATATGGAACAGCTTTGGGACTCACATCTATAAAGGAAACTCTTGTCACAAGCTTTCACAACTGGAAATGAGCTACACTGGTTGAAGTAAATTAACATATACAGGCGGTCATGTTTCCACCATAACTAAGACAAATATTCAACTATAATACTGCCATTTGGTCCAGACACTAAGTGAATGACCACAATAAATAAGAAATAGCTTTGAGACCTACAGAATGGGTTAAACCCATGTCACATTGCTCTGTAACTGGCAATGAAGGGCTCTGGGTGCAATAAACCATGTACCTGTATGACATTTTGGCAGCATAGCTAAGCCAAATATTGGGATGTAATGCTGCAATTTGGGCCAAAGATTAAGTGGCTGACACTAATAAATATGGAATAGCTTTGGGACTTACATCTAGGTTAAAATCTCATGTAGGGTGATTCCACGACTGGAAAAGAGCTATACTGGTTGCAGTAATTCGTATATACACGGGGTCATGTTCCCACCATAACTAAGCCAAATATTGAGATATTATACTGCAATTTGGTACAAACACTAAGTAACCATACCAATCCATATATGGAATAGCTTTGAGACCTACAGAATGGGTTAACCCTTGTCACATTGCTCTGTTACCAGCAATGAAGTGTTCCAGCTGCATAAAACCAATATACCTAGTGTGCCATTTTGGCAGCATGACTAAGCCAAATATAGGGATGTAATGCTGCAATTTGGGCCAAAGATTAAGTGGGTGACACTGAATAAATATGGAGCATCTTTGGGACTTACATCTATAAAGGAAAATCTTGTCACAAGCTTTCACAACTGGAAATGAGCTACACTGGTTGAAGTAAATTAACATATACAGGTGGTCATGTTTCCACCATAACTAAGACAAATATTCAGCTAGAATATTACCATTTGGTCCAGACACTAAATGAATGACCACAATAAATAAGAAATAGCTTTGAGACCTACAGAATGGGTTAAACCCACATCACATTGCTCTGTAACTGGCAATGAAGGGCTCTGGCTGCAATAAACCATGTACCTGGGGTGACATTTTGGCAGCATAACTAAGTCAAATATTGGGATGTAATGCTGCAATATGGGCCAAAGATTAAGTGGGTGACACTAATAAATATGGAACAGCTTTGGGACTTACACCTAGGTTAAAATCTCATGTAGGAAGATTCCACGACTGGAAATGAGCTATACTGGTTGCAGTAACTCGTATGTACAGGGGGTCATGTTCGAACCATAACTAAGCCAAATAATGAGATATTATACTGCAATTTGGTCCAGACACTAAGTGAATAACCACAATAAATCAGAAATATCATTGAGACCTACAGAATGGGTTAAACCCATGTCACATTGTTCTGTAACTGGCAATGAAGGGCTCTGGCTGCAATAAACCATGTACCTGGGGTGACATTTTGGCAGCATAACTAAGCCAAATATTGGGATGTAATGCTGCAATTTGGGCCAAAGATTAAGTGGGTGACACTAATAAATAGGGAGCAGCTTTGGGACTTACATCTAGGTTAAAATCTCATGTAGAAAGATTCCACGACTGGAAAAGAGCTATACTGGTTGCAGTAACTCGTATATACAGGGGGTCATGTTCCCACCATAACTAAGCCAAATATTGAGATATTATACTGCAATTTGGTACAAACACTAAGTAAACCATAGTAATCCGTATGGAATAGCTTTGAGACCTAAAGAATGGGTTCACCCATGTCACATTGCTCTGTTACCTGCAATGAAGTGGTCTAGCTGCATAAAACCCATATATATGGTGTGCCATTTTGGCAGCATGACTAAGCCAAATATTGGGATGTAATGCTGCAATTTGGGCCAAAGATTAAGTGGGTGACACTAATAAATATGGAACAATTTTGGGACTTACATCTATAAAGGAAACTCTTGTCACAAGCTTTCACAACTGCAAATGAGCTACACTGGTTGCAGTAAATTAACATATACAGGCGGTCATGTTTCCACCATAACTAAGACAAATATTCAACTAGAATACTGCCATTTGGTCCAGACACTAAGTGAATAACCACAATAAATAAGAAATATCAATGAGACCTACAGAATGGGTTAAACCCATGTCACATTGCTCTGTAACTGGCAATGAAGGGCTCTGGCTGCAATAAACCATGTACCTGTGGTGACATTTTGGCAGCATAACTAAGCCAAATATTGACATGTAATGCTGTAATTTGGGCCAAAGATTAAGTGGCTGACACTAATAAATATGGAACAGCTTTGGGACTTACATCTAGGTTAAAATCTCATGTAGGAAGATTCCACAACTGGAAATGAGCTATACTGGTTGCAGTAACTCGTATATACAGGGGGTCATGTTCCCACCATAACTAAGCCAAATATTGAGATATTATACTACAAGTTGGTAAAAACACTAAGTAAACCAAACTAATCCATATGGAATAGCTTCGAGACCTAAAGATTGGGTTAACCCATGTCACATTGCTATGTTACCAGCAATGAAGTGGTCCAGCTGTATAAAACCGATATACCTAGTGTGCCATTTTGGCAGCATGGCTAAGCCAAATATTTGGATGTAATGCTGCAATTTGGGCCAAAGATTAAATGGGTGACACTAATAAATATGGAACAGCTTTGGGACTCACATCTATAAAGGAAACTCTTGTCACAAGCTTTCACAACTGGAAATGAGCTACACTGGTTGAAGTAAATTAACATATACAGGCGGTCATGTTTCCACCATAACTAAGACAAATATTCAGCTAGAATACTACCATTTGGTCCAGACACTAAGTGAATGACCACAATAAATAAGAAATAGCTTTGAGACCTACAGAATGGGTTAAACCCATGTCACATTGCTCTGTAACTGGCAATGAAGGACTCTGGGTGCAATAAACCATGTGCCTGGGTGACATTTTCGCAGCATAGCTAATCCAAATATTGGGATGTAATGCTGCAATTTGGGCCCAAGATTAAGTGGCTGACACTAATAAATATGGAACAGCTTTGGGACTTACATCTAGGTTAAAATCTCATGTAGGAAGATTCCACGACTGGAAAAGAGCTATACTGGTTGCAGTAATTTGTATATACACGGGGTCATATTCCTACCATAACTAAGACAAATATTTAGCTAGAATACTGCAATTTGGTCCAGACACTAAGTGAATGACCACAATAAATAAGAAATAGCTTTGAGACCTACAGGATGGGTTAAACCCATGTCACATTGTTCTGTAACTGGCAATGAAGGGCTCTGGCTGCAATAAACCATGTACCTGGGGTGACATTTTGGCAGCATAACTAAGCCAAATATTGGGATGTAATGCTGCAATTTGGGCCAAAGATTAAGTGGGTGACACTAATAAATAGGGAGCAGCTTTGGGACTTACATCTAGGTTAAAATCTCATGTAGAAAGATTCCACGACTGGAAAAGAGCTATACTGGTTGCAGTAACTCGTATATACAGGGGGTCATGTTCCCACCATAACTAAGCCAAATATTGAGATATTATACTGCAATTTGGTACAAACACTAAGTAAACCATAGTAATCCGTATGGAATAGCTTTGAGACCTAAAGAATGGGTTCACCCATGTCACATTGCTCTGTTACCTGCAATGAAGTGGTCTAGCTGCATAAAACCCATATATATGGTGTGCCATTTTGGCAGCATGACTAAGCCAAATATTGGGATGTAATGCTGCAATTTGGGCCAAAGATTAAGTGGGTGACACTAATAAATATGGAACAATTTTGGGACTTACATCTATAAAGGAAACTCTTGTCACAAGCTTTCACAACTGCAAATGAGCTACACTGGTTGCAGTAAATTAACATATACAGGCGGTCATGTTTCCACCATAACTAAGACAAATATTCAACTAGAATACTGCCATTTGGTCCAGACACTAAGTGAATAACCACAATAAATAAGAAATATCAATGAGACCTACAGAATGGGTTAAACCCATGTCACATTGCTCTGTAACTGGCAATGAAGGGCTCTGGCTGCAATAAACCATGTACCTGTGGTGACATTTTGGCAGCATAACTAAGCCAAATATTGACATGTAATGCTGTAATTTGGGCCAAAGATTAAGTGGCTGACACTAATAAATATGGAACAGCTTTGGGACTTACATCTAGGTTAAAATCTCATGTAGGAAGATTCCACAACTGGAAATGAGCTATACTGGTTGCAGTAACTCGTATATACAGGGGGTCATGTTCCCACCATAACTAAGCCAAATATTGAGATATTATACTACAAGTTGGTAAAAACACTAAGTAAACCAAACTAATCCATATGGAATAGCTTCGAGACCTAAAGATTGGGTTAACCCATGTCACATTGCTATGTTACCAGCAATGAAGTGGTCCAGCTGTATAAAACCGATATACCTAGTGTGCCATTTTGGCAGCATGGCTAAGCCAAATATTTGGATGTAATGCTGCAATTTGGGCCAAAGATTAAATGGGTGACACTAATAAATATGGAACAGCTTTGGGACTCACATCTATAAAGGAAACTCTTGTCACAAGCTTTCACAACTGGAAATGAGCTACACTGGTTGAAGTAAATTAACATATACAGGCGGTCATGTTTCCACCATAACTAAGACAAATATTCAGCTAGAATACTACCATTTGGTCCAGACACTAAGTGAATGACCACAATAAATAAGAAATAGCTTTGAGACCTACAGAATGGGTTAAACCCATGTCACATTGCTCTGTAACTGGCAATGAAGGACTCTGGGTGCAATAAACCATGTGCCTGGGTGACATTTTCGCAGCATAGCTAATCCAAATATTGGGATGTAATGCTGCAATTTGGGCCCAAGATTAAGTGGCTGACACTAATAAATATGGAACAGCTTTGGGACTTACATCTAGGTTAAAATCTCATGTAGGAAGATTCCACGACTGGAAAAGAGCTATACTGGTTGCAGTAATTTGTATATACACGGGGTCATATTCCTACCATAACTAAGACAAATATTTAGCTAGAATACTGCAATTTGGTCCAGACACTAAGTGAATGACCACAATAAATAAGAAATAGCTTTGAGACCTACAGGATGGGTTAAACCCATGTCACATTGTTCTGTAACTGGCAATGAAGGGCTCTGGCTGCAATAAACCATGTACCTGGGTGACATTTTGGCAGCATAGCTAAGCCAAATATTGGGATGTAATGCTGCAATTTGGGCCAAAGATTAAGTGGCTGACACTAATAAATATGGAACAGCTTTGGGACTTACATCTAGGTTAAAATCTCATGTAGGAAGATTCCACGACTGGAAAAGAGCTATACTGGTTGCAGTAATTCGTATATACACGGGGTCATATTCCCACCATAACTAAGCCAAATATTGAGATATTATACTGCAATTTGGTACAAACAGTAAGTAAACCATACTAATCCACATGGAATAGCTTTGAGACCTAAAGAATGGGTTAACCCATGTCACATTGCTATGTTACCAGCAATGAAGTGTTCCAGCTGCATAAAACCAATATACCTAGTGTGCCATTTTGGCAGCATGACTAAGCCAAATATAGGGATGTAATGCTGCAATTTGGGCCAAAGATTAAGTGGGTGACACTGAATAAATATGGAGCATCTTTGGGACTTACATCTATAAAGGAAACTCTTGTCACAAGCTTTCACAACTGGAAATGAGCTACACTGGTTGAAGTAAATTAACATATACAGGTGGTCATGTTTCCACCATAACTAAGACAAATATTCAGCTAGAATATTACCATTTGGTCCAGACACAAAATGAATGACCACAATAAATAAGAAATAGCTTTGAGACCTACAGAATGGGTTAAACCCATGTCACATTGCTCTGTAACTGGCAATGAAGGGCTCTGGCTGCAATAAACCATGTACCTGGGGTAACATTTTGGCAGCATAACTAAGCCAAATATTGGGATGTAATGCTGCAATATGGGCCAAAGATTAAGTGGGTGACACTAATAAATATGGAACAGCTTTGGGACTTACACCTAGGTTAAAATCTCATGTAGGAAGATTCCACGACTGGAAATGAGCTATACTGGTTGCAGTAACTCGTATGTACAGGGGGTCATGTTCCCACCATAACTAAGCCAAATAATGAGATATTATACTGCAATTTGGTCCAGACACTAAGTGAATAACCACAATAAATCAGAAATATCATTGAGACCTACAGAATGGGTTAAACCCATATCACATTGTTCTGTAACTGGCAATGAAGGCCTCTGGCTGCAATAAACCATGTACCTGGGGTGACATTTTGGCAGCATAACTAAGCCAAATATTGGGATGTAATGCTGCAATTTGGGCCAAAGATTAAGTGGGTGACACTAATAAATAGGGAGCAGCTTTGGGACTTACATCTAGGTTAAAATCTCATGTAGAAAGATTCCACGACTGGAAAAGAGCTATACTGGTTGCAGTAACTCGTATATACAGGGGGTCATGTTCCCACCATAACTAAGCCAAATATTGAGATATTATACTGCAATTTGGTACAAACACTAAGTAAACCATAGTAATCCGTATGGAATAGCTTTGAGACCTAAAGAATGGGTTCACCCATGTCACATTGCTCTGTTACCTGCAATGAAGTGGCCTAGCTGCATAAAACCCATATACCTAGTGTGCCATTTTGGCAGCATGACTAAGCCAAATATTGGGATGTAATGCTGCAATTTGGGCCAAAGATTAAATGGGTGACACTAATAGATATGGAACAGCTTTGGGACTCACATCTATAAAGGAAACACTTGTCACAAGCTTTCACAACTGGAAATGAGCTACACTGGTTGAAGTAAATTAACATATACAGGCGGTCATGTTTCCACCATAACTAAGACAAATATTCAACTATAATACTGCCATTTGGTCCAGACACTAAGTGAATGACCACAATAAATAAGAAATAGCTTTGAGACCTACAGAATGGGTTAAACCCAAGTCACATTGCTCTGTAACTGGCAATGAAGGGCTCTGGGTGCAATAAACCATGTACCTGTGTGACATTTTGGCAGCATAGCTAAGCCAAACATTGGGATGTAATGCTGCAATTTGGGCTAAAGATTAAGTGGCTGACACTAATAAATATGGAATAGCTTTGGGAATTACAGCTAGGTTAAAATCTCATGTAGGATGATTCCACGACTGGAAAAGAGCTATACTGGTTGCAGTAATTCGTATATACACGGGATCATGTTCCCACCATAACTAAGCCAAATATTGAGATATTATACTGCAATTTGGTACAAACACTAAGTAAACCATACCAATCCATATATGTAATAGCTTTGAGACCTACAGAATGGGTTAAACCTTGTCACATTGCTCTGTTACCAGCAATGAAGTGGTCCAGCTGCATAAAACCCATATACCTAGTGTGCCATTTTGGTAGCATGACTAAGACAAATATTGAGATGTAATGCTGCAATTTGGGCCAAAGATTATGTGGGTGGCACTAATAAATATGGAATAGCTCTGGGATTTACATCTATAAAGTAAACTCTTGTCACAAGCTTTCACAACTGGAATTGAGCTACACTGGTTGCAGTAAACTAACATATACAGGCAGTCATGTTTCCATCATAACTAAAACAAATATTCAGCTACAATACTGCCATTTGGTCCAGACACTAAGTGAATGACCACAATAAATAAGAAATAGCTTTGAGACCTACAGAATGGGTTAAACCCATGTCACATTGCTCTGTAACTGGCCATGAAGGGCTCTGGCTGCAATAAACCATGTACCTGGGGTGACATTTTGGCAGTATAACTAAGCCAAATATTGGGATGTAATGCTGCAATTTGGGCCAAAGATTAAGTGGGTGACACTAATAAATATGGAACAAATTTGGGACTTACATCTGGGTTAAAATCTCATGTAGGAAGATTCCACAACTGAAATGAGCTATACTGGTTGCAGTAACTCGTATATACAGCCGGTCATGTTTCCACCATAACTAAGCCAAATATTGAGATATTATACTGCAACTTGGTAAAAACACTAAGTAAACCATACTAATCCATATGGAATTGCTTTGAGACCTAAAGAATGGGTTAACCCATGTCACATTGCTATGTTACAAGCAATGAAGTGGTCCAGCTGCATAAAACCCATATACCTAGTGTGCCATTTTAGCAGCATGACTAAGCCAAATATTGGGATGTAATGCTACAATTTGGGCCAAAGATTAAGTGGGTGACACTAATAAATATGGAACAATTTTGGGACTTACATCTATAAAGGAAACTCTTGTCACAAGCTTTCACAACTGCAAATGAGCTACACTGGTTGCAGTAAATTAACATATACAGGCGGTCATGTTTCCACCATAACTAAGACAAATATTCAACTAGAATACTGCCATTTGGTCCAGACACTAAGTGAATAACCACAATAAATAAGAAATATCAATGAGACCTACAGAATGGGTTAAACCCATGTCACATTGCTCTGTAACTGGCAATGAAGGGCTCTGGCTGCAATAAACCATGTACCTGTGGTGACATTTTGGCAGCATAACTAAGCCAAATATTGACATGTAATGCTGTAATTTGGGCCAAAGATTAAGTGGCTGACACTAATAAATATGGAACAGCTTTGGGACTTACATCTAGGTTAAAATCTCATGTAGGAAGATTCCACGACTGGAAATGAGCTATACTGGTTGCAGTAACTCGTATATACAGGGGGTCATGTTCCCACCATAACTAAGCCAAATATTGAGATATTATACTGCAATTTGGTACAAACACTAAGTAAACCATAGTAATCCGTATGGAATACCTTTCAGACCTAAAGAATGGGTTAACCCATGTAACATTGCTCTGTTACCAGCAATGAAGTGCTGCATAAAACCCATATACCTAGTGTGCCATTTTGGCAGCATGACTAAGCGAAATATTTGGATGTAATGCTGCAATTTGGGCCAAAGATTAAATGGGTGGCACTAACAAATATGGAACAGCTTTGGGACTTACATCTATAAAGGAAACTCTTGTCACAAGCTTTCACAACTGGAAATGAGCTACACTGGTTTCAGTAAACTAATATATACAGGTGGTCATGTTTCCACCATAACTAAGACAAATATTCAGCTAGAATACTACCATTTGGTCCAGACACTAAGTGAATGACCACAATAAATAAGAAATAGCTTTCAGACCTACAGAACGGGTTAAACCCATGTCACATTGCTCTGTAACTGCCAATTAAGGGCTCTGGCTGCAATAAACCATGTACCTGGGGTGACATTTTGGCAGCATAACTAAGCCAAATATTGGGATGTAATGCTGCAATTTGGGCCAAAGATTAAGTGGGTGACACTAATAAATATGGAACAGCTTTGGGACTTACACCTAGGTTAAAATCTCATGTAGGAAGATTCCACGACTGGAAATGAGCTATACTGGTTGCAGTAACTCGTATGTACAGGGGGTCATGTTCCCACCATAACTAAGCCAAATATTGAGATATTATACTGCAATTTGGTACAAACACTAAGTAAACCATAGTAATCTGTATGGAATACCTTTCAGACCTAAAGAATGGGTTAACCCATGTAACATTGCTCTGTTACCAGCAATGAAGTGCTGCATAAAACCCATATACCTAGTGTGCCATTTTGGCAGCATGACTAAGCGAAATATTTGGATGTAATGCTGCAATTTGGGCCAAAGATTAAATGGGTGGCACTAACAAATATGGAACAGCTTTGGGACTTACATCTATAAAGGAAACTCTTGTCACAAGCTTTCACAACTGGAAATGAGCTACACTGGTTTCAGTAAACTAATATATACAGGTGGTCATGTTTCCACCATAACTAAGACAAATATTCAGCTAGAATACTACCATTTGGTCCAGACACTAAGTGAATGACCACAATAAATAAGAAATAGCTTTCAGACCTACAGAACGGGTTAAACCCATGTCACATTGCTCTGTAACTGCCAATGAAGGGCTCTGGCTGCAATAAACCATGTACCTGGGGTGACATTTTGGCAGCATAACTAAGCCAAATATTGGGATGTAATGCTGCAATTTGGGCCAAAGATTAAGTGGGTGACACTAATAAATATGGAACAGCTTTGGGACTTACACCTAGGTTAAAATCTCATGTAGGAAGATTCCACGACTGGAAATGAGCTATACTGGTTGCAGTAACTCGTATGTACAGGGGGTCATGTTCCCACCATAACTAAGCCAAATATTGAGATATTATACTGCAATTTGGTACAAACACTAAGTAAACAATACTAATCCATATGGAATAGCTTTGAGACCTAAAGAATGGGTTAAACCATGTCACATTGCTCTGTTACCAGCAATGAAGTGGTCTAGCTGCATAAAAAACATATACCTAGTGCGCCATTTTGGTAGCATGACTAAGCCAAATATTGGGATGTAATGCTGTAATTTGGGCCAAAGATTAAGTGGGTGACACTCACAAATATGGAACAGCTTTAGGACTTACATCTATAAAGGAAACTTTTGTCACAAGCTTTCACAACTGGAAATGAGCTACACTGGTTGCAGTAAACTAATATATACAGGCGGTCATGTTTCCACCATAACTAAGACAAATATTCAGCTAGAATACTGCCATTTGGTCCAGACACTAAGTGAATGACCACAATAAACAAGAAATAGCTTTGAGACCTACAGAATGTTTTAAACCCATGTCACATTGCTCTGTAACTGGCAATGAAGGGCTCTGGCTGCAATAAACCATGCACCTGGGATGTAATGCTGCAATTTGGGCCAAAGATTAAGTGGGTGACACTAATAAATATGGAACAGCTTTGGGACTTACATCTAGGTTTAAATCTCATGTAGGAAGATTCCACAATTGGAAATGAGCTATACTGGTTGCAGTAACTCATATATATCTATCCAAAATATTTTCACCTAAGTGAATTTTTACTGAAATATGAAAATTAGATATTTTACCCTGAAGAAATTTTTGTTTAAAATTAGAATTGAAAAATGAATGCCCAGGAGGTTTAATTATCTAGTTTATTTAAAAACTTCCAATATACAGGTGATGATACAAATATGAGACAATGTTTAGTAATAATTTATTTAGTAATAAATTCTAGGCTCCACCACTCCAGGACATGATTTGAAAACAGTCAAGCAAAAATTATAGTATTGAACTTTTCATTTCTTAAAACTTAGCAATGTCATATGACCATCACTAATTCAATCCAGAGGTATTTAATTTTTTTTCATAAACTCATTTTTATGTGACGAAATACTAAGGAAAATTCAGATGTCTGAATCTACTTTGTAAATTTTTTAAACGGGACCAAAACTGGACAAAATAACTACTTGTCATATACAAATCCTTTTCCAATATTTATTTCAATGACCATTGAGTTGATTATTCATATACTTTATTATTTCAATGGAAATATCAAAACATAATCAAATTCACTGCATAAATTTTTTTACAATGCTCTTCCCATTGCACAACACTTATAAAACGTTACAAATTTATATATTTACTAAAAGTTTCTTCCTGTACTCATATCTCTTTTTTTCCCTTTTTTTGCATCTGGTAGTTTTGAAGTAAGTAAATCATCTAATTTTCATCTTCACTAAACATTTGTTCAATTATGTTAATAACATAACTTTGTTATATCACCAATTATGAAGTATATTATTATATGAAGTATATTATTATATTACAATTATAGGAGTATATTATACATTTTGTACTTATTTTGTGGCAAATGATTATTGTGATTTACCAAGACCATCTAATTATGATTTTATTTCAGTGTTTACGAATTTTAATGAAATTTGATGGATCTATTGTAATACGTAGTGTGTTGATTACATGTGATGACGTTTAATTGAGAGACTGGATGACAGAAAGGCGTAGTGTATAGGTAAACATTCTTCAGTGAAAACCATTGGACACTAGCAATAACTACCTTTTTTCATTTAAGGACAATCGCGACTATTGTCAGTGCGCATATATATTGCGCAGTGAAAACGGGATATTTAGAGAGGTTTAGTGTTACGTTTTGATTATCAAAACCTAAACGCAAACTTATTTACGTCGGCAGTAGATGTGTATCAGGTGATTTTTAGCGTTTTTAGAGTTTATTGTGTTACGTTTTATACGTAAAGGGTGACTTCCTTACGTTCACTCACCCCTATCTATTTTATTTAAAAACTACACACTACAAATAAATATGAAACAACCCCATAGGCAGATAAATATGTACACCACGTTTTGGTCAGGTTTCAGTTCGCTATATTTTTCCACATGAATACTAGAGGTCTGTTTACAAACGATGCTTCTTTTTTATCACATCAAAGAAACTACGTTGACCTGCACTCTTTCATATGGACGTATTCCTAAACCCTTATTTGACAAACGTATCCTCTTCAAACTTAACGTATCTCTTACGAAAATTATTTTATGTAATGTGGGTGTTCCACCACATGACTAAGCCCACCGATTAAGGGTTTTTGGGAGTCGGTTTCAAATATTTGCTTAGTCCCAGACGTCCTGTAAGGGTCGGTAGTTGTCGGTTGTGGCCATGAGAGAAATCAAACATGTTTGATATTTCTCACGATTCAAACCGCCTCAGACCGTCAGGTGTCCTGCGACCCAAAAATCCAGGTCTGGGACTAAGCCCCGACTAAGAGAAGCCGACCCTAACCGATCCAAGCCAGCGTCCTCAGGCCACCTGGGACAACACAAATTTAGTCTGCGACAGTCTGAGGACGCCCCAGGAGGCCTGGGACTAAGAACCGATTAAGAGCCGACTGTTTTCCACGCGTCAAAAATTAAAATGAGGCAATGAGGGGGTCTGGGACTATATAAGCAACCACGCACACATTCTCGTTGTTACTGACTGGTTGGCTACTGAGAGACGTGTGTCTCTGTTTTGTAGCAGTTTTCATTTTTTTAAATATCATATAATACTTGAGCTTAAGGCAAATTTTACAGTTAGGAGACACATTTTACTTTTTTACTTTATTTTTGTTGCTATTGACTGGAGTTATGAGGAAAGAGAAAGGATCGAAGAGAGGAAAGAAGAAGATGGATGAGAGGCAAGAGGAGAGGGAGAAGGAAAATGGAGAGGTGGAGAAAAGGATTGAGGAAAGAACGGAGGAGGGTACACAAGAGACTGAGGAGCGATTGGAACTTACTGAGGAAGCTTGCGAGGAAGAAGAGAGGTGTGAGGAGGATTTAGAGAGTCATTCGGCAGCCAAGAGAGCCAGGGTCTGTTCAACTTTCACTGACAGCCAAGAAACTGCAATTGTGGAGTTTGTGAAGGAGCATCCAGAGCTCTATGACAAGGAGCATGCACGTTTCCACAACAGACAAAAGAAGGAGGCTCTTGGGCAGAAATCTCTGTAGAACTGAAGCTACAGCCCTTTGATGTCAGAAGATGGTTCGAATCTCAGCGAATGTGTTATGACAAGCTGTCAAAACTACAATCTGGCCAAGCCCCAAGGGAGATGGCAAGAAACATCCCTGGGTCTACCAGCAGATGGGTTTCCTTAAGACCCATATCAGACCCATATCAGACAAAAGGGGGCCAGCAGAAGTTCAGGGTTCGAGGCCAGTCCAAATACCAGCAAGCAGGACAAATCTCATGGGTCTACTACTGATACAGAACACCTTGAGTCCAGTGTCCTCAGGGAGAGTAGGAGTCAACCTATGTTCACATCTACACCAGTTTCAACAGACTCCAAGATACTGGAGCACTTTGACCAGATGAGGACATTGATCTCAGGATTCCTGCAGCAGAAGTCAGACAGGCAGCCCTTCTTTGACTACGTGGCATCAGAGGCTGAAAAGATCACCCAAGAGGAATTTGAGGACCTTAAGGGCAGAATTTTGAAAGATATTGAGAGCATCAAGAGCAACCGTAGACGTCAACCACTAGCCAGAAGATCAGCCACTATTACCACGGAGTCCCAGAGGGTTGGCATACTGCCAACAACCACTCAACAGGCGTCTACTTCCACCCAAGCAGCAGCTAGCAGCAGTTACGTCTACTACACACCAAGCCCCCTTGGCTTTGGCAACCCTCCATCAGTTCTAACAGTACAGGATGAGGTCAGTAGACACAACTTAAGTGGAATACTAAGCCAGCTACCAAATCTGACATCTACACAGATCATTGAGCAGCCTCAGCAGCAGCAGCTGCAACTCTTCACTATCACCACTACAGCACCGCCTCAACAGCAGCAGCCTCCTCAGTAGCCATCCAGTCAGGGCGGGTCTTTGACCTGCCAGGCCCTTTTCAGGGCCACCCAAATATTCCAAAAACAATTATTTAGCTGCAAGTTATTCCAATTCCCCTCCCAAAACATAATAGTTCAGTACAAATACTTATCACAAAAAAAGTCCAACACCTACACCACCCCAAACATGAAACAAATAACCCATGGTACCACACATAACCAAAAAAGGCCACATAGAAAAAAAATTAAAATAAATAAACTCCCAATATGGCCAATAATCAGCCCATTTTTAGTTAAAATCCATAGGATTGGTTAAAATCTTTAATAAAAAAGTCCAACAATTACACCATCTCTAGAGTTAAAGGAATTATCACATACTTACCAACCCGCAAAGACACAAACCCAATACCAAACCTAACCCCCAACTAAACAACACACAAACCAAATACCAAACCTAACCACCAACCCACAAACACACAAACCAAATACCAAACCTAACCACCAACCAAGAAACAGACAAACCCAATAGCACACAGAACCCAAACGAAAGAACTGACAAACTATTTTGCAAACATACCCCCCCCCCCCCCCCCCATCATTGTAAAGAAAACCAGTTTGGTGGTTACATTTCCTAAATATTTGTGAAGTGGAGTAAAAGATTTTAATTTTAAGATTTCAAGGAAAACTTTTCTGTTTCAAATATTTTTTCCCCCAAAAAAACCCAAATGTAAGTATAATTAGGATTAGCTTTCAAAATATATGCAATATTTATTCCATTTAGGAAGTTATGTTTGAGTTTGTGTGTTGTTTTTGAAAATTATGTTTAGCACTGGGTGTGTCTGTTTGTTAGTTGGGTGACTTCTGTAAGACATTGGGTTTGTCTGTTTGTTAGTTGGGTGACTTATATTGGGCATTGGTTTTGTCTGTTTGTTGGTTGCGTGACTTTTGTCGGGCATTGGGTTTGTCTGTTTGTTGGGTGGGTGAATTATGTTGGGCATTGGTTTTGTCTGTTTGTTGGTTGTGTGACTTCTGTCGGGAATTGGGTTTATCTCTTTGTTGTGTGGGTGAATTATGTTGGGAAATGGTTCTGACATTTGGAACAAGCACAGCTGATTAATTGTTTTTGGAATATTTGGTAGTCCTGAAAAGGACTGGTTATTAGTCCTAAAAAGGACTGTTTACTACAGCAGGAGTTATATTCTGCCATCTTGCCAGGCCACTGCCCCCTCATTATTGAAGTAGTCCTTGAGGTAATCCCTCTGTCTTTTGGCTTCTCTAGCAGGGTTTCTGTCTGGACCACCACCAGCAGCACCACCAATTAGTCGACAATCACCAGGCACATCATCATCTTCATCATCTCCAGGCTCTTGATCACCATGTTGACCTTGATACTGGCTTCTCAGTATGTTGTGCAGAACCACACAGGTAAAGACCACTTCCCTGACTGTTGCTGGGGAGAGTTCAATAGTGGTCAACATCACTCTGAATCTTGAGACCAGGATGCCAAAAGCGTTCTCAACAACTCTCCTGCCCCTTGATATTCTGTAGTTGGCAATCCTTTTCTCTCTGGTTAACATCCTTCTGCCATAGGGTTTCATGAGCCAGGTCTTCAGGGCAAAGGCATCGTCTGCCAGAATGAAGTAGGGGACATCTCTACCATCCTGGGTTATAGGAGCTGGGTCAGGGAAGCCTATCCTGCCATCCTCTATCCTCCTCTTCAGTGACAGGCATTAAATATCTGGGCATCTGAGCAAGATCCAGCTGTACCAGCATCCACCCATCTGAACTTGTACTGCACATCTATCAAGGCCAACATTGCTATTGAAAAGAACCCCTTGTAGTTGTGGTACAGGGTTCCAGTGGTCCTGGGTTTCTTCAGGGCCACATGCTTTCCATCAAGGACTCCCAGGGCATGTGGAACATTCCACCTGATCCTAAATTCTCTTTCCAGTTCTTTCCACTCATCTGGAGTAGTAGGACATCTGAGGTACTCTCTGGTGAACTCATCCTGGATGGCCCTGCAGACCTCTGGTAGAAACTTGGAAATGGTGGATCTGCCAACCCTGAATTGACAGGATAATGATGTGTATGACTCTCCAGTGGCCAGATTTCTGATGGTGAGGGCTAACTTCTCCCCAACACTGATTGGAGCTCTGTAGTTGGTGGCCTGCCGGGCTAGACGTGGTTCCAGTCTGGTCTTTATCATTTCAAAGAATTCTGGGGTCATCTTCATGTAGTTGGTGAATCCTGGAATGTCTGTGGCATACAGTTCAGCCATAATGTTGTGGTAGGCCCCCCTCTCCTCTGTTTGTAGTAGTCATGGCCTGACCCACATGTTGTGCCTTCTTCTAGGTCTCTGTGTGGCTGCTGGTGGTGGTGGAGGTGCTGGTGGTGGTTGTTGTGGTCGACGTAGAAATAGCAAATACATCACTATATGTAACCAAATAAAAACTAAAAAAGCCCTAAGTTGTTGTTGAAGCTGTCTACCATTAAAAGGTGGCATCCTGCTGTGTTCCTAGAAAGATAATGATGATTAGATCACGGAATTTATATATATATAAACCCAGAAAATCCAGCTATTTTGCAAAACAAGAATTGGCGATCATGGTCTAGGGAAGACTGAGGAGGCCTGAGGACGCCGGGACTTAATCGGGGTTAGTCGGGGCTTAGTTCCAGGAGGCCTGAGGCATCCTGGGACCCAGTCGGTATGTGTACGACAAGATCGTGGTTGAAACCGACCAGAAAACTGGCTTAATCGGTTCTTAGTCCCAGACCAGTCGGGGACTGTCTGGGGCCGCCTGGGGCCTCCTCAGGATTCCTGAGGCCGATCTGTACTTAATCCCAGACTTCAATACCGATTCAGTATTCCCGCCCATTTTACCTTTTTTTCACCGACTGTCCACGATTAAGGGTCGCCGACAGGATCGGGGCTTAGTCCTTTGGTGGAACAGGGGCATTCGGTAGCTGTCAAACGCATCACTAAACCTCTCTATAAACGTCTGAGAGTCTTTCTCTCTGTGTGGGGTGTGTGTGGTTATGTGTGTCTTGCAGATTATATGTGGGTGGCATAAAAATTATTCCATGTTTACTCAGTAAAATCTATGACTGTTTGTCCTGCATGTAGATAATGTGTGCTGTGTTTAGGGATAAATAAAATAATTGGAAAGTTCATTTCTTGTGGCTTCTATAAAGCCTTGCTGTTTTTTCATTTTTAATTGAATTCTTTTTTCATCTAAAACAGTTTTTGTCTAGTAAATATTTATCAGCATCAACTGAAATAGTTATTTCAAGATGAGAACTGGAGTCATAGCTAGTGCACAGGCAATGTAAAATATTAATATTATTGAACTGGGGAGTCAAAAAGAAATTAAATATAAAATCGATTTTTAGATACATCAAAACATCTACAATATCACAAATACTTGAATAGCAAATATCTGAGAAAAAACATGGCAGCCCTTTCCAGTAAACAGGTTTGTTCACATCATAAGGAATCAGATCCGGTTGTCACTGGAGGTGGGAGTATTGCTAGTGATTGTGGTTGCATGTCTGCCAAGCTTAACAATGTGGCTCCTGTTAGGGCTTCTATTGTGGGTCCGGATAATAGAAATTCTGCATTGAATCCGGGAAGACTGGTCCTTTCTGACAGGTTTGAATTATTGTCAAAAATCTGGATGTTATGTCGAATACAAATTCAATGCTGTAGAGGTCTGTATGTTCGGATGACAGAGAGGTTCGGCCTTTTGGGAGTAAAAGTACTTGTGAAACATTTCCAAAGTAAATATTTCTGAACGCAATAAGGATGAGAATATGGTTGGTGACGTAGTACAGAACTTACCTAAGGATAACCTTGTATCATTTCTGGATACTATGGATTCTGTTATCACTTTTACAAATAAAGACCAGGATCTGTTGGATGTCTGGTGTACTGAATTTGAAAAAAATGCAAACAACAAATAGGACTGAGGTTCGGCTCTGTTCCACTTACCCCTATAACTACTAATTCGGGTATGGATATTCAATGGAACAATGAAACAGATTCCAGATGCGCTGGAGGCCCACAGTTTGATCAGGGCTAGTGGTTGACCTAATTTTGGGGGGCATGAGATTTTCTGTTCAGACTAGTTTGAAGGCCGATAACTGGAGTAAGTACTTAATAGATTACTTTGATCAACAACTTCCGGATCTGATAGAATTCGGTTTTCCTCTGTCATTTGATAGGGATCTGAAGCTGGTTGGTACTTTTCATAACCACCCTCCTGTCACCCAGTTTATAGAGCATGTGGACAAATATATTCAAGAAGAGTTGTCACATCTCTTTTCATTGCAGTTCGATTTGACTCGACATTTTATACAAGCTACACCTGCTAGGAAGTATGGATCACTATCTAAGTGATGAGCTCCTTGGGCATATTGCAGGAGAATGTCTAATATATTACTGGCCAAAGCATCCCTCCAAGCCACATACATGTGGGGCATGGTCATGTGACACAACAGCCGACAAAGTTTTTTACCATGTAGAAGAGACATAAACCTTTGGGCGCAGCTTCCTGCAACTGGGTAATAATCTTTGAAGAAAAGTCTGCACAGAAGTCTAATTCCCTGGGGTAGTTTTGATTGGTCCATTTATTTGACCTTAAAGTCATTGTCTGATGAGTCATAACTTTATTCTTGGGCGCTTTCTTCTTTGTTGATTTTTCCTCTTGCATCCTCTTTTGACAACATGAAGATTCTTTGGATTTAATGGATAAGGGAAGGATATGTAACTTTTAACTCGATGCAGAAAATACATACTGGCAGTACAGCAAATTATGATACACATCACTTGTGGGGCATGGCAAACAAGGTAAGACACTAGAAATCAATATACGTCCAAGGGACCATTTTGCCTGGTAGATAACAGGTGCAGTTTTAGTATGTCAAGGCAGCTGGGTCGGTATGTGGTCTTACACAACATCACATGAATGTAGACATTTTATAGGTTCATTTCTTCTTGAAAGTTGGAAGAAGAATTTTTTCTGAAAAAGAAGATTAATACAGTTAAACTCTGAAAAAGTGGCCAATATTGGAGAATGAGGCCCAATAGGGCAAAAATTTTCAATATTTTCTGGTATTGGCTACTTTTGAGCAGTTTATCTGTTGTCAACCCCACTATATATCTTATTTGATGCGGGGTACAAGATATATGATACTTTGTCCCAAAATATTGTAATTTGGCCGACTTAAAACTTGCCACCAGCCAACTTCCCCCAAAGTAAGAGACAAGAAAAAGTGATACAATAAGAATACTTTTATAATGCTTGATATCCATCAGATGACAGACTCTAGGGCTAGCATTTATTTATGAAAAGTACATTGAATAAGCCTGTATCAGGTTAGCATCTATTAATTGTTACCTAATTGCCCTGATTTGCATGAAAGGTGAATGATGCATTATGATCAGGTTTTGTTTGTTTCACAAGGGTGACAAAGTGTGCTTGACACACATCAAAGATATTTGGATGTTGTAATGCCCTTTAACCTATATTCTTAAGATACTGGTTTAGACACTTATTTATATTAGTTTACTTCTTAATTGATAACTAGCAGTAGTGCAGATTACATTAAAAAAAGCAATTGCCTTGTGGGTGATTAGGTGCTATAAAGGTTTTATTAGATTACATGTAAGGTCAAAGTCATGGCTTCTGTTCAGTAGCGCATAACTTTTGTGATCTTTGTTTATCATACCCTTTTTGAGAGAACAGTAATTTTCTGGGGGCCAATTTGACTAGGTTGCTTTATCTTGGGGGCCAATTTAAAGGGGCTAATTTGGTAAACAACCAATTGACCTTGGGTACAGAGATTCAAGGTGAAACATTTATGTGACATTGAAACACATAAGTTGATTTTTCGAGTTAGTAAGTCGATAAATCGAGATTGCTAAGAGAGAGAGAGATCTTAAAAGAGGATTTTTAGATTTTTATTGTTTAATAGTACTTTTTGATCTTAAAAAGTATTACCATGTGGTACAATAAACTTTTTCTGACAGAAAGGTTGGGGCAAGTTTTCAGTTGAGCAGTTACTTGATCAATAGATACGTACATTGTGTCTGAGTCTAATATTTCATCTGACAAAATGCCAAATATGTTTCATCCAAATACACAACCTAAACGTCTGAAGCTTCATAACTAAACTGAGACTGGGACTTTCCCAGTCAATATGTACTAGCCTAGCCTTGCTAAAGGCTCGAATTTGCATATCTTTTTCAAACATGCACACTGATATTCGGTATTCATAAAACACTCATACATGTAAGGAGATATAAACTTATCAGAGAGAGACTCATATGCTACTGTTAAAACCAGTACATGTATGAGTACATTATATAAACTGAAACTTCATTATCTGAACTGAAAATTTTCTCTAGAAAGGCTAATGCTAATGCTAGCCTACAACCGCTTCGTACTGGAATCTTTCGCTAGCTCGTGTTTGCAACTCACTACTTCGTATTTGAACTTCCTGCGCTCTGGTGAATCACGACCTGCAGGTTTCCAAATATACGTCAACAAACATAAAGAACAAAACCAATAAATAAAAACAATGACAGTGATTTGCGGCCCACCATGTAAAACATGTTTGTGTTGTGTACAAGTTGGAATTTTGTGCATGTTATAAGAACGTATAATTTACAACAGAACTGTATCATTATTATACAGAAATGCGACTTTGTTGTTTTTGGGCCACAATGTAGTGATCTAAAGTAACGTTTTTCAACAGAATTACACAGTGTCTATGTCAATTAGTTTTACTTGCTTTCACAAGTACAAGAATTAAGTCATCTTGAATTACATTTCAGATATCCTTTAATACATTTCCACCTTGCATAAACAATGGAAATGTTCTTGGCCAAAACCAGTCTCATAGTCCATTTGTCACACCATCCTCTCGAGGGCATCTTCATATAGTAGGACAACTACTTCAATCCTCCCAAATTGATTCCTGAATATTGTGATTCAAGCCTGCTCAGTTTTGTCCCTAGTTTGTATACATCCAGTGTCGCCTTAATAACTACACCATGCAAAAACCTTCCACCAAGATTATCACCTACACTAGCATTCTTTAACAGTCTCCTCGTATTTGTCATAGTATCTGCTTGGTGCTGCTGACTTTTTCGACTGTGCTGTGACTCATGACATTGAAGAGACAACTGGTGTAAGGTCTAGTGGACAGTCATTGCAGGCACTTGGGACTTGATTATCCACATGTATAAGGATTGGCTCTGGAGGTGGCATTGTGGTGATGTCCCTCTAGAAGTCATTAATCCCATCAACTTGAACCTTTGCGGGCTGGCACCTAGGTGCCAGCTAGTTCATTCCTGGGGGTACCTTAAGGCTGGGTTTCTGGACTTTAGTTTCTAAATTTGACCATGTGTTTTGTAACAGCCTCTGTCATTGGTCCATTCAGTAATATTAGTCGAATTTGACCCTTAATTCTTCCATTTGCATTTGAGAGCCACGAGGGGTAACAGTAAAACTTGTCTGCAGTTCAAAGTTGGGTGTTTGTTGATTTTACTTAGTTTTATGTCTGTTTTTTACATAAGTAATTTTAAAGATACACTCAACTAACTGTTAGACATGTCAAAGCAATACAACTTGCGTTCTACTAAACCAGACAGTATACAGCTTCCAGTTCAGGTGCAACTTTGTGATGACGGTGAGTTCATGACACGTTTGCTGTCAACCGGATCCGAAATTTTAGATGACAAGCAAATGGGTCATGACAGTTCATCAGAAAGTGAGCTTGACTGTAGTGCCATTGTCGGGGCCTCTGACAGCGATGATTTCAGTAACCCCGGGGGTAGGGCGTTTGATAGATTGCATTCTGAGAAATCCCCTTCTACTTCGACTACTTCAGATCAAGTAGCTCAAACCTTAGTCAATCAAAAAATTTTAGAACAGTTAACCACAATTGGTAAACGTCTAGATGCTTTAGAAAATAATAAATGTAAAAAATCTGCGGACAAATCAAAGATCAAGAACAAAAAAGGCAAAGTCAGTGAACACAAAGTACCCATGAGTGCACATGCACAGAGTGCAGATACTGTAGGTTTACAAAATGCAAGTACCGTGCCATCAGTAACCAATACACAAACAAATACACAATCTTTGCCCTCATTGAGCTCTATCAGGCAAAATGCGAATATTCAGCAACAAGTGGATCAGAGAATACATGAACTGAGTTTACTGGCTAAAACAGGTACGGATGCTAAATTAAAGTCCCAGAGGGGGGGGCCAGTTGAAGTTTATGTTAAAAATAAAGTCAAATGGCCCCATGAGTATGTCTTGGCCGGAGTTAATAAAGAACGTATCTCTTATGACCAGCTGAGCATGGGACAATGGATGGCTGGATTTTGCCGCACCATGAGGGATGAGTCGGATCCGAAAAATAGGGCTTGTATGTTAGATTATTTGAT
The DNA here is from genome assembly GCA_964017235.1 of Sabellastarte sp. h YS-2021. NCBI lineage: Eukaryota > Metazoa > Annelida > Polychaeta > Sabellida > Sabellidae > Sabellastarte > Sabellastarte sp. h YS-2021. The sequence goes on along the minus strand of OZ024935.1, from coordinate 23,157,860 downwards.
TGCTTTACTAGATGATAGTAATGACTTCTCATGGTCGGCGGCCAAGTCCAGCCATGCTGTCCTGTTATGTCGCATGGAGCAAGGTGAGATTGCAAATTTTTCATGTACTGACCAGATTGATAGAGTTAGGCGCGCTCATGCACAGAGGCATGTTATTGGTAACCAAAATGCAGATAAACTTTTTCCCCAGAAATTCAAGGCCACCAAATCCATGCCATGCCAATTTTTCAATGCTGGTTCATGTCTTCATCCGCAAACACATGAAACCAAAGGGGTGCTATACAGGCATGTGTGCTCGGCATGTTTTATTAAAAATGGAAAAAATTTCCCACATCCAGAGGCCGAGTGCAGGAAAAACAAACAGACAAAAAACGAGTAGCTCTGAGCATGAGTTCGAAACTTAGATCACATGTCCACTATGATAGGTCCATTGTAAATAGTTCTGTAAATAAAACCATGTGCTATCAGGAATTATATGCTGACAAAAATACTTATTTGCAATGGTACGATAGCTACCGAACTGTTAACAAGTTTATAGATGGTAGATCTTATGCTCATGTGGTGTCCTGCAGTCGTCCCTTGGGTGTGAGGGAGATTTCGGCTGGTCATACAGCAAGGCGCGTTTGCTCAGATTCTCGCTGTCAGAGGCTGCCACCTGGCAGTGAGGGCCAAAAATGAAATGTTACCACCTTGCGCCCTAGCTGTAAAAAATCTACTTATGTTTCCACAAAAAGTAGCTTGTCTGGTAGAAAAATGACCACTCTTAGTGACCATGACGTCTGTAACACCCTTCCATTAGCAAATAGATTCCAAGTGTTTACTGAAATCGATGAGGACATATCTTATGCAAGTGCAGATGTAGCATCCTCAACTCCCTGTCACACAACTGCTAATTCTTTACAAATCGGTGATTCATCGATGCTTAGGAAAGGAATCAGGGACAGTAGTTGTAACTTATTGAATCAGCCCCTAACTAGTCACTTTGCTTCGGCAGATAAGGATGTCAGTGTATGTGATACTGGTTTCAATTCATTTGAAGGCACTTGTGTGACAGAGGGGAAAGGGATGGTAACACAAAAGGTCACTGATCACGAGTTGGTACATAGAACGCAGCTTGGTGCATCTACTAAACATCGCTCTGATAACCATCTGGCCGTACCTGTTCAAACACATAGTCAGGAACTTATGAATGACACTCATATGTTAGAGTCCCACTTACAGAACTTAGAGCTCCACTCCAGTCTAGACCCTAGTGCCCAGACTTACTTCTCAAAGAGCTTTATGGCTAATAAAGAGGTCCCTGACATTATTAGGCAGCAGTGTCATAACTCTAAAGATTTCCAACTGTCAAAAAAGCAAAATGGCCATGATTTTGGTTTCATACCATTGACTGATGTCAAGACCTATCAGGGCCCCCCAGTTACTTGGCCTCCTGGTATAGACATTCTAGAAGCACATGCAATCATACGTAATAGTGGGGTGCCAAATTTTTTAAAATGCAGAATTCCAGTCCAGACTCAGTTAAACCCTAAGGTTTGGGCTCAAAAGTTAGAGAATTACTGGGATCAGCAACTCCCTGACCTAATAGCTTTTGGATTTCCCCTAGACTTTGATAGATCCAACGTATTAACATCTTCTTTTGAAAATCATACTTCAGCCACAGACCATGTGGCTCATATTGATAGATATATACAAGAGGAATTACAACATAAGGCTTTGTATGGACCATTTGAATCTGTACCATTTAAAGTCCATGTTTCACCTCTCATGACACGTGAAAAACAGAACTCTGACAACCGACGTACAATAGTGGACCTGAGTTGGCCCCTGGGTCAGTCTGTGAATGCTGGAGTTAAGAAAAATTCTTATTTAGGAACTTATTTTGATCTTAAATATCCATCGATTGATCACATTGTCAAGAAACTCAAACTTTTGGGCACAGGTGCACTATTGTACAAGGTAGATATTAGCAGAGCTTTCCGTCATTTACGCATAGATCCAGGTGACATTGATCTATTGGGTATATATCATAATCAGCTCTTCTTAGACGGATCTTTGCCGTTCGGATTCCGACTCGGATCCGGATTTTTTTGAGAAATGCTCGGATGCCATCAGATACATGATGTCCCAGGCAGGTCATAACGGCCTCATGAACTACATAGACGATCTTCTATATGTGGGCACACCTAAAAAAATTTGGCCATCTTATTATGACCTATTGCAACTTTTGCAAGATCTAGGCCTAGAGGTCAGCCAGAGCAAACTGGTTCCTCCATCTACTCAGGTCATTTGCCTTGGCATCTTAGTGGACAGTGTTCAAAAAACCTTATCTATACCTGAAGATAAGCTTAAGGACATTATTAACATGGTGAATAGTTGGCAGGATAGGAGAAAATGTACAAAAAATCAATTTCAATCTCTCTTAGGTTCCTTGTTATATATCACCAAATGTGTCCATCCAGCTCGGTATTTTTTAAATCGTATGCTGCTTATTTTGAGAAATAATACGGAAAATAGGTATATTTCACTAGATAAATCCTTCTTCCAGGATTTGAATTGGTTCCAACAATTTTTGAAGCATTTCAATGGTATCACGTATTTTGATAACAGGAAAGTTCAAGGTGAAATACACCTGGATGCTTCGTTAACTGGATTTGGAGCATGCTATAATAATATGGTTTATGCTCTTCCACTGCCCGCTTCATTTAATCAATTCCATATTACGCAGCTTGAAATGCTTAATGCTATTGTAGCTCTCAAGGTCTGGGCTAATCTTTGGCAAGATAAAAAAATCACATTATATTGTGATAATATGGCAGTAGTAGAGGTCCTTACAACGGGTAAAACCAGAGACCCCTTCCTGGCCACCTGTGCCAGAAATATTTGGTTAATTACTGCCATTTTTAACATACAATTACAAGTCCTTCATGTACCAGGTAAAGCTAATGTTATCGCTGACCTGTTGTCCAGATGGACAGTTACTGTCAACCCTGAGGATAAACTTAGAAAATTAATGCCAAATTTCTTGTGGATTGATACTCATATCAATCTAACCGCATTAAATTATGGTATATGATGACTGTTAGTTCCTTATTTTTAAACCATAATTTGTTACTGCTGTGCTGGTATTGTTATTGTTCTTATTGTAGACCTTCCCCCTGTGACCTCCCAGCTGACCACCAGAGCCTTGAGTCACCTATCACAAGCATTCAGGCCTTCCACTTCAAAGACGTATTCTCGCATGTTCAGAGATTTCTTGGGTTTCCTGGTGGCAGCTGGGATGTCTACGCATCAGATAACACACCAGGTTGTATTAGCTTTTATGCAATTTTTATGTGACAATGGGTGTTCTCACTCTAACATTGCCAACTACTTGACTGGGGTTAGAGCCTTTTTTGTAGTCCATGGCTGTGATACACAACCTTTTAGGCATGACCAAATACAACTATATTTAAAATTTCTTAAGTTAAATGTCCAATTCCAACCAAAAGCTAACACTATCATTACTATTCAACACCTTCATAGCTTGATTGCGGCCTGTGATACCTTTCCACATTGTACAGTGTATAAGGCAGTATACCTAGTCGCATTTTTTTCGTTCTTGAGAGTTTCCAACCTTCTCCCACACTCTGTGAAAACATTCGATCCTACAAGGCAATTAGCAATTGGTGACCTCTTCTTTTCTGACCAAGGAGTCACCCTCTTGATTAAATGGTCAAAAACATTACAAAATAGACAAGATACCACTACTATTTCTCTTCCCTATCTAGGAGCTTCACCCCTGTGTCCAGTATCTGCTTTGAGGGCATTGATAACTGAATACCCAGGCCACAATAATGACCCCTTGTTTAGGATTCCCAGGTGCCATGGCCTTGTCCCCCTTACAGACTCTGTGGCCAGAAGGCATTTAAAACAACTTTCCATTTTGCTTGGTGTTTCCCCTCATTTCAAATTCCATGATTTCAGAAGGGCCGGTTCCACTTGGGCCTTCAATTTTGGTGTTCCTTTAGAGCATATCAAAGCCCATGGCACCTGGGCCTCAGATTGTGTGTGGCGCTACATATCTTCTGTGCCCCAACCCTCCTCTACTGTCAGCAGAGCCTTCCAACTACACCTACAAGCCTAGTTTGGCTGTTTGGGTGCTTACACAGTAAATTTTTATGCATATACTTCCTTCTTACTATGACACTTTTAAACCCTCTTGGTCGAATGTAGTTCACTCATTTCCATTTTCAATTTTGGCTATTTTATATTGACCCTATTTCTGTCTAAAAAATTCATCAAAATTCCCTATATTCGACTTTGGGTTTGTTTCCCCATTGGTGAACCTTTGCTAATTTCATCTTGTTTGGCAACTCATTTTCTCACTGTCAAACATTTGACCTGGTGACACGGCTTGACCTTGGAGGGGTCACTGAGGTTAGGCCCTGCAACCTTCGGTCATCTGTAGGTCAAATTCAAACTAGAAAATTTTGTGTAAAAGTTCTTTCCTGGCTTCACCTTTGGGGCATTTTTGGGACCACAATGGTCATCAGTAACCATGAGAGATATTACTAGTTATGTTGCCTATTGGCCACACAGCATATGGTTCTTATTGTTTTATAAATCTTATGTTTGTTCATATGTATATCTTCTAAAAATGCATCTTAGTAAAATAAAATATATTTAATCCCAGCAGTGTGATTTATTTATATGTGTTGGGTACCCCGGGGAATGTGATTCAACAGTTGTAGTATGGTTGTCATTTAGTTCTGCAATTTTTGCTGTGCGTTCTGTCATAAGGTTAAAAAGTCTTCCTCAGTTTTTAATTGTGGTAAGATCTGATGTGGCACATTCCTTGGGCTGCCCGGATAATATGGTGCATCTTTTCAGTGCAGGCAAAGTTTTTGACACAGCCTTGATTCCTGGAAGGCCTTTGCATCGGCATGTTGATGCAGCCACATCCACCATATCATACCTTTAAAAATAAGAATAAAAACGTATTTATAACAGTTTTTTGATATACTGAAATACATACAATAATTAGTTTCAATACAATAGTTAGTTTCATCTCTTTTAGGAAGTATGGTGTATAGCTTTGTAAATCAATTCATACTCGCGGTTACAGTTTCTTGTTACAAAATATTACTGCACTCACAACAGAGGTGTGATGTAATTAGAACGTCATACACAATTAATATTACATTATTATTATTATTATTAATATTACATCTAGATGCTTTAATAATTCTAGCAGCGTTTTAGGGAAAATTTTAATAAAATAAACAAAAAAAACAATGTACTCACTTCCTCATAAGTCTGGCTTTCTCATTCCCCCCCAAACCCACAAAAATGTATGAATGGGATTAATAATTTTTGTTATACAATAGTACTAAATTTTTTTGTAAACGTTACATGCAATAAATGATATTCATAACATAATAAATGTAAGATATATGTATGAACTTTAAAAGTATTAACCATTACATCAAGGTAGCAGTTTTGCTGACCCCAGGGCCAGGTCAAAGAAGTCAAAGCTAGAGTTCACTGCTATAAAGCCCAGTGCCTACTTCAAGCAAGCACAGGCAGTGTGAATTAAACAGACCACTAAGAACCTTAACAGAACAGGGCAACAAATAAATTCAAAACGACCACTGAGGGTCAGTATAAAAGGTCAAAGTTGAGGTCGTGTTAAGAGGCCATAGGGGCCATTTATACTTTTAGGTTCTCAAGGCTTTGACCAGTAAGCAACATTTAGTTAAATTTAAGTTAAAATTAAGCTAAGTATGTGGAAGGGGAGTTGGAAATATATCTCCATATGCAATCAGAGGACCATGTCCCCTGAGCCTATATATCCTGGATGGGGACATCATACGCAAAGGCCCACGTAGCTCCAGCACACCTGAAATCATGAAAAGTAACATTTTATTGTGAATTTCAGCAAAGTACAAATTTTCTTGAGGTGTTTTCTTGCCTAGGAGTCTGTCAGCGGAGTCCAACAGCTGAACCTGAAAAGTTTGAACAAAGGCTCATCAGAGCCTTGTGGAATTATTTAAAGCTTATTCTTAAGGGTGCTAACAGGACACAGTGGTGACCTACCCAAGAAAGAAACTTTGATGTTGGCAACCCTCTGCCAATCCTGTAAGGCTTTGGACCATTTTACAGTGACGGTTGTTGAATCAGAAAAACAAAATTAGATCACCTCTGCATAAGTGTCTAGAAATGTCAAATTTAGATGCAACATATAGAAGGACGTTAGAGATGTGTAAAAAGAGAAAAAGGATTTTAATAGTTTAGGAAAAAGGAAAAGAAATACAAGCCAAAATGATAGGATTTAGAGTAGCATCATTCAACTGGAGTGGGAGGGTTGGGTTAAACAGCCTGTTGATTTTTACTGACTTCACAAAAAGCGAGATTCTTAATCCCTAAAGGTGTTTTATCTGCTCCATGAATGATGAGCATAGACCTGATACCAGTGATGTAGGTACTTACATTGGAGGCAGAAAAACCATACTCTATCAAATACTCCATAAAAGGCAGAATATGGAAGGTAGTAACCTGGTGCAACGACAGACCCATCAGTACCAAAAATATTAGAAAATCTGCAAACATGTGGTTGTAAGCAACCGGAGTTGATGGTCTGAAGGCAGTCCAAAGACATTTAGAGGCTGCCTGACGGAGGAGGTCTTTGGTGGCCCCAGGATCTACAACACAGCAAACATGTCTAAATATTCTGATTAAGGAAAGTATGGTCCAGATGTACATGCATCCAAATATGTTCAGGAATCAATCTTTTAGTTTGACCATATCAGTGGGGGTGCCTTGCCATCTGGACAAAAGGTCGGCTATTGGATGACTGACCCTTGTAATGTGAGTAACGACAATAGAGATATTAAAGATGGCAGTTACAAGCCAAACATTACACGCACAACTGGCCAAAATAGGGTCATGTGCCTAAGAAGTGAGTATGTCTACCACAGCCCTGTTGTCACAATCCAGGTGTATCTTCTTGTTGGCCCACACTGGGCCCCAAATCTTAAGGGCCACAACACAATTGACCATCCCCAAATGGACAATGACATAATCTTTATAACCCGAAGAAATGGGCAACTGATACACACTGATCATAACAGCCCCCTAAGCCTGATAAGAAAGCATCTAAAAATATCTGATCCTCGACAGATCTAACCACTGTAGATCCCTATTGAGATCAGGGGTGAAAATGATATTGCCAACATTTACCTCGTGGTGTTACCTAAGGAGTTGTAACATTCTGTTGAGGAAATCATTTTGTAATATACAGCAAAGAACCTAAAAGAGACTGAAGCTCAGGCTGATTTTTAATGCCAAGATTCACAAAAAAATCCACAATTTCTTGCAATTTAGATGGAGGTATAGAGATTGTTGGAGTTTTAGTGTTAAACAATATACTGAGACAAAAAACCTCAGCGTCTGGCGGTTGCAACTTTTTCTGACTTATGTCTAAGACAATGTCCTGCAAAAGCTGGAATAGGTAAACATTAACCTCGTCAATTTGTGAAGGTAATCCACAGTATATCAAATCATCTATGTAATTTAAGAGGGCATTATGACCATTGTTTTTCATAATGTAGCATACTCCATCAATGAGTTTCTGAAAGACAAAAGACCCACATGGACACGATAGATTGATATAAATACTTATGACGGTGATACAAGCCCATAAGTCAATATCTCCAGGGTCTATGCGGATGTGAAAAAAGACCCAAAATATTAAGGTGATGCACAATGTCATCAAAGGAAGGATAATGAAGTTCAAATTTGGTACCTAAGTATAGGTATCCCTAGATACTCCATCATTGACAGACCCTTGGACCAATTCAAATCAATTATGGTACATTTGGAATCCAAACCCACTTTATCTATGGTCATAAGAGGAGATATGTGTAAAGCGAAAGGTTGGTCATCAAAAGGGCCTGCCAAGGGCTGAAAACTAAATTCCTCCTCAGTGTATTTGTCCACATGGTGAGAAAATCTACCAGCGGAAGTATGATTTTTTTCAGGTTTAACCAAGAATGCATGTCCTATCAAAATCAAGGGGAAACCAAATTGTATTAAGTCGACCAGCTGTTGATCATAATACTGGGCCAAGTGGTGTTTCCGAGCCCTAACATTCAATCTAGTGGTTACAGGAATTCTTGCAGATAAAAAATGTGGCAAACCACTATTTTCTTTTCTATTCTATGTGCTTGTATGATATCAGATATGTCATTACAATAATTGGGATCCCCAGTAAATATTTTGATTGGGGGAGAGGTACTGCCTCGAAACTTGCGTCATTCTGAGCATTGAAAAGTTGATATTCCATACATATATTGTGTGGATTGTCAATACATTGGGTATGAATATACCCCTTGTCCTTCTCTTGATTAAGTGTATTAGATGATATGTCTGCATAGAAATTTGGAATAACCTCCAGACCTCGTTGCCAAGATTCTGCTGGAATCCTGACCAAATCACCCTGCAAGACTACAAACTTTGTTTGACTAGCTTTTACAGCACAGCCTTACATAAGCACATTGCGAGCTGTATCTACAAAAGATTTGCCAACTGGGTCGACATAAGAAAATTCTGCCTGAATCCTGCATCTTAAGAACTATCTGGATGTTAGTTATTTACTGGCTACAAATCACAGTGCAAAGATTCCGAATGAATCCTGACTGATTCACGCTGTGAGGCTGCACATTGTGTTTGACTGTATGTCACGTCAGTGTGAAGTACAAATGCATCGTGAGGTGTATATGCATAAAAGGTATCCAGTGATTCCGAGTCACAATGCAAACACTTGCCCGAATCATGACCAAATCACATTCTGCCATCAAAGCACATTTTCTTTCATTACTTTTGTTTTCTCGCAGCTGGGATTGAACCCAATCCTGTCAAACCCAATTATCTGACTTTACGTCTTGCGATGGTTGAAAACTGTTACTAAGCAATATAGCTGGTAAAGAATTTTTGTAAACCCATGAATGTTCTTAATACAGGAAGGAGTGGGTCGGTGACCAGGCGAAGCCCCTACTTCCTGCATAACCTTTGCACCAGTGAGGCCCAAGTCATTACACCTAGTCAAATTTTTGAGAGAGCACACTGGCAACAAAATGAGTCTTGTCCTCATATGACCTTTGTATAATGCTGGTTACATACATCAGTTCCAACTCTTCCCCTGTTGGAGTGAGTAACCATGCTACTAACCACTCGGCTATACAATCTACCATCAACCATATTTACCATGGCCTTAGCTGTTTTCATATGTTTTTTTCATGTCAGTCTTTGACATATGATATAAACAATAAAAGTAATTATTCGCATATGCAGAATTGTATACAAACCTGGTATGATGGACATGAGACCTAATATTTTGGCTCATGCCCAGGTTACTCATTTTTGACTTGCTACATCTGCAGTCGTTCTGGGAATGAGGATAAGCTTTTGATTCAGTGGACCATAAAGTAGCACGAACGTGCTTGTAAAGGACCCCTTTGGTTTCATGTGTTTGCTTTGCATTCCATAATTTTTGCTGAAGTACACACAGTGAACTACTTGTGCGGAATTTTTTCAAAGTTTTTTGAGGACTTATTGTTGGGTGACACATGACTCTGTGCATGGGCCCTCCTAACCCTGTCAATTTTTTCAGTGTCTGACCACCGATCAACTTCACCCTGCTCCATCCTACAAAGGATGACCACATGGCTGGCCTTTGCAGAACTCCATGAGAAATCTTGGGAGTCATCCAAAAATGTGTAACATAATCCAACATAAAATTTCTGCCTTGGAGCTGGTTGTAAGTAATTGTTTCCTTACTTTGACCACTTAACACAATATCATGGGGCCATTTGCCCCCCACCCCCCCCCCCCCACCCCCCACCCCCCCCCCCCATGCTTTGATTTTAACATTACCTCGTGGGCCTTTGCTGCTAATTCTTTCAATCTGGCTTGAACCTCTGGTTGGATTCTAAAATCGTCACAAAGAGTGGCTGGTGAAGAGTTAAGGCCCTGTTGAAGTACTAGCAGACGAACCAACAGTGGGGTCAACAAAATTGCTAGGTGTAACAGGGACCTTAGGTTGTTTACCAAGCCTGGCTTTTAACTTTGTGTGATCATCTGTTTCTTGTACTATCAAGTATTTTTTTCAATACTGGTTAATCTGTTGCCAAGAATACTGAGTTGTGATAATAATGCCTAGTTATAGCATCCTGAGAATTACCAGTATTAACAGGGTCCAACACTTTAACTTTTTCAACAGACCTGGCATGTTTACCGGATGGGCCTGGAAAACAAATGGGAAAATATTATGATCCGAATGATGAACTAGTTCATCAACATCAATGTCCAAATCACTGGTACTTAACTGGTTATCAGAAAACATCACTTGCCCAGATGTCAGATGATTGGATCCAGTCGTCTGTGACATAATGGGGATATGACCACCTTATGGCCATAACCTTCAGTTCTGGTACCAGTCTAGAATGTTGCATTGTGGTACTTAATGGTTCATTGATCTCGACTATAAAAGCCAGCTTTTATTTGAATTTTACGCCACACTCTTGGATTCGAACAATACACATCAAAATTTTGAACTGAGCTTATATTTGTTAATGTCTTTTATTTCATTTTATCGATTTTAGTGTTTTATCATATTTTAACTCTGCTCAGTTCCTTAACATGCCTAAGGTGTTTTATTGTTCGAAATGTACTTTGCAGCATCCGAGACCTATTGGGAAAAAATGTCAGTACAAGTGTCCTTGGCTAGTGATGTGGAGGACGCTGCTCCCCCCTCTACGGATCCAGCCGGTGTAGCCTCAGTTTATGACAAAATTCTGCTTCAGCAGAACAACTTGGCGAGAAGATGGATTCCATACAGTGTACCAACGCAGCACTTGGACAAGGATCTCAGCAGGCAAGTTCTTCTTCTAGTACTTCCCACAAACCCTCTATTCAAAATTGTGAGAGCCACGGTATCGATACGAAAGAAACCGTTGAGAGTGTGGTCCCGTCATTGGGTTATTTAAGGAATAATACTTCAATTCAGGCGGAAGTCGACAAGAGACTATCAGAACTGGCCAAAATTAATGAATCAGCCATTAGAGGTAGAATGAAATCTCAGAGGGGTGGCCCTGGGGAGATTCCAGTTTAAAAAGTGGTGGACTGCCCCCAACATTTTATACTGACCAGAAATAGGAAATCTAGGCCGACTTATGATGATCTAACAGTAACCCAGTGGGTGTCCGGTTTTGTGAGATGTATACAGGAAGAGAAGTCAGGGGAAACCAGGGCCTCCATGTTGGATTACCTGGGGAATCTTATTTAAGATGCCTCTGACTTCTCTTGGGAGTCAACCAAGGCTTCTCACACGGTGGTTTTAACGTATATGGAAGCAGATAGGTTACAGTGGTCTGACACTGAGAAGCTGGATGTAGGGCTCATGCCCAACGACATATAACCCCAGGCCAGTCCACTGCTCCCAAAAGTTCTGTAACTAAAAAGAGCAAAAATAATCCATCAAAAAATGGCATCATTTGCAAACTTTTCCAGGAAGGCAGTTTTACAGGCACGTGTGTGAGTACTGTGATGGCCCTCATATCAGTCGTACATGTACTGAAAAAAGTAATTCAAAAAACTAAGTAGCCACTGCAGCGATGCAGTGGTTTCTGATCAGAATAGCTACAGCAAAACATTTGCTACTAGATATTTTTATAATAGTAGTTTTGTACATACTCATTTGTTTGCTAGTCAGAATATTAGTAAGTTGAAATCAATGTGTAGATATGTATAGCCTAATGTGTTATATTCTGATGTACTTTAAAAGTCTCAACCTACTGATGTGAATAAGCAAAGTAACAACAAAGTTGTTTCATGTTTTGGCAAGAATTCAAACCATGGCAAAATTGCCAAGGGCGAAAGTGTAAAGCTTTACAGCTCTAGTATTGAAAGTTCAGAAAAATCTGTCATGAAACGTGAACTGTTAAAAGATCAATGTGTGCCACACATGTGTCGTGATGTGAATAATATTGTTGAAAACAAATTAAAACACAAAGTCAAGGTTGATCAGTTTGTGGATGTTAATCCTTATGAAATTCTAGCTGATATTGATTTCAGTGTTGTTGTGCGTCAATCTGATGGTGAATCATGTCATGAAGCGTCTGTACTCATGACAAATGGTAGAAACCTCATTAAAGGTAAGAAGAATCAGTTTCAAAAATAAAGTACCCGTCCATTAATGGACCCAAGGGGGATAATTGTCCTTCAAAAATTGGGGTTTCACGTGATACTGCCACTAAACCACCTGCAGGGTGTCAGGTCGAAGATAGGGCTGTCAAAACTTTTATCAGTGACGTAGCAACAGTAGATGCAACTGATAGTGACAAATATGAACTGGAAATTCAATCAAAACTCCAAAAATCAAAATCCAGGTAGCCAAAGGGGCCCTTGAGAATGAAAAATGCATGCAACAAAATAGACCATCATTTGGCTTCATACCCATTTATGGGCTAGAAAGCTGGGTCTATGATATTAAAAATAACTCTGTGTGCACAGATATTTTAGAACTTCATAAGCAATTAAGGCAAGATGGTAGATATAACTATATTGGTCTTCAAGTACCAGTTATGTCGAAATTAAATTATGAAAAATGGGCCCAGTACCTAACACCCATTAACAATTTACATGTCAGCCCCTTCATGACCGAGACAAAAGTAGTTCAGTAAACAGACGGGTCATAATTGACCTTAGTTGGCCTCTTGGACATTCTGTTAACTCAGGGGTGGGGGTGATTGTTATCTGGGCACTGAATTCGTCCTTACTTACCCCTCAATTGATAATATCACTAATAAAGTGTTGAAATTGGGTAAGGGGTGTGAAATTTTCAAAATAGATATAGGTAGGGTGTTTCGTCATGTTCCAATTGATCCTGGGGACCTGGATTTGCTGGGTTTATACTGGGATGACTACTTTCTCAATCGATCGCTGCCGTTTGGGTTCAAACATGGGTCTTGCATCTTTCACAGACTGTCAGACACAGTACGCTTCATTATGAGACAGGAGGGTCACAGTATATGGAACTATATTGACGATTTTTGTGTGTGTCCCTTCCTTCCAAAATAGGCAAAACATTTATTAGAATGCAGGGATTGTTGGAAGAATTAGGTTTATCTGTTAGGGCCAAGAAGTTGGTCCCCCCTAGCACTAGGGTCACGTGTCTAGGTATCCAAGTAGATACTGAAAATCTATCAGTCTCCATACCTGCTGAAAAAATACAAACAATTAAGTGTATGTGTAAAAATTGGGTTCAAAACACTTTCTGTATGAAAAGAGAATTGCAATCCCTCTTAGGTTCACTTTTGTATGTGGCAAAATGCATAAAGTATGCCAGGTACTTTCTCAACAGAATGCTTACTTTACTGCGAGAAAATGCTCAAGAAAGGCGAATTGAGATTCCTGAAGAATTTAAAAGTGACCTTAAATGGTTTACTAATGTCTTGTCAGTTTATAATGGCGTGTCTTTTTTCAATTATGCTCCCAGTAAATCTGTGCATCTTGATGCCTGTCCCACAGGTCTGGGGGCCATTTTCGATGGCCAGGTGTATGCCTACCTCTCCCTCACAGTTGGCAAGATGTTAATATAGCATATACTGAGATGATTAACATTCTGGTGGCACTCAAGGTTTGGCATATCCAATGGGCTGGCCTCAAAGTCAGAATTCAATGTGACAATCAGGCAGTTATCTCAGTGTTAAATACTGGTAAAACACGTGACAGGGTCATGGCAAAGTATGCAAGAAACGTATTTCTGTGGCTTAGTGCCTTTAATATCGATATTCAGGTAGTCCACATTCCAGGGAAGATGAATCCAGTGGCTGATTTGCTGTCTAGATGGCATAAGACTGTTAACAATGTTTCAAAATTGCAGGCTTTGATTCACCCTGTGACTTGGATCCACACCACTGAGGACCTATTGTACTGTAATGAGAATATTTAATTATTGTTATTATGTCTTCTAGGTGCACTGCCACTCGAACGTCACCTGTCACATCTCGCAACATCCAGGCTTTCTCATGCATTCTCAGAGTCGACAAAGAAAAGCTATGCACTACTCTTCAGAACCTTCCTGGCATTTGTGGCTTTTATGTCTTGGGACATTCATCAGGTGACCACCTTAAGATTGCTTTGTTTTTTGGAATGTCTACAATTCAATAAAGGCAAACAGTCACAAATGGCCAATTATCTCTCTGTCATCAAAACAAAATTCTTAATTTTTGGCTGTCGCTTGAGATATTACCAAAAAGCTGTGCAAATGCACTCTCCACTTAATGTGAAATTGAAGAGTATTATTGACATATCTCTTAAAGAGAATTGTGTACCAATGTGATTTTACTTACATGGGCCAGATCTTTAAAGCTTTGTATCTACTCAGTTTCTATTCATTTTTACGCATATCAAACCTTGTGCCTCATACTGTTGCACAATTTTCACCACTAAAGCATTTAGCTAGAGGTGACGTCATATTGAGACCACATAAAGTAGTTCTGATATTAAAATGGTCAAAAACCATGCAAAATAACCACCAGATAAAACTGATAACAGTACCTAGAATACCGAATTCCAGTATCTGTCCTGTTGCTGCTATCAATAACTTGTTGAATCTCACCCCTAGGGGTTCAAATCTTCCCCTGTTTCAGTTTAAAGTAGCTCAAACTTGGCTTCCTCTGACTGACAATAGAGTCAGGCGACATTTTGCATGGTTTTAGCTAAATTGCAGCTAGATAAAGCTGGATTTACCTTCCACATATTCCGACTTTCAGGTGCTACATTTGCTTTCAATAATGATGTGACTTTGCAAAATATTCAAAAACATGGCCCCTGGACCTCGGATTGTGTGTGGAGGTACATCACTGATACGGTAGATGCTGGTCAACAAGTTGCAAATATGCTTAGGTCCAAGTTGTCTGCTTCTTAACTACCAATACGTTTGGGTGAAAATGTACTCTTTCATAATTTTAGTTTGTATGTTGCCTTGAGTACACTTTAGTTCATCACTATTTAGTGTCACCTTCCATAAGGCACTCTCTTATTATCTTCAAAATTGTCATTCTTACCTTAAACCTAACCTTAACTTCCCTCCTTATTGTCTGTTTAAGGTATTCGGAAATTGTGCCTCAGGTAAGGTGACCCTATGTTCACTTAAAGAATTTGCTGGGTTTGTAAATACAACTAGTCTAGAAATGTATTATTAATGTATTAATAAATTTATAACCGCAATGCTGTCTTGACCTTTGTTGTTGTCCTTAAGGTCATAAAACTGAACTTAAGTAAATTTACCTTGGATGCAAGGGTAGCTTATTGACTTACTGGGCCTCGAAGAACTGACTCATCATCCCCCACTTACTGAAGTTCTATGGGCACTGTGACCTGCCGTCTGCCAGACCTCAAGGTTATACCTCTTGCCATCCATAATAAAGTACTTCTTTAAAAAGTAGTCAAAATAAAAACTGAAAATTTAAAATGATATAAATGACTAGAATAAAATTTTTCATGAAGCAAAGTCTAAGTGACAGCAAGGTGTACTGATGGCAAGGACAAAGGAGTCCAGCGAATCAGAAAATAGGACACAGAATCATGTTAAAGAATCACACAACTGGATTCCGAATTTTTAAGGTTGGGTTCAAGGAATGAGCCTATATGCACCTAGATTCACGACAGCAGTCATAAGCTGTGTATTAAAGGTTTATCCTTTACTGTTATGAAAGAGAAGCAACTGGTTACTAATTGGTCCTAAAACATGTTTTAATATCTTTTGTTAAATAATCATTGATGCTCATCAAAGGTACTAGTGACTTTAGAATGAAAGGGAAGCCACAATCATGCTATTGCAATTGATTAGTAATAGATAATTTTAAAGGTTTTTGATTAGTAATAGATAATTTTAAAGGTTAGGATAAATGTGTTCATGAAATAGCCATTCATTTGTCATATGTTTTCTGAAATTACCTACAAATCCAAAGTACTGAGGCGTGTATTCTGCACATTTGTTGTCATCAAAGGCAAAGGTCACAAAGTAACAAGCTTTGAGAGGTACTTTTTTCCTCACTGTTGTTATTTACAGGTGGTATTTACCAGTCATGACACCCGTTTTTACTGGTTGTGGACTTCTATGTACCAGTCCTGAAAAGCATAAAGAATGTAGTAAAAGTCTAAGGAAATGAGCGAAAATGAGAGATTCGGAAAGTATACTTTTGTCAGGGAAATAGAGGAAGAGTAATTGCATAAGAAAGTGCATGGGCAGCATTAGAGAGCAATTTAATTGTGCTGATTGCCCGTCCATCCAGGAAGGCAGTCTTTTGGTTCAGGACACACATAAACCACAATCTTAGCATTCGGGAGACAATCATGTGCCTTCCCGAAAATTGCAAACTGTTTGAAGTTCTTGGAAACCGTCCCTAAATGCACGACGTAGTTTACACTTCTAAAGAAACAGAATGTAAACATTTTGGTATATGATTAAAAGTTTGGGAACATGTGCTTCCTGTGATGGATAAAATCAATTTAAAGCAGCATGATTGTGTATAAAAACTCCCTTGAATCGTGGACTTAACACCACTTCAGTGTTACATCTCGAATAGGTATTTTTTATGTTGGATTAATATTACAGCTTTTATAGGACTTAATGCATTTGAAAAGTGACAGGGGATTTTTAGTTTGATTTTGTGAGTTGAGTTTTCATGAGATTTTAAAACATTTCATTGCAACAATACCTCAAAAAAGAAGACACAATCGGGAGGCTACTGCATAAGAGACAGGCCAAGGGTCCGCATAGTGGCATCAGTTTCCCAGAGATACAGGGGGCTACAGAGGCTACTGGGAAAAAGGCAATGGATATAGCCGGAGGAGTTACAGGAGACATAGGTTTGTGCTGATGGAGAGAAGATGCAACAAATTTTGCAATATGTGTGGACTTAAAAAGGAGGCTTGCAAAAAGGAGTTCTAGTTCCAGAGGAAAATTTATGGCAAACTCACCCATGTGAAGTCTGGCCAAGGGACGCCATATTTAATGGGACACCATATGTGGGTCATGGACAAATTTGGCTTTCTATGGATCCACGTAATCAGACAACCTGCTGCCAAGAGTGTCAGTCATTTAGTGTCACCTTCCATAAGGCACTCTCTTATTATCTTCAAAATTGTCATTCTTACCTTAAACCTAACCTTAACTTCCCTCCTTATTGTCTGTTTAAGGTATTCGGAAATTGTGCCTCAGGTAAGGTGACCCTATGTTCACTTAAAGAATTTGCTGGGTTTGTAAATACAACTAGTCTAGAAATGTATTATTAATGTATTAATAAATTTATAACCGCAATGCTGTCTTGACCTTTGTTGTTGTCCTTAAGGTCATATAACTGAACTTAAGTAAATTTACCTTGGATGCAAGGGTAGCTTATTGACTTACTGGGCCTCGAAGAACTGATTCTTGAGACCCTATGAGATTTTAAAACATTTCATTGCAACAATACCTCAAAAAAGAAGACACAATCGGGAGGCTACTGCATAAGAGACAGGCCAAGGGTCCGCATAGTGGCATCAGTTTCCCAGAGATACAGGGGGCTACAGAGGCTACTGGGAAAAAGGCAATGGATATAGCCGGAGGAGTTACAGGAGACATAGGTTTGTGCTGATGGAGAGAAGATGCAACAAATTTTGCAATATGTGTGGACTTAAAAAGGAGGCTTGCAAAAAGGAGTTCTAGTTCCAGAGGAAAATTTATGGCAAACTCACCCATGTGAAGTCTGGCCAAGGGACGCCATATTTAATGGGACACCATATGTGGGTCATGGACAAATTTGGCTTTCTATGGATCCACGTAATCAGACAACCTGCTGCCAAGAGTGTCAGTCAGGTCCCCACAAAAGGCCACTGTTTTAAAGTCACTGAGCACTGACCCATGGCAGTCTTCCCATGACAGTCAAGACAATTCTGCACCCAGTACCCAATACTTCTGTCATGAGGTCAACCGCTGATTCAGACACTTCGTCTATTTGGCCTCTGTTCAATCCCTTCCCAAGTCCCTTTCACAGCACCTCCTCAACCCCCTCCACCTGCAACTATGCTTCAATTTCAGCATAAGTGAGGTAGCACATAACATGGAAGTCCGAGAAAGGCAAAATGAAGATCTCCTTGCACCGATGACTTTTAAGAAAAACAACAATGACCCATGGGACACACATAACAAGTAGCTTTATATAGAAGCCAGATGTCTGACCTATGACTCTGTGAATAACTAGACCAAATCCTCAACATGATATTCTACTAAAGTGTAGGGACTGAACCCAACAGGAGCAGGAGCAGATACTCTATCAGTCACGTCAGCAGTCACTATAGCAGCACCCAGCATCCACCTGAATTTGCACAGTTCTCTATATCCCATCAATCTGCCAAGGCATGGCTCCGTCATTGCATAAGTAACAGGCCAAAATGCCCCTCTGCACCTTGGCAGGTTCACTAAGATTTCTGCCTGTACAGAGAGCATCGTATGCCCCTGTAACATGGCCTGGCCCTTTTCTATCTGCTCCTGGTTGAAGAGATCTTGTCCAAATAGATTTTTTACATTGTACACCAGTGGGAAGTAAGCTGGGTAGTTACATGCCTAATATGGCAATGCCTAATTTAAATAAATTTTGAGGGGTGGCAACTTCATCTATGTGTAGAGCAATATTTGTGTACACATCAAAAACTGGACAATATGATATATTGTCTGTTGGAATCTTTTAAGAATTGGCCAGTGGAATCTATTATGAATTCTCAAGTGGCTGGTTATAAAAAGTGTGTAATGCCTATTTTTGGCAAATTAGTGTGTGTGTTCTTGCTAAACTGTGATCATATTTGTGAGCCACAGAAGTAAGAATTATTTTGATTATTGATGATGATTGAAAATATAACTCTAATTTGACAGTTCATAATTTCATTGTAACAGTTGGGTAAATTAACTATTGGAGTTTTGAAAGTGAAGCAATCACATTTTATTTGTGTAATATGCCATCCCCTTAGTTATTGATTGGAAACTGGAAAATAGCCCTACAAAGAAAAACCCTACAGGAGAAAAGCCCTACAGTTTTCGACATCCATGTAGAAAAGCAACCATTTTCTAGATCTTGGAGAAAGTCCTATACATTATGTTTCGTTTACAAATGAAAATTTGACTTTGTTAACCACTCGTGATGACAGTTACTCAATCTTTTGATAACTGATCAAAAAGAACATTGCAGTGAAACTTCAAGTAGAAATGGAGTTTTGTTCCAGAATTTTTAGTCAGTTGAACTTTGTTGTTTTTGTTTTTTTTTTGTTATTTGTATTGTGAATGTTAGAAGTATTTCTTTATATTTTAGTTTGAAGAATAATAAATGTGTATGTCATATAGCAAATACTAAAACAATAATAATTTTCAAATAACAAAAGTGATATATAACTTTGAAACAGTTTATCTTTGCACACTGTACTATCTTCAAAGGGATTTTATCCACAGTATCAAAAATGCTGTAGGGTGTTCTTGCGGGGGGTCAATAAATTGTATGAATTGTTTCTGCATGGGTTTTCTCTGCAGGGCTTTTCTAAACTTTGCAAAATAGAAAAACTGGTGCAGGATATTTTGGAAAAAAGGAAGTACCAAGAAATTGTTATTTATGTAATTTATAAATTTTACACACCAGTGAAATATGTATTATCCTTAAAAGTCCAGTGTCATTTATTTTAGGCTCTGTGAAAGGAATTCTGGTAGACATGTTATAAATAATGTTTTCTCAAACTTCACAATTGCTCAAGTGATATTTTAAAACACCAACCTTACACTCTGGTGTATCATATTATCAATTCAGTATACCAATACATCTAGCCTTGCCCATGGGCTGTACCAGGGGCCCTGGCTCAATACATGAAATACTGTAAGTCTGTACAAATACTATGCTGGCTTTTACATGAAACATAAAAACTTGGTATTTAATCTTGGACCTTAGCTAATAGGCTCTGGTTAGAACTAAGTAGTAATACTGATTCCCTTTGAAAATTAATTATGTTTTCTACAGGTCAGATTGTTTCTTTCAGTCACACTTAGTTCCATTATTCAATTTGCTCTTTGAATATCATTGATAATTGCTGTTGAAAAATGTAAAAATATATAAAAATATATAAATATTAAACGTAAAAATATATCTCAGAGCCTACAACAAGACTACCCAAAACCAAAAAGGTGTACAATACTGTACATGCATGTTCCTTTGCGTTAATCATTTTTATAGTGATGTGTACTTAGTCCTTCATCCCTCCAACATAATGGGTTCATATTTAAATTTTCTTTGTTAATGAGCTTAAACACCCCTTGTACACCACTGACCACCCATACTTCCCTTAATGGTTACTACAAGCTCCACCCACATGCCTGTTAAATGATTTCATTGGTAATTATCAAATAGGTCAGTGTACTACCCTGGGTAGGAATGGTTACAATGTAAAAACTCTAATTAAATTAATACCGAATGTGCATTAAAATTCCAATGCAATAGAAAAATACATATTTGTCCTATTTCTATTCATTTCCAGTTTTCTAATCAAGTACAATGTATTTTGCTTTAATGTCCATTGAAGAAAATAATAAAAAGCTCAGATGTGAGGGAATTTTGTAAACTACAGTAAAACCCCATTTTTATCACATGGGTCTTTTGTGTAGGGATAAGTCTGGACAAATTCAGTCAAAAATTCTAAATGTCAAATAATTCAACGTTAATTAAATAATTAAATGTTAATTGTTAACCACATAATTCACATTTTCTTCTGAGAGTTCCTTTTATAACATAGTACCAGACATGTACATGAATATTGCTTTATTAATTCCCTAGCATTAATACTGGCAAACTTCCAAAGTTTTTATACTGGTGCAAAGAATCTGTATAGACATTCAAAACAGAGTCCATGCAGCATATTTATATATATAAGGACAAAGGCAAATCAACTTCCTTTCAAAGTATGCTGCTAACTAATTCATTGTGTATCAGTTCAAAAGCTGTTCAGTTCATAACACTTATCAGTCAGTCCCACAAATGAATATTATTTCATAATGATCTGCACAATGCTAATCAACAAATAGTAGAAATACTCAGTAAGACAACTCAATAGTACGTGAGATTCAAACTATAAAACTACTCAGTTAAAACACAAACCAATAGGAAGTGGATGCACCACCTCTGTGTCCTTCCAAAATAAAATAGTTCTCGATACCCCTCACTAGTTCCAAAGAAATGAACAACAAAACTGTCACTGCCTGGTAGAAATTTCTACCAGTTGTTGTATCTTTCATATATAAATTCAAACTAAACATAGCCCATTGCTGTATACATGATAGTTAAACTCAGAGTTAGATGTTAATGGACTGGTTTCAAAGCTTGAAGTGCTATCAGCTCTCTAAAGGGAATTCACATAAATTTGGAGACTATATAAATTATTCAAATAGAATATATTTCATATTCAAGGCCATTGATTTATGAACAGAATTTAAAATCACATGCTCCAAGAACATGTATTTATCAAACTTTCCCCAAAATGTCCTTACAAATATCACAGACAGCTTTAACAAACTTCTAGATTAAACACCACACTCTGTACTAGATCCACCACTGGAGTCCAGATCTTGAACATCTGACATACTGTCCACTGCATTGTATTTTTTATGTCCTGTTTCTTTTTTGCTCTCCTCGAGGATTTCCAAACACACTTTCAACTCGGTCTTTTCTTGCTGTTGTATAGTAGTTGTCAATGCAGTAAACAAAGCATTGTTAGTAGACTGATTTCTTTCATGAGATGGATGCTTTATTAGTACAGATTTATAGGCCATAACCTGTTTTTGTAAATCACTTGATTTATTACTGGCACACCATGGCTTTTGTCTCAGAAGTTTAATGTTTTTCTTTATACATTCTTTCATACTGGGGAGAGTTTTCTCCCAGTATGGTGAGCCTTGCTGAAAATAGCTTTCAGAAGTGTCTCTGAGCTGCTCGAGTATTTCCATCATTTCTTGGAAATTATTCTCTAAACATGTAGCTTTCTCTTGGAAAGTCATTTCACTTACTAGATACGTATTACGGTTTACTGCATTTATTAGACCTACACAATTAGTTACTCTGTGTGACCCTGGTGCAGTACAAATGGAAAGTCTCTCAGTCTCAATACACAGTGATAATATCTGTGCAGCCAGGTGAAAATACTTAAAAGTGAAATTTAACTCACAGTCCCTCTGAAACCCTTCGCAACATTTTGCAAAAAGACACAATGCCCTGTCAAGAATTTCCATACGGTTGTGCTTTAGCTTGGACTCCTGCAGCTGTATCAAAACTTTGATGTAGTAAAATATTCCTGTCATCCATGAAGAGGACATTGATGCAACATCCCTTTCAGCCTGTTCACAGAAGTCTTTTGCTTGACCAAAGTTGCCATTTTCCAGATTAATTCGACAATTCAAGCAGTTAATTAACATCCATAATTCTGCCTGCGGAATACAGTTATTCCCAATTATAGCTTTGCAGGGAAGATCATGGAAACAGTCATAATTCAATAATATTTCCCTCCAACCAATATAGATGTTAGGGAAGCAAAGGTAAATGCAAACTGCTGAAAACCCTTGATTTTGAACCAGCTGAGCCAACCGTTGCCTACCATTCTGATTCATTGGCAGTAAAACTTGTCCTTGGTAGAAATGACGGTCAGGCAAGCCATCCATGTACCAGTAGAAATTGTCTCTCGCAAACCTTGAAGGAATGACAGGAGCAGTAAGTGATAACTTTGTACAGTCTCTACTATCTCCGGGTGAGGAACATTCAGTTGATTCTCTCTCTGATGAATTTAAATTATTCCTAATTAAATTATGTCCATAATATCAAATACTTACGTACGATTCCTCCCATTCTAGTATAGGTTCTTTGGTTAATAATTGTCACTGACACACTACTGTAACCACAGATGCTATTCCATACGGTCTTTTTTTCAGTTATGCTCTGTTAAACTGCTGCCCATACACCCTTGTCTCTTGAAACAAAAAAAAACTATCTATCTGGTTGTATTGTCACAGGAAGTTTTATCCACCGAGAGATGTTGTCACCTGGATCTTGTATCAGGTTCGCCTGTTTTATAGGTTTTCTAGCATTCACACGCTGAAAAATAAAGAAAAATCGTTTTTATTTGGCAGCAAATACATAGTTATCAGGCTTTAGCTGACATATGTACGTTACAATTACTTGTGGCAATCACAGTGTATATCTGCGAAACAATAAGTCTGACCAGAACCCACTTTAAATATAGCATAACAATTTTCATTTAAAGATTGGCTGAGTTTGTATGTCACAGTTCCATGAAGTTCATACACACACAAAATAGATACTAGCACACTTCATATCAGTATATTAAACATGTGAGGCATTTTGCTTATGTATTTATGGCAGTTATAGATAGCGAAAAATAAAGGTGGAATGCTCTGTATGTCCAGTGAAATCCAGCCATAAACCTTCAGCTACATTTGTGCTGCAGGAGAATAAAGGTTCAGGGGCACATTGGCCACAGCTTATAACAGAGAAGACACTCTGAAGATATTTTTAAAGTTACAAAAAGATATAGCTATGTTACAGTAAACATAAACTTTGACTGGAGACAAAGAGACAGGATAACACAAAACTGGGAGGAAGGGCAGCCGAACAGCTCCAGATATGATAAGACATCCTGCAGTTAGAGTAACACTTCTGCATAACCACAGAAATTATGCGACACCACAAATTTATGGAAGTTCATAAGCAATCTCCTTCATGCAGGCCCCTTAGAGTAGGCTGAACAAGAGTAGGCCAGACAATTCAAAGCTTCCGTGTGGGTGGCCAAGAAAGCAAGCAATGCCATAGTATATGAAGGTACGTTACAGAAGTCTGGCAGTATATGAAGGAATGTGGCATAATGCGAAACACCTATACATGTAGGAGATACTGCCTGAATTGTAATCAATGTATAAGGATAAGGGTTTTAAATGCTGTTTGCAATAAAGAGGGGTGATATAAAAGAAAATATAACATTAATAAAAGTTGTTATCCTATATCCTATCCTTTGTGTAAAAGTACGTACCTTAATAAAAACAAGGAAATGTGTCCACAATCAAAATGACTGCTCGCTTTTCTCTCGAGCTCTGTACATGAATTATTTTTCCACTTCAGTTTATTATATATTATATCCCAATAACCACCAGTTCTAGAATATGTTGCGCAATGCCTGTATTATTTTTCAATCCACACTATTCCATGAGGAACATGCTTCAAAAACGCAATAATTTTCGCTTAGAGTACTCAAAATGAAAGCTTACAAATGCATGCATTGGACACACAACAACAGTTTTGCAATATTTCTTACGATTGATCATTTAATCAAGCATTGTGCAGCACTTAAATATAACCAATGATAGAGTTATTTATATTGCTCATCAAAGAAATATATTCATATTTTTTGGCGTTCAATAATTACACAGTATAAATAGAAAGGAAATTATAAGAGCAACAACTACGGAAGTCAGAAACTGCCAACTTCTATTTTTGGGGGGATAAAAAAGAGAAAAGAATGCATAATGCTAAACAGATTTTTCTATTTTACTAACTCTTGCCAAAGAAAAATCTTAACTTGAAAAAAAGAGTTAGCCATAAAAAGGGAAACATTGAAAACTTAATTATGGGAGTTAGTAAAAAAAATTGGTTAACTTGTATTATAGATGTGTGCTAGGGCCAAGGTTAAAGTTTTTTTTCTAATTGTTGACTTGGTAACCTCATTAATCGATATATTCATTTTGATTAATCAAGATATTATACTGATAAATCATTAGAGTTATCAGATTGATAACTATCGTGGTTTATCAAGATAATAAATTAATAGTCAAGATTTTTTTTCGGTGGGGGTTGGGGGAAGAATACTGACCCCATAAGTCATTCATAAGCTTCAACCATTAGTGTATTGTAGCATACAATATTATTGATGATTTGTTTTTTTCAGTTCATTGTTTAACTATATAAGATGACATAATATTATGGTTTGACTTGAGTATAAATACATTGTACATTTTAAGATGACATAAAATCAACACAGAGAGCATAAGGCTGATAAAACTGAAAGGATGGTAAAAGGTGAAGCTGCAGTAAAATCAGTGAAACGGTATAACTTACCTTAACCATAAAACTCCTGTTTTTTTGCACAGAAAGATCCATAGCTGGAAAAGCCCACACTCATTAAAGTCTAAAACGCTATTATAATCTTAGGTCCAGCCATATAAAGCTAGCAGTGTGTCGCAAAATAATATTGTTGGATTGAATTGTATAAAGATTGTTTTCGGGAGAGAATACCCAATATACCCGATCTAGTATTGAATGTCAGAGATCATCTGACACAGCCCTTGGCATAAGGTTATCTACGGAGCCCCTAAGAGGACATGGTAAAACAAAAATTGCACAATGTATTAAGTCGTGCGCATAAGATGATCTCGTGACAACGAGAAAATAAGTCGTGATAATGAGATGATCTTATTATGAGATAATAAGTCGTGATAACAAGATCATCTCATGATATCAAGATGATCTGGTGCTAATGAGATCATCTTGTGATATAAAGATCATCTTGTGATAACAAGATCATCTCGGTATCACAAGTTATTTTCTTGTCACTACTTCATCTGGTGATAACAACATAATAAGTGGTGATCACCACATAAACTAGTGCTCACTACTTATGATGTCGTGATAACTACTTTATCTGGTGATCACCACTTTATCTAGTGAGCACAAGATCTTCTGGTGAGCACCAGATGATCTTGTGATATCAAGAAAACAAGTGGTGCTAATGAGATGATCTCACAGTCTACGAGCTCATGAGGTTTGCAGAAAGAATACACTTCGTTCAACATTTGGAGATTTATTTAGTTACACCACTACCCTTGTTAACATGCACTTTAAGATTAACCTAAACTACATGACCTGTTGCTATCAAGTTAATTGCACACATTTTAAAGTTAAGGTAACCCTAACTGCATGGATTTGGTTAGACTATTCTACACCCTTACCCTTGTTAATTTTTGCACTTTCAGATTAACCTTAACCACGACCATCTGTCCACTTGACTAAACGTCTGGGAGTTGAAGTTATGGTAACCCTAACTGCATGAACTACGTTAGACTACCATCTATGTCCTTACTTTCTACACTATGTACATTGGATGAGAACTAGTTAAAATCAGCAAACGTCAAACTTAGTGTCTGTATGTGTAGTAAATTTAGTTCAGTAGAGACTGAAAAGTCCTGGCCACAGAGCCAGCTGCAGCCGGAGCCTTCACCAAGTATCTCCAAATGGTGTCAGAACGCCAGCCTCCATGTGTCTTTATGTGATCCAGGTTGACGTCATTGTCAAAAGCCCAGCAAGCTCCTGACCTTCTGAAGTTGTGGTAGCCATATTCCCCTGGTGGAAGACCAAGGGATTTTATGGATTTCCTGAGGACAGTACAAACCCTGTGAGCAGTTAGAATGCTGGATGAGCCCTGGACCGAGACTGGAAACAGGGGCCTGTCATGATCAGAAGCGTTTCTGGACACTATTTTTCTGAGAGCCCTGACAGGGCATATGCTGGCATCAGACAATTCTGGCAACTGCACTATGTGTGATTGGCCTGAGATCTGCATACTTTTTGAGCATTTTGTTATCATGTGAGCCCCAGGGGGCCCCCATATTATGTCCCCATGCGTCAAGAACCGTGATGGTGAGAATCCTGTTTTCGCTGATGGTACCAGAGTGGCAAGGCACTAAAATCCAAAGTAGCCCATTAGAAATATTGCTTTGTACACCTCCCTGTCTGTGGTATGGTCCAGAGTCTGTATTAACAGTCGTAGTTGAGTAATGGACAGGGTGCCTTTAATCTTGAAGGAAAGCGGGGCGTTGTATGCTACAGCCCTAATGGCCAGCTTAACAAGGCGATTTTCCAGAACGCTTCTGTCCATGTGGAAAATGGAGAAAAACTGACGCAAGACTGTCACGTGGTTCATCAGGGTAGGGGCCCTGAGGCCCTGCTGGGCTAGGTATTCCAGAAACAGAGTAACTGACTTCAGAGCATCTGGCTTATCTAGTGTGTGAATGAGAAAGGCTAAGTACGATCTAAAATTCAGGTTGTAAGCTGCCAGAGTACGCGGTCTGAATGCTCTGTTAACCCTTGCCCTGAAGTCTGCTGACAGCCTATCCACCACTGTGTTACCTGTAATGTTGATGAAAAGCTACGTTATTATATGTTAAAATCTGGTTGTAACCATTCAATGTTAATGTCATGCCATTCACAGGCTGATAAAAACTGTACAACGCTGCTATTTGAATATTTAAAATGAGACCATCTGGAAAGAACGTCAGCATAAACATTGCACACACCTTTAATATGCTTAACAATTACCTTAATGTTGTATTGGGCCTTGATCAGCCAGAGTGTACGTGCAGTGGCCGCCAGGAAGGGGTCGCGACTGCTGCCACTGTTTGACACACTCACCACAGCAGCATTGTCGCAGTGAACTGTCACAGAAGAATTTGCCCATGATTCTCCCCAAAGTCGCAGCGCGACCATGACGTTGAGCATTTCGAAGTGTACAATTGTGAGGGAGAGCCTATAACAGTGGGGTATTTCACAATGGTAAACTTGGCGACCCACGAACGCACCTATCCCCGTGAGGCAAGCGTCGACGTATAGTTCCGTGCTGCCCTCGCTGTGTTCGTATATCTTTGTGACGCTGTTGAATGTGTGCATAAACGACCTAAACCATTGGATATCTCTGAAGAATGCGTCCCCCAGCTTGATATTTCCGTTGTGGGGGCAATTCCTGAGAACCTGCAGGATGCGGTTGACAAATAGCCTGGAGGGCTCTATGCACTTGTGCAAGTAAAGCAAGTGTCCCAGTAACTTTTGCAAACCTTTCCTGGATGCATGCGTTCTTGTGGCCCACATGTCACATAGCTGCTTCACCTGTAGCATCTTCTCTGCTGGTATTGTTAACGTCATCGTGCGCGTGTTTATGCAGATCCCCAAACATGTGAGTTCTTGGGTAGGCGTTGCTGGGTAGACCAAGTGACGTGATGACGTTCCTTAAAGATAAAAACGTGCTGTTTGCTGTGTTCGGTGGGCGACTCCAACTATGTCGTCCAAGTAGGCACACGTCCAGTGGCCTGCTTTTGCCAGGAGGTGTGTGATGCTATCTGTAACTAATTTGCACACGGACGCACCTGTTTTCAGGCCAAAGGGAATCCTTACATCGATGTAACGAGCTCTTCTCCCTGACAGTCCGAGCACTGGAAAATCCCGGGGGTCCGTCCTTAAATTATGATAAGCTCTTTTTAAGTCGATTTTATAGAGCAGGGACTGGTCACCAACTGTGAGTATCTGTTGCACTATGTGGTCAATGGTGGGGTATTTCAATGAGCAAGTATTTCCATCAAAGTGATTGTCTGTGATGCGACTGTTCACACTGTCACCCAGAGGCCAGGTTAGGTCCACGATCAACCTATGAGTTGAATCTGGCTTGGGGCGCGTCATCATGGGGGACGTATGCATCTGCGCGAAGGGGTCTTTTTGAAATGGCCCAACCAAGGCTTTATGCTTAAGTTCTGTTGCTATGTAAGCATCTACAGCTTCTGGGAACTTATTTGCTGACACGTGATTATCCACCTGTTGATTGTAATTGAAGTTTTTATAGTCCAGACCCACAGGGAACCCGAATTGTAAGTAGTCCACCACTCTGCTATACTTGTAGTTTGCCAGTAACGACTTCTACAAAGGGATGTTCAACTGCGACATGACCTGGACCCGAGCCCCCAAGTAATTAGGTTTATTGTGCTTTGATACTTCTTTGTGGGCCAATTGCATCCACTCTGCCATGTCTGCATGTTCAATGATCTGGCAATCTTGTCGTTTACTAACAGCCAGGTTCTTTGTGAGCGTTACCCCCCACTGACTGTGGAGGCCGTGGTTGGTTGTCGCTTCTGATAAATTGGTGACTTTTATTGAGCTGTCGTTTAAGGTTCCCCCCTCATA
This sequence comes from Sabellastarte sp. h YS-2021, assembly GCA_964017235.1. Classification (NCBI taxonomy): domain Eukaryota; kingdom Metazoa; phylum Annelida; class Polychaeta; order Sabellida; family Sabellidae; genus Sabellastarte; species Sabellastarte sp. h YS-2021. The sequence goes on along the minus strand of OZ024935.1, from coordinate 23,128,743 downwards.
CATAAGCCTGTGGTTGCTATATGGCAGTACGAGCTGGCACTAATTAAAGCTGACATGTCGTTATACCCACTGACTGTGGATATATCTTGGATTGTTTTAATTGGCGTGAGGTTAATTACACTGGCTTGTTGCTCCTCATTGTTGGCCCTTAGCTTTTTATCCGTCAAATTATTGGACATAACTTTGTCTGCTGTGTCCCTATTTACAATACTTGAATCATGAAAGAATGTAAAATTTCCTGGTACATCTCTCCCACCTGTCACCAAGCCTGTTGTTTTTGTGCGACACCCAAAACAGGTACATTCGTTTGTGTGCATTGTAAATTATATGTTGTCCAGTTTGCACCATTTGCAGTTGCAGTATATGTGCTTCAAGAAGGCTTGAATGTAGCGAGGCTCAGCGGATGTGAGGGAGACTACCTGGGTTTTAAATACACTGCTTCTCAGAGGACTGGTTGGCCATACGTTTGGCCCTATTGCATTTCTCCTCGGGGTTGGGGTAGTGACGTTTCACAGCCCTGTGGCATGCAAAGCATGCATGTTTGTGAATCTCTGCCTTATCCTGTCTATCTGTGTTAGGTCCCCCCATGTTGCATGCCCCCTCTCGATCTTAGTTAGGACAGCAGTGTGTGCCCTCTTCGCGGTTGCCCAGTTCAACTCCAGGGCATCCTGCATTAAGTGACCCTGGTATTGTAGCATGTGTGTCCTGACATGTGGATCACTCTCTTCCAGAATGCATCTTGAGAAACCTTGGATCCACTGGTATACATTGATGTCTTCATATGTGGGCATCTTCAGGTTGTCCCCCACTGCACAAAATTTGTGTGGCCAGTATATGTGTTTTTTTACCTTTTGGTCACCTAGCGGATACCTTCCCGATTTTATTTTGTTAGACGTACCTGTATCCTCATCTCGTGCCATGTCTTTGTAATGCCTCAGCCGCTTATCCACCTCTGCCTGCACTTTGCTATCATGTTTTAAGTGTTCTAGGGACAGTAGGGAACGCGCCCGATAACTGGCTTGGCCTGTGTGGTGGCTGTGTGAGGGGCTGGCCCTCCTTGGGGAGCTGTGAGCTGAGGGTTGTGAGAGCAGTGATAAACTTATGCTACCTTTATTTTCTTGTTGGTCTAACCTTCTTTCCAAGTCGCTAAATTTGTCCATCATCGAGCTGAGTCTTTCCATGATGTCTGCGTTCGTTGGTTGCTTGCCCTTTGTCACTTTGTGAGGAGCTGCACTGTCTGATATGGTCCCCGGGTTTGTTTTGCTACCACTTGCATCTACGTTACTGAGGTCCACGACCTGTTGGCTAACATTCTTACTCACTGTTTGTTTATCCTTCTTAGTTTTTGAACGCAGCCAAGAAGCTCACACTGGGGGCTTGTGCCTTTGCTTGCATCTCACACAAGCTACCTTCCCTCGTGTATTATATCCAGTGGTAGACATATTTTCTTATAAAATACTAAAAGGAAAAGTTCTTTAGATCAAATTTTTGGAAACACCGTTGCTTGTTAGAATTCAAATTTCAAACTGACCAACGATGGCCACTGATATGAAAGTGAGGCTAATAACTTAAGTGAACACTAGGAGTCGTTAAGGTAGACCCGTACATACACGCTTCCTAGACTGAGTGCTGTTGCTACTGGTCGTACTCACCAGTACATTATCATGACTTATTTTCTCGTTATCACGAGATCATCTTGTGCGCATGACTTAATACATGGTACAATTTTTATTTTGCCATGTCCTATTAGGGGCTCCGTAGTTATCAAGGTAAAATAGAAGACAATAAAAGAGTTGTAGTTAAAACATTTGCAAATGACATACACAAAAGGACACTTTATCTGCCATCACATATGCTGTCAACAAGTAAGGTCTTTGCAATTTACAACATTCACATACAGTGGAGCATGGTAGTATAAACATTTAACTATTATGTCCCAATCCAATGGTCCACAAGCAAGGAACATCAGAAGGCAGGAGTACTGCAGCACATTAGACGTGGAAACACCAGGTCCCAGCACTTCTGACAACAGATTAAATTGTGATAATTGTCATATCAGCCATATCTAATATTGAGACTCTGTTTTTTTTTCTTACAGCACAAGTTAGCATGAAAATAAATGAACAAAAATGAAAAACAAACTTATGCCTGATGTCTTAACAGTTAAATGAACTGAAGTGGAGAACGGAGAGATTATGCCCAGTTAGTTTTCTTGACCTATCAAAATAATAAGTTGAGGATAAGAAGAACAGACTTTATTGAACTACAATAGTTTACCATGTGGAACTGAATGCTATCTTGGATGCCCGCAGCATTTGGCCAAAGTCCAAGAAAAATGGACGTATAATACCGGTCTGATAATTCAACACTGAGGTGACCTGGTAAGTAAACTACCCTGAGACTTCCTGCTTCTCGTTGTCTGCCACATTGTTTGGAAGCGTGTGAATATTGCTCTCGAACTTTTGTTTCCTACACTGGAAAGTGGTGGTGGACCAATTCACGGCCATGTACCTATTCACGCCCACCCTCAATTTTCTTGAAGAGTTATATTTTTTCATAGACAGTATGTTTACCACATCATAGATAATTATCAAATTGATTGTACACATTAGTAATTTACTGTGTAACTGTGATTGTTGTGGATAAATTTAGGGATGGGCTTGAACAGGTACACTGGCATGAATTAGTCCACCACCACTACACGTATTGTTAGATGTTAAAATTTATGCAGTTTCTTTATTAATTGTCATAGATATACTATAACCTTTTATTTTTGAAAATGATAGGTTGTTTTTTTTTGTTTTTTTTTTATTCATTGTGTCGAATCGGGCTTAAATCAGACAAGCTAGCATGTCATCAAAAAGATCAAATCCCAATAAATCCTGTTCATTGAAATGTCGTATTTGACCTGCATAACTGTTGTCCTACCTGCAGGGAGGTGGGTAAGGGAGATGATGCCTCTGTGACTGGTGACAGGCCCTGCCCCGTGTGTAATTCTTTGTCTGAAGAACAGTTGTGCAAAATAAAAAAATCTGAAACGATATGTTAGAAAGGTACTTAACCTCCCTGACCTCAGGGACAGCATATCAGTATCCTCTACCTCAGTGTGGGATCTTAACAAAGTTTCTCAACGGGAGCTCAGGCCAAAGGGTCTTTCAGCTATGCTCCCAGTCAGTATCTCAAGGAAGCCTTAGATAAATTTGAACAGGACTTGCAGGCTGAAAATTTACCTGGAGGTAAATTCATCACCCCCCCCCCCCCCCCCCCCCCCTTCCACTGTCAAGTGATATAGGTTGGGTTAACCATGTTTTGAGGACAAATTACAAGAATTGAACACAGACTTTGCACAAATCTGTATGTCCCCTAAGATCTTGGAGCTCCCATGGGTAAGGTCGCCCTACAGGTAGTCAAAGAGTTTGAGCATCAGGCTAGGCAAAATCTCTGTACCCTTAACATTTTGGCTGCCTTAAAGTAGCTCATTTCAGAATGCAACCTGGTCATGGAAAACTGTAAAGGCAGTATTAAGGCTACTACCAAAAGGGTCAAAACTCAAATTCAAAAGAGTGCCAATCTTGAAAAAGCAGCCAGAAATGGTTATGAAAAAACCTGTGACTACCTAGATATCCTGAATAAGAGGATTCATAATCAACAGAGAGCCTTAGCCTGTCAAACTGTCAAAGTAAGGCCATAAGCCAACATCTGAACCTCCACGCCTGGTGTCTAGGATTGGACAGCTCCATGAACAAGGCTTCTCTGTGGAAGTGGCAGAGAGTATTGCTACCCCTCCAAGGTCATCAACAAGGACCATCTATCAGTCAAAGTTGGCCCTATTTGAAAAAAAGTGGAGAGAAAATTCTGTAGATTTCTCCACTCCCTCTGTGAAACTTTTTCATATACCTGAACCAAGACCTAAACAGGCCCCTATCAACCATTAATGTTTATAGGACTGCCATTGTTGACACCTTGGGCCCAGCGGGGCACCATATTTCCCAAAGCTCCGGCCTTGACAGGTTACTTTCCAGCTTACACAGGGATCATCCCAAAAATTCCAGGAACCTTCCTAAATAGAACCTTTCTGTTGTACTTAATGAGCTCACAAAATGCACCCTTTGAGCCTTTGAAAGACACAAACCTCAAACATCTTACCCTCAAAACTGCTTTCTTCCTAGCCTTGGCCTCCGGCAATCGCCGCAGTGAAATCCATACCTGGGTAGCTGACAAAGTGTCCAATTTAGGCCAATGCTATAAGGTAGCTTTGTTCCCCACTTCAGATTTTATAGCCAAAATCCATCTAGCAAAAGAAGGTTCTCAAAGTGTGTCTCCAGTGACTATTCCTGCTTTGACTACCATCATGAATAGACAATTCAAAGAAGACAGGACCCTGTGTCTGGTACGGGCCCTGAGGTAATACCTGAATTGAACCATGGACCTTAGAGGTTCTTGATCACTACTGTTTATAGCCTTTAAAAATGGATATACCTCAGACACCCGACCTGATACTCTACTACCTTCATGAGATTCGTCAAGCTCTGAACTTGAATAGTGATTCATGAATAGTGAAGCCCTTGGGGCTATATGAAAAATAAAATAATAAAAAGTGAGCAAAGGCTGCACTTCTTCATAAATCAAGATATTCAGACAGTACTTTCGTTTCATTTGAGTTTGTCAAGGTTCTTTGGCTTCTTACAGTACCCAGTTTTTTAACTGGGGCACTGTAAGTGGGGCTCAGACTGGTAATTTTAACATATATATATTTAACTTAGTTCTAATCCAAGAAAAACTGACAAGAAATACCTCCAGTCTCAGCTATCATCCCTCTGCCTAGCTGTTGGATTTAGCATTCAGTTCCACATCGTAAGTGATTGTAGTACAATAAAATTAAAAATTTTAATTACTTAAATGTAGCCTTTATAAGCTACAATCTTCCCATGTGAAACTGAAGAGAGTCCCACCCTGCCTCCCCGCTGTATTACAGCTGATGAGGGAGTAGGGGCAAAACTTCCAACTCCGAAAGAAGACTCACGATATTTCACTATCCGGTCAACTCAGTGTTGAAGGCATAAGAAGGCATTCAGTGCCACATGGTAAGCTTGTAGCTTATAAAAGCTACATTAAGTAATTAAAATTTTCAAATTTGTAACATTGGGACTATTACTATTAGCATTTTGCCCAACTGTATATACTGTAGCTCATTAGCAATGGGCTTTCATATGTAAATTCAAGTAAGACATGTTTTTTTGTACATTCAACGTAAGTATTGTTGATTAAAGTAAAATCAAGCAAGAGGTTGGTTGGCAGTTCCAGGTTTCCATAACCATCACTAGGTCACTGTTGCTTCAAAACTATAAGCATGATCAATAAGAAAATAAACCTTTTAAATTTCTAAGAAAATTCTTAGTGTAAATATTAGGAGACAGGGTAGACTTAGCTTAATTCATACTAATGTTTTGACGCATAATTTTACTCCCTGAACAAATCACAACAACTATGTTGTCTATTCTAATTAGATACTGACTCATGCACAGGAATCCCCTTTTTGGGCATATGTCCCAAATAGTGTGTATGCTTATTTATCTTCCAAGTTTATCTTGGAATTTTGCCAAAATGTCACTGGTATCATGATTCATCATGAAATCAGAGAGAATAGTAAATTCTGAGTAATAAATACTATATTTTGTGGGACGTTGGCATATTAAAGCTTTCTCGACAGATGGTTACACACTAATATAATAACGTCCATACAAAACATCTAAACCAGCCTTATTTATTTTTCTTATGTCATCATTCCCTGCACTTTTATATGAGACTTATAAATTGTCATGTTCAAGATAGATATTCCCCAGGGCCATCTGAGACAGACAAAACAAGAAACTGGGATAATATTATATTTTATTCCACTAAATATATATGATTATGATGTTAATTATTATATATGATATTTAACTTATTAAAATATTTAACATAACTAGCATTAAGATGTTACTAATTATGTAGATAAATATATGCCTTCTCAAGATGTAATGGTGGCACCACAAAATGGCGAGGAACAACCTCTCATAAAATTAATTGTGACCTTGACAATATTAATTTAATTAGCACAAGTATAATTAATATAATTAATTCTGATGTAAAGAAAAAAATGAAGTAAACGGTAACATTATCTCACCAATATGTCTGTTTGGGGTGGTTTGTATGTTTTCTACCTAGCTTACCACAGATCTTTAATATATATTTTTTCACTGTGGGAAGGTGACAATGACAATGAATTTCGGCAAAAACTGTGTTTTGAATTTACAATGTTTCTGCCATGTGGGAAATCTAAATGGCCTTGCCTCACTAGGCTCCAAATATTGGACTAATTTGAGGACTGGATACTGCGCAGACTAGAAGAAGGGGCCATATTGACAAAGGTGGATCAAGTTCAGTAAAAATTAGCTAACAATTGACAAATTTGATCAACTGAAAATTGGCTGGAGCCGATATTCACCAAGGACAGAATAATATATTTAAATATACTATTCTCGGATCTTGATAAAATCTAGGGAACAGCCCTCAGAACAATACAGACAAACAACAAATGCATTTCAAATATTCATCAATAAACTATGCAGGAAGAATAAGAGTATTTCATCAAGAGCATGAAAAATATTTACTCTTAACTATATCAATGGCATTCATTGCAGAAAATAACTTTTTTTTCTTTTCTTTTTGAGAAAAAAAAACTTATTGCACCACATTGAAATCAGCAATGAATGACATCACGTTAAATATTTGAATTGTGTTAGTCATAAGCTTCATCAATCAGTCCTATGATTTCATTTTTAACCTGTAGACATGTTTGTTAATTCATGGTTTGCCCACTGCTTAAAATATTTAGTTTGATCTCCACATATTTTAAGTATAACAGATAGCCAAACTTGTATAGGCTGAACTTGTAAATCAGATGACTTTGTAATGGGAAGATGTAATACCCCGCCTGTTCAAATTGTTCTTGTTAACATCATATAACCAAGGGAAATTTGGTTGAAAGCATGGTGTTTTTATTGTGGTTATAGTATGTGTATTTTTTAAGAACTGTTTTTTTCTCTTATGTAATATTTTATGAATAACACGTCTAATATACCCATGGTTAAGGAATAAATATCATTTGGTTCAATTTTTTGTTATTTATTATTTTCCCAGAGAGAGAATCGCTTGGGTTGTTTAGGCGACCCAATTCCAATTCAACTTTTATAGCGCTTAATCTCTGTCGAAGTGACAGACTCTAAGGCGCAACATCATAAGCATAGTTTAAAAATCACTGTCCTTGTCCATAGCTATGGTCGGCATCACGGAGAACGCCATATGAGGTGGAAAATACTAAGGAGGATAAGCTTGGCAGAATAGGTATGCCTTAAGTTTTTTTCTGAAGGAAGCAATGGAAGTGGCAGATCTTACATTATCAGGGAGTTCATTCCATATTTTGGGAGCATCATATGCAAAGCTTAGACCAAACTGCTTTGTGGATTTGTAAATAGATGGTTGGTATTGAGGAACATGTAGAATTATACCATCAGATTGACTCAACCAAGTATTATAGGCACATTGTCTAACTTTGAGAAATGGGCTGAAATATTTTGGACAGTTAATATGTAGGTATTTATATACCAACAAGGCAGTCTTGAAGATGCAACGGTGCCTTATGGGTAGCCAATGAAGGGCTTTTCTTAGTGGAGTGGTGTGAGAAAGACATGTGGTTCTGCAAACAATTCTGGCCAGTCTGTTTTGAATGCATTGTAGCTTGCGTAGGTTAGCAACAGATACACCCCTAAACAAGGAGTTACAGTAGTCAAGCCTACTGCCCACAAGTGCGCTTGCAGCCGTAAGAGCAGCATCACGAGTCAAGTACTGTCGAATTTGTCTAAGATCCCTCATCTGGATGAAACATAGTTTACATACATTTTTAACATGAATTTAACATACATTTTTTAGCCTTGAAGGACCTAGATGTACAATCAGGATCAGCCTTCAACACCCCTGCATCAGGTACTCCCATACCTGCCCACACTCTGAGCAGTGAAACAGTCAATCTCCTTGATGAAGTCGCTAGTAGACTGAACAAAGAAAGGATGACTGCCAGCAGATCTGCCAAAAGGAAGAGAACTAGCTCCCCCTCCACTGACAGAGAGAGCTCCAGTAGGGACAGATATCCCCCAGCTGCCAAGAGCCACTATTTCAAGGCTAAGAACATGTACAGGAAAAAATTAGGAGTAGCCACTAGCCTCCACCATGTGAAGAACCAACTTAAAGAGGGGAACTTCACTAGTATCTGCAATTTCAGATGCTCCCACCTCAGTCTGAGAATCAGGATTTCAAGACCAAGTGGACAAAAATAGTCAGCAGCTGCAAGCGAGAACTCACTCTTCTCTGGGTAGAACAACTGAACCACAAGTACTCTGTTGTCAAAACCAGCCTACAAGCTGAACTAGCAGAACTCCAAAAGATACTCAGCACAGAACAGTTTTCTGAGATCAAGAACAGCCTTGACAGCAAATACAAAGATGCTGCCAAAACCAAGGTGACCAAAAAGCTTCTATCAAAGGAGAACAACCCACCTCAAAATAAGAGGAGGAGAGCCCAACCTAGACGCAAACAGCAGAGGTCAGGACCAAACAGGAGACTAACAGAATATAATGAACTCTTAACAGGACTGGCTAAACTTATTAAATCGAAATAAATTGTGTCAGTCACAGCCAATTAACCCACCATGGTTATACCAATTCAGATATTATTGAAATAAATAAAATGTTATTCATTCACCTGTACTCCTTCACTCCTTAGGATCCAAGCGGTTCCAAATATCTCACCTTAGCTTATTCCATCCCATCCACATTGTTCATGATGGAAAGGATTAATTACCTTGGCATCTTGGACACTATCAAAGAGGAAGCCAAATTGGCTCCCCCTGGGATTCTCCCCAAGGGAAAATCTATGGACAGCTATATTGGCCATACAGTGGTTAACTTATCTGATATCCAACTTACTCCTGATCAATACTCAGCTCTGGAGAAAGGCCTCACCTTCTGCCCAACCCCTGGTCCACCAGACAAATCAAAAATCTGGTCTGATTTCAAAGACTTCTATAGAAGACTTTGTCTCAAATACCACTTCCACAAGGATAATGGCCATTTTGATCACCTCACCCCTGAGGAGGCAGATCTGGTAGGATTCCTAGCCCACAATTTGGATGAAAGTGAAAACCCTTATAGGGATATTCACTCTCAGTTCAAAAACAAGAGCAATTGGAAACCTCCAAACACCCACCAGTCCTTAGAAGTCTTTTCAAGAGCCTTCAAAAGCAGCCTCCTCAAGGCCCAACCAAAGGCATTTAGGAAAAGCAACTTGACTAAAAATCAAAAAGAGGGTCTCAGGACAATATCTCTTAACCCAGAGATTGTCATCAAGAAGGCTGACAAAGGCTCAGCCATTGTAGTCATGAACACTAAGGATTACCTTAGGGAAGGCTATCGCCAACTAAGTGATCCTGACTTCTATTGTAAGCTGGACCATGACCCAACTCCTACTATAAAGGAAAAAATTGATCAAACCCTGACCCAAATGAGGGCAAAAGGACTGATCACTGAAGACAATTTTGACTATCTCAGTATTGATAACTTCAGTGAAGGAAGATTTTATCTTCTCCCCAAAATTCATAAAAAGGGTGTCCCAGGGAGACCCATCTGCAGTTCTGTAAACCACCCCACAAGCAGAATTAGTAGATTTGTTGATGAGCACATCAAAGGATATGTACCTAAAACAAAATCCTACATTAGGGACACTCAAGATTTTATCACAAAATTGAAATCCCTAGGTAGAATCCCTGAAGGTGCCATATTATGCACCTTGGATGTATCCTCTCTCTACACCAACATTCCTAATCAAGAAGGAATATTAGCTGTAGCTGAAAAGTTGAGATCTGACCCAAATAAAACACCAATTACTAAATTCATTCTTGATCTACTTTCACTAGTCCTTCACAATATGAACTTTGAGTTCAATGGAGAACACTACCTCCAAACTGGAGGCACAGCCATGGGTACTTCTGTGGCCCCAAATTATGCCAATCTGTTTATGGACAGGTTCGAAACAAAAGCCCTAGAGGGTTACCACCTAAAACCACTAACATGGTTACGGTTCATTGATGATATCTTCATGATATGGACACATGGAGAAGACTCTCTCAAAGAATTTATCACATACCTAAATTCCCTCCACCACTCTATTAAATTCACACATGAATTCAGTAGAACCTCCATTAACTTTCTGGACACTACAGTGAAATTCGGTGAAAATAGGGAATTAATAACCACCCTATTTAACAAACCCACCGATACTCATTTATACCTCCACTATACTAGTGCCCATCAGACTAGCATCCTCACCAAAGGACCGTTTAGTCAATACCTCAGACTGAGACGAATATGCACTTTGGATGAAGACTTTAAACATAATGCCAGAAATCTAACTGGATACTATATCAAAAGAGGATACCCCCTCAAATCACTGAAAAACCACTTTCAGAGAGCCCATTCCTTCAGTCAAGACCAACTACTAGAAGTCAAAACCAAAACAGATTCAATAAGACCTGTAATGGTTACCAACTTCAGCCCTAAAAATCCTAATGTCACTGCATTAATTCGTGACAATTGGAACATTATCCCAAATACAGAGGAACTTCACACCATTTTCCCTGAATTACCAATTATGGGGTTCAGAAGGCTCCCAAACCTAAGGGACCAACTTACATCAGCGAGGATTAGTTACCCTCCCATAGAGAGACCCATCAGACAAAGAGTCTTTACACCAGTTTGTACCAGACTGGGGAAATGCACATACTGCCCAAGAATTAAAAGACTGGACTCTATCACAAGCTTCTCCACCAAAAGATCTTTTCAGTGCAAGAATCTCCCACCTAAACACCAAATCACATGTGAACTCAGTAATTTGGTGTACCTTATCAACTGTTCAAAATGTGGCCTCCAATACATAGGGGAGACCAAAAGACCACTGAGACAGAGAATGTATGAACACTCTAGGGGTGTTCAAAACATTAAACTTCAGAGTTCTACCCCAGTGGCTAGACACTTCTCTAACCATGGCCATTCTGCTAGGAATATGGAGTTCTCAGTGCTCCATTGGATGGGGAGTGATAGTGACCCAAATGACACTGTAGGTCGCAGAGACCAAGAATTATTTTACATTTGGGCATTCCCCACCCTCCAACCAGCAGGCATTAATGTATTTGTGTGAGCTGTAGTGTCATCTTACTGCACCCCTAACCCAGGTGCCACCAATTTTACTTTTTATTATTTGACCACTCACACAAGAGGCCCAAGACCACACCTGGTCAATTATGACGAAAATTACGTCACGATGACGTAATATCAACTCAATGACGCTATATGGGGTCATTGAGTATGATGTCATCAGGTATCCAACTGACCCACCCTGGTCTCCTGGATACAACTCCTACTTTTCAAAGAGGCATTTTTGAATTTTTCAATTTGAAAAACAGTACTGAGTTTAGAGCCACCATTCTAAATTTCAAAGTAAAAATGTGGTTTTTATGTTCTACCTGCCATAGCTCCTTTACTAAAAGAGCTAATTTAAAGAGACACATTAAAAGTGCCCATCTGAATGTCAGATTCATTTGTGATGTTTGTCAGAGTGAATTTAAAAGGAAGGAATATTTAACTAGACACATGAGGTCAGCACACCCCTGTGTTACTGATGTGACCCAACCAGAGCACAAGAATTTGTTATCTCCTTCAACCAGCCACTGGGATCTGACATCAGATTTCAACCTGGATAACTTCTCATTTCCCCTTATGGTGGAATCCACTCAGGAAGTTCAACCAGAACTACAAAGTGTTTACTGTACTGACATCTGTAGAAAGAAAACAGCCAGTAGCCAGACTGACAGAAGCAAGCCACCCAGGAAACTGTCTGTTAAACACCAACACAGCAGCACTTCACCTATTCTATTTAAGGATAGAGCGGTTCAGGAAAAACCCATCATGGTCTCCACTGGCACATCTCCTCACATCAAGATGCAGGATTACTATGTTATCCCCTTGGAAGAGTCTCCTCTGGCCCACTCGCCAAGAACTCCTCTCATGACACCAAGAGAGAGCAAGACTGTTTTGTTTGAGGGACTATCGCCAATTCAGTGCTATTACACATCTGAATTCAGACACTCGTACATAGAGCAGAATGGAGGTGCTGAACCACCAGACACTCTTACTGTATGGTCCTCAGAAGACCCACTTCCATCCCCCAGTGCAGAATTCTGGAACTGATGGTGACTGTGTCTACAATTCTCAGTCTTCTACTCATACTGTCTGGACATTGTGATTACTAACTTTTTTAAAAAAAAGTATTGTCGGATATATAAATCTTACATTCAATTCACTGTTGAAATTGACTTTTTTTGAAAGACACATACTTTTAGAAAATCCGGTTGTTCTAGCATATAAAGTGATCAACTATACAATTTTAGTAAATTTTAAAATTGGCAGGACAATTTCCTACCTATTTCACCGATTTTTCTGATTTTCCCTCAGGTATTTTGCCTCCAGACAAAAAAACCTTTTTTTTCCCTATAAATAATGGGGTAAATATTTCGCTCATTTGTAGTTAAAACTGAGTTGTGCATGAACATTAACCATTTTTTATGCCATTTATTTTGGTATTAAACACTATATTATAACTCATTATGTTATTTTATTTTGTTATTATTTGTTTCTAAACATTTTTGCTGGAATCTTAACTTGATTTCACAACAGCTTTTTTAAATACTCCAGTATAGTCAACTCCTGTCTTACACAACAGGGGCATGCAATTCCTACACACATGTGGAATTCGCCAGTCAGTTGTGTATAATCTCCTTGACTACACTTACCCATCCACTAGTTTGAGACAACTGTGGGTGTCCAGTCCACAACTAAGACTCCCCTGGACGTGCAACACTCACATTTGTGTATTTCCAGTTGAATTCAGTAATCACACTTTATTCAAACCTTTAAACCCATATTGTGGACTTTTGCATTCATACTTATTGACTAAATGCGCCATAATGCACTAATTCAGTACACTATGAACCACACTTATGTTTTCTTTTTAAATAAAACATTTCTGCAACTGGAGTCATTAGGATTAAATATAATTAATCTACATGGGATTTTAATCTAAATCCCCTTATTCATCAAATTATAACCACATATTTAGCTGTTTTCCACTGGAAATTTGTGTATTAACGATCCCCAACTCTCTCAGTGTAGATCCCCATTAGGATTTTCCTGAGTAAAAAATAGGACCAAGGGGCTTTTTAAAAAATAAATTAACCCCTGTTTATTACACAAACTACCTTTTCTTACCTAGAGATTTTTATTAAAACAAAAAATCTCAAAAATTCAAAAAATATTCCTTTGCTCCGCAGGAGCACAGGAGCAACTCCCATTATCCGGAGGAGCTTGACGGAGCCGTTTTTCCCACCTTATAGGGGAAAATTGGCCCACCCCCATTGTGCCTCTGATGAGAATACTATACCAAAGAGATTCGAAATAATCAATCATACAGAGAGATTATAAGGCTAGGAGTTTGCATTTCACTTACACATTCACTTATTTTATTACATTTTTAACATGTTTGGTGAAGGAAAAGTCTGAGTCAAACCAGACACCCAAATTCTTAACGGCGTCTGAAGGTATCAGTGATTCACCCAATATATTTACTGGAAAGAATGGGTTAAACTTTTCTTGTTGAGACTTGGCACCAAATAAAATAAAGTCAGTCTTATCAGCATTCAGCTTTAGTTTGTTTGCACACAGCCATAGTCTGACATCTTCGAGGCACTTTCCTAGCCGATCGAAGGCAATTTTTGCATTTTTGTGTTTGAGGTGAATAAACAGCTGTGTGTCATCTGCATAAAAGTGAAATTTGACATCTGGATGTTTAGAGATTACTTTGCTCAAAGGTGTGGTATACAACGAAAAAAGAATAGGACCAAGAACTGAACCTTGTGGTACCCCAAACTTAAGCTTTCTAGCCTCAGACAGAACAGAACCAATCTTGATGCATTGGGTACGATCAGAAAGGTATGATTTGAACCAGTCAAGGCATCTACCCCCAACACCGAACCATTTTCTTAAGCAATCAAGGAGTTTGTCGTGATCAATGGTGTCAAACGCTGCAGATTGATCAAGCAGCACCACAGCTGTGGCCTCTCCTCTGGCTAGAGATAGGTGAATCTGGTTCTTTATAGACAAAAGAGCTGTTTCAGTTGAATGGCCACGTCTATAAGCAGATTGATACTCGTTTTCCAACCCATGGAGAGAGACATGTGTACTGAGTTGTGAGGCAACTACACGTTCCACGAGTTTTGAGATAAAGCTCAACCCAGACACAGGGCGATAGTTTTTAGTTCATCCTTTGATAAAGAAGATTTCTTTATCAGTGGAGTGACAACAGCGCTCTTGAAGCCATCTGGGACAGCACCTTCCAACAAAGAACAATTCACAAGTTTTGTGATAGAAGGAAGCAGTATATCAAGGCAATCCTTAACTAGGAAAGTGGGCCAAGGATCCAGGAGACAGGATTTTGTAGGTGAATTTTTGATAACCTTCACAATATCGTCAGGTGAGGCATCATCAAATTTGAAAAGTCCTGGCGATGGCAAGGAAAAAGATGAAAAACTGGAAAAAGACTCTCGGATTTTAGCAATCTTATTGGTGAAAAAAGCGGCAAACTGTTCAGCCAATTTTTTTTGTGAACTATTTGATGGAAGAACCTTTTCAGGGATACGGTGCAAGGCAGAACGCAGAACTTGCCATAGTTTTTTAGGGTCATCACCGTTTTCATTAACAAGAGCTCTGTAATATGTGGCTTTGTCTTTATTGGCAAGTGAATTACACCTGGCAATTTGTTTACGCAGCTTTGCACGGTTAAGAGGAGTTTTCTTTTTACGCCAGATGCATTCAAACTGTCGTCGAATAGATTTGGCATTTTTGTAGGTATCTGATATCCACTTTGCTGGCTCCTTGGCAAGACAGCGAGTTACCTCTGGAGCATGTTTGTCCAGAAGGTTGGAAAGATCATTAGTGTATTGATCATACAGTTTTTTCGCAGTGTCACCTGGACAAGCAACAAAGGAGCAATTGCTCAAGTCATTGCGTAGAGTGTCCATGTTTATTTTATGATATCTCCTGTAAGTCACTCTGTTAGCTTGTGATTTAGCAGTTGTTGGAGTTGTTCAACTTGACATTTGATCATTGCATGGTCGGAGATGTAGTCACTGACAACCACATTTGAAACCAGAGAACTATCAGAAGTAAGGATGAGATCTAGGGTATGGCCATGAAGATGGGTAGCAGAGTGAACATGTTGAGTAATATTGCAGGAGTCAAGAGTATTAAGGAAATTAACACTGTCTCTTGAGGTTGTGTCAATATGAATATTAAAGTCACCACAAATGATGAAGGAGGAATTCATAGATGAGAGGAACTCAACCAATGTGTGAAACTCATCATAAAAAGGATTTGAACATGAACCTGGAGGACGATAAACACAAGCAACCAGTGTAGAATGAGCATTCGATCCAATACTGACTATCAGACATTCAAAGTAGGTGAAAGTGGGATGATCCACAATTCTATGAGACAGGCTGCTATTTATGAGAAAGCCAACTCCACCACCTGAGCCATGTGCACGAGGTCTTTGACACAATTTATAAGATGGTGGTGTGATGGATTGAAGCAGACAATCGGTATCAGTCGGGCGAATATGAGTTTCGACTAGTGATAATATGTCCAGTGAGTGATTGAACACAATGTCAGAAATCATAGGAGCCTTGTTTCTTACAGACCGACAGTTAGCAACCCCAATCACAATAGGTCCAGGATTTAGGGATATATCCCCACATAAAAGCAAGAGAACACAGAGGGATCGTGATTTCACTGATGAGGGAAAGCATCTTGCATTTGTAACAGAACTAGCCAGTCTGAAAGATCGAGGTAGTACGGAGCCCACAAAACAACCCTTGACCTGTACTTTATGGTCGGACGTACTGATGAGGAAAAGACTGATGAATACCAGACAGCGAACAAGGTACATTTTTCATACTCCAGAGCCTTAACACACAAAAGGACTGTGGGGAGTCTAAAATAAAAATGACCTTATAGCTAGTGTCCACTAAGCTTTACAGTCGGTTCAGTAACTTACACTCAAGTCAATCTTCGTCCTGTGGGCGTCTCACAGGCACCCTAACTACCCCACTGGAGCCACTGCAAAAAAAAAATAAAAAATAAAACTCTTAAAGGGGCCTGAAAAACATAAGAAAGCCTTATTGGGACCTAAAATAGATGTAAATTCTGGAGTATGGTGTTGTGCAAGTAATTTGTTGTGAAAGGAAAGTAGAAATACAATGTGACAGAACTTGGTTGTAGAACGATAATTCCCGGTAGTGGGCGATAATACCCACAAATATCAGTACAAGGAAGTATTATTGTAAATCAACATAGATAAACTCCCACCAACAACTTTATGAAATAATATCAGTAAAAAGACAAATAACCATCAATAATATATGAAATATATGTATATAGTGACGATCAGAAACGAAAATAAAATAGCTGTTAAAATTTACGGCGTCTCCGTGATGGGTCCGTACTAAAACCCCCCCAGGCAGTTTTTCTTGGTGAAAGTTCTGTAGCACTTAAATGTGAGGTTTGGGTACCAGTCTGACTGTTTTCACCCTGGCTTCCAGTATCTTGGAAACCTGTAAACAATTTGAATTCAGTGGTGGGGTCCCTGACCTCAGTTCTTTTCCTGGCATTGAATTTCAAAATCTGACTCTTGAAGGAGAAACATGAAAAACTTTTCTTGGACTTTTTACAACGATTATTTTATGTTTTATTTTTATGTTTTAACTTGTAAAAGTGTACAAACAGGACGGTCATTTATCACGTAACAAGTATTTTATCAAAGCACGGTTATCACTGCTTTGAATTGTGGAACTTGGAGTCTATTATGTGCTGAACTTGATGAACTTTGGATTACATAAGATTCTGTAGTCTTCACGACAACCTCAGGCTTATTGACCACGAGAGAGAGGGATGGTCTAACTTATATTTGCTTGTGCTTTATTGCCATTTGTTGGCCGTGTAGCCATAACTTTGGTCAATTTAAGCTTGATTTTGGCATGTTGAATGCGAAATCTTAGGGCTTTGTGCCTTTTTTGTATTACATTCTAGAAACAGTGACTTATTAACTTACATAAAATATTGAGAGAAAATGCCTGATCATAAGCAACTGTGTAAGACTTGTAAAGTGAGGCATTTGCCCCCTACTGGCAAGAAGTTCAAGTTGCAGAAGAAACACCACCAAGCTGAAAGTGATAATGAACTTTTAAGTGATGCTGCCGTTGCAGGACAGAGTTCTGCTACTCAGACTGCACAGGGAGCGTCTGGGGACAGACAGCTGCTGCAGATGGAGATCCATCAACAGTTAAAGAGGATGACAGAGCAGCTGGACCATGTGGAGGAGCGGATAGCACCAGCACCTGGCAAATCAACACCAAAGTCTCCTGAGTTAAGTAATGACAGTTTTTTGCAAAGTGTTAAACCCAGTAAAAAACAGAAAAAAAGTCAAACTGTAAATGATTCGTCCTCAGATCAAAGTGATTGTCCCTCATTAGAAGTGTTAAGATCACAATTGTTAATACACAAAAAGGTTGATAAAAGATTAAGGGAGTTGAACCAGAGTTCGCATAGTCAAGGTAAAGAGAAATTTAAATCTATGAGGGGTGGTAGTATTGAAGTTCAGGTAAAACACAAAGTTTATTGGCCTCATGAGGCTATCTTGAGGGGGTCACATGTCAACGTGTGAACTATGATCAGTTGTCCTTGACCGAGTGGGTACAGGGTTTTTGCAGAAACATTCTTGAAGAAACCAATGAGGATAGGAAAGATATTATGGTGTCATATTTGGCTGACCTTATGGAAGATGCCATGGATTTTTCCTGGCAGCACATGCCGTATTAATGTGCGAAATGGAAAGGGGTACAGTTCAATGGAAGGATGGTGATCGAATTGATCGCATTCGCAGGGTTCATGCCCAAAAACATGTCTCTCATAGGCCAAACTGGGGTAAACAAGACAACAACAAGAAACTCTGGTTCTGTAAAAACTACCAAAGCAATACCTGTACCTTTGCAAAGGACCATGAGACAAATGGTAGACTCCACAGGCATATTTGTGCCTATTGTTTGAATCTTGGTAAGCAACTTACCCACCCTGAGAAAAACTGCATTACCAAGCAGCAGCAGGTAAACAACTAGCAGACAGCTGCCCATCACTAGGATGGAGCAGCTGTAGAAAAAATGATGTGGATTTTGCCATACAGGGTGATAGGGGTACTGGTTATGCGTGGGCTAGGTGATGTACAAGTAGTGTAGCTCAGACAAGTAATGTGAAGACATATGATTCACATTACCTATGTGAAGCCAGTGTTTTGAATCCTGTTGTTTTGAGTGGTTTGCAGTGTGAAGGTGAGTTGGTCAAAGACAGCACTGCTGCTGGTGATGTGTCACGCAACTCTCCATGTGAATCCAGTAGGGTGAGTGAGGTCACAATGGGAAGCAATGCTTCACATGACCAGAAATGTGAAACCTCTGGAGTACAAATTACAGAGTCAGATTTGTGTACAACTTTAGGGTAGTCCCTAGGCAGGTAGATGCTTTGTTGGCTAGAAAGCCTGCAAGGAATAGTGTTCAATGTCAAAATGTCAAAAGTAGAACTATTTGGGGCAGTGTCAATTCTACAAATGTTATCAGTTCTAACTGTGAGTCAAAAATTGAAAAATGTAACAATAAAATG
This sequence comes from Sabellastarte sp. h YS-2021, assembly GCA_964017235.1. Taxonomy (NCBI): domain Eukaryota; kingdom Metazoa; phylum Annelida; class Polychaeta; order Sabellida; family Sabellidae; genus Sabellastarte; species Sabellastarte sp. h YS-2021. The sequence continues at coordinate 23,109,832 of OZ024935.1, read as the reverse complement.
GTACATACAGTTGTTGAAAATGACCCTAATGTTAAGGGTTGTAATCAAAAGGTGAACCCAGTAGCTCCCACTGGTGGGGGCGTGGCCTTAATCAGGCTGAGACTACTAAGGTCATATCCTCGCCACATACATCTGACCATGCACCAAGTGAATCATTTTTTGGACTCAGAGACTCGAGTAAGTGTCAACACTGATATAGACAATGACATCGATTCTAGGGAGGTTCTGATTTATAATGTCAATGGTGTTGATGACAAATTTGCAAGTTCAATATTGCACGCTGCCCAGTTCAAGAAGGTGGGGGTGGGTAATTTGAATATTGATACTGAAATACACAAAAAGTGGCCTTCTCAGTCCAATTTTGACTTTGGCTACATTCCCATTGATGAACAATTAATGCCACGGGCTATAGAAATCAATGAATGGGAGGGGGGTTCCCTTTGGGATGTACATGGTCTTGTCAGAGCCACAATTCATTAAAGCTAGAGTTCCAATCAAATCACAACTTAATGTTCAAGCCTGGAAAGACAATCTCAAGGGTTATTGGGACCAACAGTTGTGTCAACTAGTGGAATTTGGGTTTCCTCTAGACTTTAACATGAAATGTGACCTCAGATGTGACAGGGGTAATCTCAAGTCTCCCTTGGAGTTCCCTGGGGACGTGGATGCTTACATAGCGGAGGAACTTGAGTTTGGTGCTCTCCTGGGTCCTTTTAGTGAACCTCCTATTCCCTCTAGTCATTCTTCTCCATTTATGACTCGGGCTAAGCCCAATTCTGACAGGTGTCGAGTTATAATCAAATTGAGATGGCCCCTAGGGGCTTCTGTCAATGCTGGCAGCTCAAGTGGTTTTCAAAGTTTCTGCTGTGTACAATAGGGTGTCACTTTATAACCACAGACCCATTGATGTAACGCTTGAGCTGGACACTTGCCTCACAGGCCTGGGGGATCGATCTGGAAATTTTATCTACCATCTCCCCATTCCTAAAGGTTAGAGAAATTGGACTATTGTCCATCCGGAGATGGTGAATATTCTTTTAGCAGTAAGGCTGTTCACCCGTTAATGGGCGTCAAAAAAGGTGTTGATACATTGTGATAATGCAGCTGTCGTAAGCGTTCTCAAATCTGGTAAGACCAGAGATCCTTACCTAGGCGCATGCGCACACAATGTGTGGTACGTTGCCACAACGTCGGACATAGACCTGCAATATACCCATATTAGGGGTGTTGACAACAAGGTAGCTGATGCCTTGTCCAGATGGTAAGGCACTGCAGACCAGTGGCAGCTACTGGGTTTGCATATAGTGCACCCAGTGTGGCTTCAGGTTTCACATGAATTGCTGGAATTAGATCCAGAGTTGTAATTTTAGTTCTATATTATGTAGCATGTATTATGTATTAAGACATGGGTGTTTATAAGGGCCTGGAGGCAGGCCTTGCCTGCTACTTTACACTGATACTGAGAGATGCTATGCTTTGTGTTGTAGATACTGAAGCATTGACATCACTTTCTGCCAAGGCTGCTTCAAGACTACATCAAGCCTTCCGTCCTAAGACGTGCGGGGCCTACCTGAATATGTTCAGAACTTTTGTAGCCTTCTATATTCACATCAAATGTTTGTTGGCTGAAGTTGATATCAAAGTAGTCTTATCTTTTCTAGAATGTTTAGTCATAAATGGTTGCTCAGCTTCTATGGTTGAGAATTATGTGTCGGCCATAAAGGCCCATTTTGTTTTGTTTTACATGACTTGTCTTTTGAAGTGTTTGATCATCCCAAACGGAAATATTTCCTCAAAGCTCTCAGAATAAACAGACCCCTCTCAGTTAAGCTACATAATATCATATCTGTAGACAGATTGGTCCAGATTTCGGCTGCATATGAAAACTTGTCTTCAGGCATAGTGTACAGAGCTGTATTTTTAGTGGCCTTCTTTGGATTTTTTCGGCTGTCAAATCTTGCTCCTCATGCTCTTTTCAGCTTTGATGATACTAGGCACTTAACTGGAGATGACATATTCTTTACAAAAGGTTTGTGAAAGTCCTGTTAAAGTTGACCAAAACAATGCAAACTCGAGATCGAATCCAATGTGTGACACTTCCCAGGCTTCATGACATGCTTATTTGTCCTTATTCAGCTTTGAAAGCATTGTTCAAGACCTATCCCATGTCTTCAAATTCAAGTCAGTACTTCACGTGGTTATATCACATTAACTGATTCTAGGGTGCGTAAAATGTTAAAGAACATCAATCAGGCCTTGGGTTTGAACCCAAACTTTCATACATTTTATGATTTTATAAGATCAGGAGCCACCTTTGCTTATAACTCCCACATCCCCATCCAGGAGATTAAACGCCATGGTACTTGGTCTTCAGACTGTGTCTGGCGGTATATTCAGTCTGATCACACTTCTGGGGAGAGCTTAGCTGCCACATTGGCTTGTACTATAAATGCTTTATAAGGTCCTATTTCTGGTCTTGGGTTTGAGGATGCTTTCCTATGTTATATCATGTCGGGTTTTTGGCAAAGATTTTACAAATTTATTCACATTCTTATAATTATTAGTGGTTTTAATGTAAACTCTGGGGGTCCCTTCCTCTTCATCAGTACAGGGGGCTTTGGTTTGACCTTTGTGTGACCTCAGTCGAAATGTGCTATGTATCACCTGTTTGGTTATAGGTATGTCCCTCTTCACTAATCTCAAAGCCTCCCCTTCTGCTGGGGTTCAAGGTCACCTCAGGGGTCAGTAGGTCAAGTCAACTGTCAGGTTGATTTATCAAACTTTGTCATAACTCGCATAATGAATACAGGGCTGTTTTATTATAGTAATTTCTCTGTGCAGCCCATATCCGTATTTAAACTATCATGATTATGGCATATTTACAACAAAGATTTTTATATACATATTTTTAGTAGACATGTAAATAGTATTGGTATTAGTATTGTATTTACAATTATTTTTTATAATAACTTATATTTATATTAATAAAATGGTACTCACAATTGTTTATCTTTCTTGGGGGTTGGGGACTGGTACTCACTGGATAAGTCGATAACATTGAATAAATTGATTAAATTGTTAATATGTTGTTTGTAGTATTTGAGTGATGCACACAAACTGTATATGGAGAGTACCTCCCTTTAAACATTGGTTATACCCTAGCCTTGCATTATGACTCACTTATAAGGTGACTTCTAATTAGTCACGAAACAATGCAGGGGCAGTATTTAACAAAAGCCTTAGCTAAATCTTAGGTTGACCATACTGGTATATAAAATTAAGCCTAAAACTTGACTAAGACCTTTGGTAAACACACAATATTCTTATTCTAATTTATGTATCAAGAAATTTCCCTCTCTACAGAAAACAAAATAAGAACACTCGTAGAGTGTAGACCTCTGCAAGGCCCAACATCTCCAATGTTATTTATGAGTGCAATGATAAACAAATCTGCTAAAAATTTCTGGGGCCAATTTCACAAAGGGACTTACACTTAGCCAGGTTTTTGGCTAAGTCAGGGACTTAAATCTAAGTCACAGACTGTGACAAAAAGGTAAAATGGGCGGGACTACTGAAAGTCTGGGATTAAGTTCAGATCGGCCTGAGGAGGCCCCAGACTGTCCCACAGAGTCCCAGACTGGTCTGGGACTAAGAACCGATTAAGCCATTTTTCTAGTCGTAGACATACCGACTGGGTCCCAGGACTCCTCAGGCCTCCTTGGACTAAGCCCTGACTAACCCCCGACTAAGTCCCGGTGTCCTCAGGCGTCCCCAGACCAAGATAGCCGATTTTTGTTTTGCAATGGGACTAAGGGTTGCAGGAAGCCTGGGACTAAGGAATAGAGGGTCTGGGACTAATGTGGGTGCTCCACCACACGACTAAGGCTCCCGATTAAGGGTTTTGGGTGGTCGGTTTCAAATATTTGCTTAGTCCCAGACCTTCTATAAGGGTCGGATGAGGCCATGGGAAAAATCAAACATGTTTGATATTTCACACGACTACAACTGATTCATATTTCCCGCCCTCAACAAAATGTCCAGTCCCAGGCGTCCTCAGGCCTCCTCAGACCCAATTTTACACAGTCGTGTGTTGTCGTGTGTTGCGACGGTCTGAGGACGCCCCAGGAGGCCTGGGACTAACAACCGATTAAGAACCGACTGTTTTCCGCGCGTCTGAAATGAAATCAAGGCAATGAGGGGGTTTGGGACTATATAAGCGACCGCGCACACATTCTCGTTGTTACTGACTGTTTGGCTACTGAGAGACGTGTGTCACTGATTTGTAGGGGTTTTCAGTTTTTATTTTATATATTATATACTTGAGCTTAGGGCAAATTTCACAGTTAGGAGACACATTTTACTATTTTTTTATTATTTTGTCGACTGGATTATGAGGAAAGAGAAAGGAGGGAAGAGAGGAAGGAAAAACATGGATGAGAGGGAGAAGGAAAATGAAGTAGAGGAGAGGAGTTAAGTTATTACAGAAGAAGGAACTGAGAAGAGAGAGGAGGAGGAGATTGAGAAAGGTCCAGCTATTGGGGAAGCTGTGGCAGAAGAAGAAGAGAGGTGTGAAGAAGATACAGAGTGTCATTCTTCAGCCAAGAGAGCCAGGGTGTGTGCCACTTTTACAGACAGTCAGGAAGTTTCCATTGTGGAATTTGTAAAGCTGCACCCTGAACTGTATGACAAGGAACATTCACGTTTCCACGACAGGACCACAAGAGAGGCTCTCTGGGCAGAAATATCTGCAGAACTCAAGCTCCAGCCCTTTGATGTGAGACGTTGGTTCGAGTCCCAGCGAACGCATTATGGCAAGCTGTCTAAGCTCCAATCTGGCCAAGCCCCGAGGAAGATGACCAAGAGACAGTCCTGGGTCTACCAACAGATGGGTTTTCTTAAGACCCACATCAGAAGAAAGGGGGCCAACAGAAGTTCAGGTTTTGAGGCCAGTCCGAATACCAGCAGGCAGGGCGAATCACGTGGGTCAACTACTGACACAGAACACCTCGAGTCAAGTGTCCTGAGGGAGAGGAGTCAGTCCGTCATTACATCTACACCCGTTTCAACAACAGACTCCAAGATTCTCGAACATTTTGAGCAGATGAGGACACTTATCTCAGGTTTTCTGCAGCAGAAGTCTGACAGGCAGCCCTTCTTCGACTACGTGGCATCAGAGGCCGAAAAGATGACTCAAGAAGAATTTGAAGAATTAAAGGGCAAGATATTCAGAGACATAGAAAGTATTAAGAGCAACCGTAGACGTCAGCAATTGCCCAGAAGATCAGCCACTATTACCACGGAGTCGCAGAGGGTGGGGACACTGCCACCAACCACTCAACAGGCGTCTAGTTCCACTCAAGCAGCAGCTGGCAGCAGTTTTGTCTACTATACACCAAGCCCCATTGGCAACCCTACATCTGCCCTAACTGTACAGGATGAAGGGAGCAGACATAACCTGAGTGGAATTTTAAGCCAGCTACCTGATCTGACATCAACACAGATCGTCGAGCAGCCACAGCCGCAACAACCGCAGCAGCAGCTCTTTACTATCACCACTTCAGCACCGCCTCAACAGCAGCAGCAGCCTCCTCAGTAGCCATCCAGTCAGGGCGGGTCTTTGATCTGCCACGCCCTTTTCAGGGCCACCAAATCTTTCAAAAACAATTATTCAGCTGCAAGTTATTCCAATTCCCCTCCCAAAACAAAAAAAATAGTACAAATACTTATCACAAGAAAAAAAAGCCCAACACTTACACCACCCCAAACATGAAATAAATAACCCATGGTACCACACAACAACAAAGGCCACATAAAAGAAACTCCCAATATGGCCATTAATCAGCCCATTTTTAGATGAAAATCCATGGGATAGTTTAAAATCTGTAATTGAAAAGTCCAACACTTGCACCTTCCCTAGAGTTACAAGGCATTATCACATACCAACCCACAAACACACAAACCCAATAACAAACATAACTCCCAACTGACAGACAAACCCACTGACAAACATAACTCCCAACTGACGGACAAACCCACTGACAAACATAACTCCCAACTGACAGACAAACCCAATGACAAACATAACAACCAACCGAAAAACTGACAAACCCAATAGAAAACAAAACCCAAACCTAAAAACTGACAAAGTGTTTTGCAAACATAATCTCCCATTATTAAAATCAGTTTAGTAGTTATATCGAATCATTATTTGTCAAGTGGAGTAGAAGAATTTATTTTTAAGATTTCCAGGAAAACATTTCTGTTTCAAATATATTTCCAAAATAAATCATGAATTAAGTGAAATGAGGATTTAACTTTCATATTATATGCAATATTTATTCTATTTAGCAATTCATGTTTGGGTTTGGGTCCTGTTTTTGAGAATATTGTTTAGCACTGGTTTTGTCTGGGTGACTTCTGTTTGTCATGGGGTTTGTCTGTTTGTCTGTCTGAACAAGTTATGTTTGGCATGGGGTTTGTCTGTTTTTCTGTCTGAACAAGTTATGTTTGGCATGGGGTTTGTCTGTTTGTCCGTCTGAACAAGTTATGTTTGGCATGGGGTTTGTCTGTTTGTCCGTCTGAACAAGTTATGTTTGGCATGGGGTTTGTCTGTTTGTCCGTCTGTACAAGTTATGTTTGGCATGGGGTTTGTCTGTAGCAAGCATAGCTCATTAATTGTTTTTGGAATATTTAGTAGTCCTGAAAAGGACTGTTTCTTAGTCCTGAAAAGGACTGATTACTGCAACAGGAGTTATATTCTTCCATCTTGCCAGGCCACTGCTCCCTCATTGTTTAAGTAGTCCTTCAGGTAATCCCTCTGTCTCTTGGCTTCTTTAGCAGGGTTTCTGTCTTGGCCACCACCAGCAGCACCACCAATCAATCCACAATCACCAGGCACATCATCATCATCGTCCTCCCCAGGCTGCTGACCACCAGGTTGACCTTGATACTGGCTTCTCAGTATGTTGTGCAGAACCACACAGGTGAAGACCACTTCCCTGACTGTTGCTGGGGGTAGTTCTATGGTAGTCCTCATCACCCTGATTCTTGACACCAGGATGCCAAAAGCGTTCTCCACAACTCTCCTGTCCCTTGAAATTCTATAGTTGGCAATCCTTTCCTCTCTGGTTAACATCCTTCTGCCATAGGGTTTCATGAGCCAGGTCTTCAGGGCAAAAGCATCATCTGCCAGGATGAAGTAGGGGACATCTGGACCACCCTGGGTTATAGGAGCTGGGCCAGGGAAGCCTGTCCTGCCATCTTCAATCCTCCTCTTCAGCTGAGAGGCATTAAATATCTGGCCATCTGAGCAAGATACTTCTGTACCTGCATCCACCCATCTAAACTTATACTGTCCATCTACCAGGGCCAACATGACAATGGACAAGAAGCCCTTGTAGTTGTGGTAGAGGGCTCCAGTGTTCTTGGGTTTCTTCAGGACCACATGTTTCCCATCCAGGGCTCCCAGGGCATGTGGAACATACCACCTGATCCTGAATTCCCTCTCCAGTTCTTTCCACTCATCTGGAGTAGTAGGACATTTGAGGTACTCTCTGGTGAACTCATCCTGGATGGCCCTACAGACCTCTGGTAGAAACTTGGAAATGGTGGATCTTCCAAACCTGAACTGACAGGATAATGATGTGTAGGACTCCCCAGTGGGGGCTAACTTCTCCCCAACACTGATTGGTGCTCTGTAGTTGGTGGCCTGCCTGGCTAGATGTGGTTCCAGTCTGGTCTTTATCATTTCAAAGAATTCTGGGGTCATCCTCATGTAGTTGGTGAATCCTGAAATATCTGTAGCATACAGATCAGCCATAATGTTGTGGTAGGCCCCCCTCTCCTCTCTCTGTAGTAGCCATGGCCTGACCCACATGTTGTGCCTTCTTCTAGGTCTCTGTATGGGTGCTGGTGGTGGTGGTGGTGCTGGTGCTGGTGGTGGTGGTTGCTGTGGTCGACGTAAAAATTGGAAATACATGATTATTTGTAACTGAATAAAAACCAAAAAAAGCCCTAAGTTGTTGTTGAATCTGTCTTCCATTAAAAGGTGGCATCCTGCTGTGTTCCCAGAAAAGCAATGGTGATTAGATCGCGGAATTTATATATATATACCCAGAAAATCCAGCAACTTTGCGAAACAAGAATCGGCGATCCTGGTCTGGGGAAGACTGAGGAGGCCTGAGGATGCCTCAGGACACCTTGTGGGGTCGGGACTTAATCGTGTGTTAGTCGGGGCTTAGTCCCAGGAGGCCTGAGGCATCCTGGGACCCGGTCAGTTTGTCTGCGACAGGATCACGGTTGAAACTGACCAGAAACGCGGCTTAGTCGGTTCTTAGTCCCAGACCAGTCGGGGACTGTCTGGGGCTGCCTGATCTGTACTTAATCCCAGACTTCATTACCGACCCAGTATTCCCACCCATTTTTGCTTTTTCTTCACCGACTGTCCACGATTAAGGGTCCCAGACAGGATCGGGGCTTAATCCCTTGGTGGAACAGGGGCATAAGGGTCGCAGGCGGCCTGGGACAACATAGGACTGTGTAAATTTGGTCTGAGGAGGCCTGAGGAAGCCTGGGACTGGACATTTTGTTTATGGCGGGAAAGAATAATCGGTTGGGGTCGGGAGAAATATCAAACATGTTTGATTTTTCACACGGCCTCAACCGACCACAACTGACCCTTACAGGACACCTGGGACTAAACAAATTTTTGCAACCGACCCCCCAAAACCCTTAATCGGGGGCCTTAATCATGTGGTGGAACACCCACATTATGTGACCCTTTGTATCTATTCAAAATATACTATTGGTGACATATATCCTTCATTTGATTCATTTTATCTAAGGATAAGTGCTGTTTTGAAATGGAAAACCTTGTTACCACATATAAACTTCCCATGCATAGACTACTTTAGTAAGGTGTTCTTTATAATCATAATTTATTTACATCCATTTCAAATTTTATGGCGACCATATTTAAGTCCTCTTTACAAAACTTAAGCCCATTACCTGCCAGACTTAAAGTTAAGTCCACTGACTTAGCAATTTCATGGATTTATTGCTGCTTTGTGAAATCCTCTAAGTCTAAGACCATGGACTTACCATTCTGTTGACAAAATTTAAGTCTAAGTCTGGGCTTAAGTCCCTTTGTGAAATCGGCCCCTGGATCCAGAGGGTGTTTACATTTCTTGAACAATAGAGAGGTTGAGAACAACATTTTTCAAGCCCGTATCTGTTTTCCGCTACGTTACACGTCAGTGATTTCTGTGTTGAACGTCATGTCACAAAAGTATCAGGCGTTACATATTTCGCATTAAAAAGGGCCTTGCAACGTTGATCTCCGCTGTGATCTTGTTTTACTTTATGTTGCATTTTTGTGCTATGTTTTCAATAAAACGTTGTTCGCAACTTCTCTAATATTTCATCAAAATGCGTCCATAACATTTCGAGTTATATTGCAAACAAAAAGACAGACACACAGAGGCAATTACATAACCTCCTCGTCGGACATAATAATAGTACACATTGCATCTATTTACATCTATATACAGGAACCTATGACAAAATAATATTTGTAATTATAAATATAATAAATACAACAAATAATACTTCAAATGCCTTATGATTTTTTCTATGATTTATTTTCTTTAAAACCATGAATGTCTAAGAACGGCTGTTCAGTTCACCCTGGAAAGTGGGTGTTTGATATTGCTTATGAAAACACAATAACTTGTTTGTACAACTTAGCTGTACAGGTTATGACTTTTACAAGATTTTATACGAGTTATAACTTGTACAAAATCCCAACTTGTACACGAGATATATATGTTACAGTCAATCTGTGAAAGCAGTCATTACACGTAATGGGCAAAGTTATCAAAGGTAGAGCTATCTTTAATGTTGTAAGATGACAGAAACAGTTTAATCCATAATCAAAATATATTTTAAAGCCTGAATAGGATTATTTCTGAGTTGTAACTCAAGCCTGAGTAACCTTCTGAGTATAAATAACCCCCAAGATGCATGCTATGCATTATATTCTTCAGTAACACATATATGATACATAGAAGTTTCAATGTTATGATGGATCAATCTAATGAGGATCAATTTAAAGCAGAGCTTTACAAAAAATATGAATATGTATATTCTTTATCTATCTTAATTCAGCTATTACGTGTAATGACTGGACCTTATTTTCATGCATTTCACGAAATGACTGAAAATTTTAGCCAAGACAAGAGTGGACAAGATTCACTTCAAGGACTTCATGGTTTCCTGCTTCCTAACAACCTGCCACAATAGAACTGAGTCTTTAATTAATAACATAAAAGCCAAAATGGTATTATAAATTATGATGGATAAATGAGAATTAGTCTTCAAACAAGACATAAATTTCATTGATCATAAAAGAGATATTTTCATTGTATGACAATGAGTTTAGTTTTAAAAACCACAAATATGAATTTAGAATGCACATAACATTCAAAAAGTAATTAAATACATCTAACCATTCAATATTTTAATAATATTTTTGTAAAGTGACAATAGACTCTATAATTACAAAAGTGTGGGTTTAGGTTTGAAAATCCTGAATATAAATGCAGAAAGTATGTGAGAATTCCAAAGTTATTAATTTGATTAAAATGTTTAATACTTAATATCCATAACAGTTCCCAAGCACACAAATGTTCATAATGCAGGGGAACAATGTGCAAAGGTTTTGAATAATACAACGGTTGTGATGAAAAACAATTCTAAATCAATTACACAGAATGACTGAAATCTATTCAGTCAATCTGTGTAAAAATGAACCATAGATTTCAGGATTTCAGTCATTACATGAAATGACTGAAAATTTTAGTCATTACGTGTAATGACTGGTCATTTCAGTCATTACGCGTAATGACTGGTTTCACAGATTGACTGTAACATATATATATATATAGAGCGTTAATCAGTTTATGGGTCTAATTTGGGTGAACTTTTGACTTTGAACCTCAATAACACAGAGTATTTCATATATTTTCAATGTTAATACCTCAAATAATTGGTGCGTTATCCCTTTTTTACTGTGCCAAATATTAATCCACTAATATTTATGCAAATATTAAAAATATTACTTTTTCTGTCTTTAATTGATTAAAACCCTTGAATCAGTTTATGGGTCTATTTTGAAAAAAAAAATGTCACACTTGACTGAACCCCCAGCTGTTTCAAGTTTACAATATACAGACTGTAACCCAAACACACTGACCAAATTGTGAGACTATTTTGGCCAAGTATATTGTGTAGTGGTGTGTCTTCACGTATTTCAATCATAAATACTTTAGTGTGTTTGATGAATAATTACAAATGTAAAGGCATATTTATGTTTGGGGTGTTTTATTACAACATTTTATTTTTTGGTTCATCACTCTTAATAAAATTTAACAGCCTGGGAAATAGCATTGGGCACCATTACATGTAGAACTTACATTGTAAGTTATAAGATGCAAGACAAATAATGCCTAAGAGAGATAAAATGTACGCATATCAAAACAAGGCAATTTAATAGCAATATCAAATCATTAATTGGTAAACTAAAAGTTGTGAAGCTTTAAAATTTATTAAAGTATTGCTGTCGATAGAAATAACAGAATAAGGTAGAATTACCTACAACCAGAATACTTGGAGAGTGCATACCTCTGCCAATGCAGGTAAATAATAAGTAAATGTGTAAATCCAAGTTATTTTTTGTATCCAGATGATGATCCAGATCACTCTAAAATTTTGACGGGATATAAGTTGGACACATCTTCTGATTTATTTCCAGGAAGACCCAACTAGTAGTATTTGCAGAATCCTGCTAACACACAAACAGACAAAGGGACAGACAGTTATAAAACAATACCTCCTTGGCAGAGGTACTAATCAGTTGCAGCAACCCATATATATTAATGTCATAAGGGAACTATGTTTCAAATATTACTGTAGAAAACATTTTGACAGAGTCAAGGTCAAAGGTTAGACTAAGGTCACAGTATGACACTGCACATCTATAAACCCTAACCAATATCCCTACCAAGTATCAACATCCTACATCTAATAGATTCTGAGATACAGGCCATGCAAGATATTTACCCCAGCCAACCTGCCCTCCCATCTGTCCACCTGTCTGCACAGCTACATGCCATGGGTGAAAGCAATACCTGCATTTGGACAATTTGAAATCATAATTTGGTCAGTCCTATGTGACCACGGGTAACAGTACATATATTGTAAATCTCTGCAGTGATAAGTCAAGTGTAATATTTTTTTCCAAAATAGACTCATAAACTGATCACAGGGATTTCAGCAATAAGAGACAAAGAAAACAATGTGTTTAATATTTCTACAAATATTTAGAAAATGATATTTAGTACAACAATAAAGGGATAACATCTGAGCTATCAACATGAAAACAAATAAAATACTGGATGGATGTATCCAAAGAGGTTTGTCACAGCCTGGAAGTGTTGAAGCTCATTCTTTATTTTAAAACATTTTTCTTGGAATAATACATTTATAGAACAATTGAAAAATACATCATGTAGAAGACAATATATCAGTGATCATTTATGGAGGCATAAAGAACTTAGATTGTACTCATGGAGCTGTAAAATAAGGGTACAACTTTTCAGGAAATATTTAGTTTAATATCAGATCAAGTGGAGGATTACCCATGTGTGACATATTGGGCAACTATGAAAAATCTTGATTTCATTCAGTGGAGGCAATTTAATGTGTTTAGTATAAATTCTTCATGCATGTATTTATAAACACACATGGAATGGACAGTCAATCATTAGAACTATGAAAAAAGTGGCCAGTGTAAAATAATTTGCGGGGAAACATTGACATCAATTGAAGACTATAAATACCTTTAATTTGTGGGGAAACATTGATATCAATTGAAGACTATAAATACCTTCTTTTCTCAGAACTTGGCCCTTTTTGGGACAATTCGTGTTGACAACAAAGGATAGTAATGATTTGAAAAGGCTTTAGAAATAACTTTATATGTGTACCCTGTAAACCCTGTTGCTATACTATCTGAATACCTAGTGCCATTCCAATATTGTTAAACTTGTGTAGGTTTTTTGTTTGGTGTTCATCATTGACTAACACAACTGAAGGTATTTTAATTGTACACAATCATACTGGATTACAATGAGCAAGATGGAGAACTGTGAATCTGAAACACCAAGGCAGAAAAGACCTTTCTTGGAAGTGTCTATCTCACCAGATGGGAAGGCAGCAATGAACACTTCAGATCTGAGAGATGTCCTGGGTGACATATTGGATCAAAAACTTGAGGAGCATCTAAAATCGATTAAAGATGATTTTGCCCAACTGAAAACAAGTGCCGAAACACAGCAACTGGAAACTTCTCAATCTATCTCAGACATTAAAAGAGAATGTGAAGAGGTGAAAGCTGAGAATAACCTCTTAAGAAAGCAAGTACTGAAACTTGAGAGTTTTCAGAGAAAAAATAACTTGAAGTTATTAAGCTTAAAGGAGAATAAAAGTGAGATTATTGAGATTGCTGTGCTCTCTATATTTAATGAATTTCTCCAGACATCCCATAGATTTGACGAGAGAACGCTGGAACGTGTCCATCGACTTGGCCCATTTCAAATTGGCAAAAGGCGAGATGTTTTGGCAAGGTTTGCTAATTTCAAAGATAAGTTAACTGCTTTAGAAATGAAGGAAAGGATTAAAGAAAAATATGGGATACTCCTACTGGATGACCTTCCACTTGAAATTCAAAGAAACAATAAAATGTTACACCCGGTCTACAAAGCTTTGAGGCATCTGAAAGATAACTCAAAGGGTGATGGACCAGTAAGATATGTCAAACTTAAAGATGGTTGTCTTGTGTTAAATGGAAAATCCTATGGCTCGGAAAATCTCGAAGATCTACCTCCTGCTCTGGCCACAGATAAGCTGTTTACCGTTACAAACGAGGACACAACTGCTTTCTTTAGACGCTATAGCCCGCTTTCCAATCACTATAGCTGCAACTTTGAAGTGAATGGAGAAATCTTCACTAGCATGGAAAAATATCTGATGACACAGAAGGCCAAACTTTTTGGTGATGTTCAGACCTTGGACCAGATGAGGAAGGTGGATGACCCTGTCACTTTGAAACACCTTGGCAAGTCAGTGAAAAACTTCAGCGCTCCCACATGGAACAAGGAGATTGATAATATATTGACCACAGGACTCTATTGTAAATTTTCCCAGAACAGTGATCTGTGTGACGTTTTGAAGGCAACTGGTAATACTACACTGGCAGAAGCGAACCCCAATGACAGAAAATTTGCAGTAGGCCTTCCTCTTTTTTCAAAAGACATTTGGGATAGATCAAAATGGCGTGGTGAAAATAAACTTGGTATCGCCCTGATGCGGACGAGGGACGCTCTTCAATAAGAAAGGTTCCTGTTAATCAAGAACAGTAAGATATCCTGAAATGATATAACAAACTTATCTTCTTTAAAGTAATGACTGTAAAGACAACTCTAGAACAAAAAGCTTGTTTTGAAATATAACAATCAGTTACACAACACCAACATTTTAAAAAATGATTGAACTGCACTACACATATAACATATTTCACTGTTGTGCTGAATGCTAAACGTAATACGTGTTATTATCTTTATATAATGTAAAAAATTGATATAATATTCAGTCTAAAAAGTACTACTAAAGTATAAAGGGAAGAAATTTTTTTTAAACAAAATGAGTGAATATACCTTTTTGTTGTAAACCACTCATGTAGAAAACTATAAAATATAATGAAAGTAATTGCAATTCTTGTAGCACAACATGAACCCTTGTGTAAGGTGTCACTTATTATTAAGACTAGTATATGAATTTTGTAATAGTGAAGCAAAGGGCAGTCTTTTATTTTATAGTACAGTTAATTCCTTATTTCCTTGTATTTTATTTATGGATAGAAATGATCATATTTTTAGAATTGCATTTAAAAAGCAAAGTATAAATTATAATAAGAGCCTAGGTAGAACAGTTTTCTATATTTTCAAAGTTTAGAGGTTTTGCTTGGCAAAATGTTTTGCTAGACTGTGAGAAAGTATTCTGTGGGGAATCTGTTTATGCATTTGTTTGTGTGGTATCATCATAAGTTTTTTCTTTGAATGTTTTTTGAAAGTCTGTGGCTTTGTAACTTGAAACAAAGTTCGACTCTGAATTGAGTTTTATTGTTTTCACTTACTGGTTGAAGTATATTGTTATCAAGACTATGGACATTTCATCAATAAAGATGGCCCATAATTTTTTTTGTTTACAATACAACCACTAAGTTGTTATGTTCATCATATAAAGTGTTCATATGTAATTACAGCTACAGACAGAAATAATCCTGCTTTCTTAGAAATTACACTAGAAAAATTACATCAAATGGTGTTACAGATTAAAGTCAATAGTTATTAACTGGACTGATACTAAAACGTTGTCCCCATATGACCAATCATTAAATGATTGTCTATTCAGTTTATATAGTTATATATACAGTAATAGTCACAAATTGAACAATGTTACTTTGAAATACAGTCTTTCATTTCTATTTGTATCTCCTGAATAAAATAGATTATCAAAATTTTGGACAGATACAAAATTGCTGTCAATTCACCGTTAAAAGATTTAGCTTAAAGTGTTACGTGTTGAACCACTATTGTCAGGTTAAAAGTATCATTTTGAAATAAGTCTCTCTTTTTTTTCTTTCTTCCACTTATTGATTAGCTCATGTTGTTATTATAATTTTTGGACAGACTTAAAACTGCTGTCTCCAGATGATCAATAATAAAACAACTCTATTCACTTTATATTATGTATATAGCCTATGTTATGTTTCTTTTATTATTCTTGTTTCATGTACTATTGAGCAGATTTCATTATGTAGACTATTTAGAGGTGATGGCAGTGGTTACAGCTATAACATTTCTTTTTATTGTTTCTGCTTTCATGAAAGGTTTATACAATGGTTATTTTGCAGTACGGTATTCAGTAGTTGGAGTGTCAGTGATTAAAAACCTCTTTTTTGGTAGATCCTGTTCAATTAGATTTTATGTCATGAACTTATATCAAAACAATACCCATGAAAAATAATTTAAAATCAATCCTTCCAGACAAAATTACTGTGTTATCTGCAAACTGTCAGGGGCTTCGTGGATATGAGAAAAGAGCTGACGTATTGAGCTACCTCAGGGAGACTGGTGCATCTGTTGTTTGTCTGCAAGACACACATCTTTTAGAAATTGACAAGCAATCTATCAGACAAATTTGGCCTGAATGCTTCATTAGTGGTTCAAAAACAAACTCTCGAGGTGTACTTATACTTATAAATAATAATTTTGAATACAAAATTTTAGATACTTTCAAAGATGATGAGTGTAATATTCTTCAATTATTGATTAGCCTTGGTACTTTCAAACTAAATTTGATAAACGTCTATGCACCAAATAAAGATAATCCAAACTTCTTTAAGAAAGTTTGGCAATTAGCACAAAATGAAATTGCTGATCATGTGATAATATGTGGGGACTTTGACCTAGTTCTTAACCCTTCACTAGATTGCCATAATTATACAAACATTAATAATCCCCAAGCAAGATCAAAAGTTATGGAAATGATGAATAGTTTAGACTTAATTGACTCATTCCGCTACTTGAATAATAATGTTAAGCGTTTTTCTTGGCGAAAGAAAAGTCCACTAAAACAAGCCAGGCTTGACTACTTTCTCACGTCAAATACAATGGTAGATATGATTGATTCATGTGACGTAAAACCAAGCTACCGTTCCGATCATTCAATTATTGAAATCAAGATATCTATTAGTGACTTTGTCTTTGGCCGGGGTACATGGAAAATTAATAACAGTTTGCTCAAGAACAAGGACTATCTAAGTTTGGTGAACAAAATAATCGATGAAGAAAAAGAAAAATATTGCTTGCCAATATTTAGTATAAACCACATTAAAGAAACTTATAATGATTTGACCTTCTCTATTGATGATGACACATTTTTAGAAATGCTCTTTTTGAGAATTCGAGGTGAAACTATAAAGTTTGCATCTACTTTGAAAAAAAAAACAGAATTCACATGAGAAGACATTGCTACAGGACATATCCAATCTTGAGACTACAGCTATGGGTCAGTCAAACTCATGTTTACTTGAAGATAAAAAAATTGAACTTGAGAATCTTAGAAAAGAAAAAGTTAGGGGACACATAACTCGTGCCAGACTACAATGGCTAAATGAGGGTGAGAAGCCAACTTCATTCTTTTGTAAATTGGAAAGGAAACATTGCAATGAAAAAACAATGAAAAAAATACAAACTAATTCAGGTACTATAGTAACAGACGAAAAAAGTATTCTCAAAGAAATCCAAAAATTTTACCACAATCTATTTAAATCAAGAGATTGTAATATTGAAACCTACAATACTAAAGAAGAGATCACTCGTGCAGGGTTGAAAATGATCCCTAAAACTGTTCTCGGTCATCATATATCTGCCAAAGAGCTTGGTATTGTTCTTAAAAAAATGAAAAACAACAAATCACCTGGCATAGATGGCATCTCAGCTGATTTCTTGAAAATCTTTTGGAGAAAACTGAATTTTTTGTTGCCAATGCCATTAACAGTTGTTACTGTAAAGGTGTGTTAAGCACCTCAATGCGACAAGCCATTATAACTTGCATACCCAAAGGCAATAAGGACCGTCAGTTAATAAAAAATTGGCGTCCAATATCTTTACTAAGTGTTATTTACAAGTTAGCATCTGCAACAATTGCAGAAAGATTAAAGCCTTTCTTACAAAATATTATCAGTGAACATCAATCTGGTTTTATACCAGGTAGATGCATAGGTGATTGTACACGATTGATTTATGACTTAATGTTTTATACAGAAAAACATAACATACCAGGGTTACTTATGCAAATAGACTTTAAAAAAGCATTTGATTCTGTGTCCTGGAAATTTCTGTACATCGTCCTAGAATCGTTTGGCTTTGATAATGATTTTATTAAATGGATACAATTATTCAATACTGATATTAAGGCTTATATAGTTCAATGTGGATTTTTGTCAGACCCTATACCTGTCGAGCGTGGTTGCAGACAGGGAGATCCAATTGCTCCTTACTTGTTTTTGCTTGTGGCTGAAGTTTTATGTTGTCTTATTAACAGATGTCCAGATATTCTAGGAATAACAATTGGCAATACAATGTTTAAGCTTACACAGTTTGCGGATGACACAACAATAATTTTGGATGGAAACGCTAACTCTTTACAAGCAGCACTGAATATTTTAGAAATATTTGGCGAAATTTCAGGACTAAAAATTAACACCGAAAAGACAAAGCTAATTTGGATTGGAAGTGAAGTAACATCAAAAAAAAAGATGAAAGTGTCACAAAAGTTCCACTGGGGAGATACCCAGTTTAATCTGTTAGGGATAAATTTCTCAATTGATCTGTCCTAGCTACCCAGACTGAATTATGTAAATGCTCTAGGAAAGGCCAAGCAAATTATGAATTCTTGGCAATATAGATATTTAACACCTATTGGAAAAATAACAATTATAAAAACACTGATAGTCTCAATATTTACTCATTTATTTATGGTAATACCAACCCCTATAGAAACAATAAATGAATTAAATAAACTACTCTTTAATTTCTTGTGGGATGAAAAACCAGACAAAATTAGTAGGGATAGAGCTTGTACCACCCAGCTAAATGGAGGACTGAAAATGATAAATATACATAAATTTGAAATGTCTATGAAAATAAGGTGGGTAAAACAAATCTTCATTGGAAGTAAAAAGGGCTGGTTTAACCTGCTATTGCATGATACTGATCTCTCTTATCTCCCTACTTTAGGAAGTCAATGGTGCTTATCTGTTGCAAACAAGCTTAATCCTTTCTGGAAAATGGTATTTGTATATTATAACAAATTTTGTCAACAAATAAGGATTAAAACACACCTTGATGTGCTAAGCTCAAGTATCTGGTTAAATGCACATTTGGGATCAGAAAAAATATATTTTGTTAATTGGCACAAGAGTGGGATACATGTCGTTGGAGATATTGTAAATCCTCAAGGTCACATCCTGACCCTTGGAGAAATAAAGACAAAATTTGGCTTGAGAACAAATTATCTGAACTATTTTACTGTGAGAAGCCTGGTAAAAAAATATATTGAGAAAAACTGCACTGGGTTTAATTTTGACTTTGTAAGACCACATGTACCACTGTGTATTAGAATCCTTCTTGGATCTGGTACTGGTAGTAAAAATATTTATCAAGTTCTTCAAGAAAGTTGTACCATAACATCAAAAAATGAAATAAAATGGAACACATATTTCAATGTAGAATACAGCCATAGTCTTTGGAGGACTTTCTATAAAATTTGTTTTTATTGCATTCAAGATAATAAATATATATAGTTTCAATACCGTATTTTGCATAAAATACTTGGGGTCCGTGATTTATTATTTAAAACAAAAATATCTAATACAGACAAATGTAGACTATGTGGAGAGTATTCAGAAACAATCATTCATCTCTTGGCTGACTGTCCCAAATCAGTCACTCTATGGGAAAACCTAGTATCTTGGATTCATTCAAATAATGTTGGCAGAATTCATTTGGACAGAATAAATAAAATTTTGGGGTATGCAGATTCAGAGAAAAATTTCTGGCCTTTAAATTTTATATTAACAGTTACAAGATTCTATATTTTCATCAGTGCAAAAGACTCTAAACAACTCAACATCTATTGTTTGCAAAACTTAATTAAAAAGAAATACGAGGAGGAAGAAATTTTATCAAAGTTAAACAGCAATGAAGCTTCCTTCCGAAAAAAAATGGTCCGTTTGGTCAAATATTTTCTCAAACATCTAATAGGTTGAAAATTTATATCTGGCATTCTGAAATTAGAAATTTCAAATGACTTTACTGCTGTTGCAAATTGATGCTGCAATCTATGCAGGAGAAAATTTGCATTCAAAGTGTTAAGAATGTAACAATTGCTTTCACCTCAAAAATATGTATATGCAGTTACCGTTTACTTACCTTTTTTTTTTTGTGCTGTGACCGTATTGTGTAACTTTTTGTGTTTTTTTTTGTTTTGCTTTTCTACTCTCTACACACTTTTGTATATTCTGTATTTATATACCAAAAAGAGTAATAAAAAAAAAATACTGGATGTGTTATTAAGGTTCAAAGTAAAAAAGTCACCAAAATTAGACCCATGAACTGGTCATTATTTCAACCAAACAACACTTCATTTTCTAGAAATATAAACATGCAGACTTCACATTAGAAATTGGTAAAACATACTCATTATTTGATACTGGGGCCGATTTCACAAAGGAACTTAAGCCCAGACTTGGACTTAAATTTAAGACTTTGGTCTTAAATTTTGTCAACAGAATGGTAAGTCCGTGGTCTTAGACTTAGCGGATTTCAAAAAAAAACAGCAGAGTCCATGAAATTGCTAAGTCAGTGGACTTAACTTTAAGTTTGGTAGGTAGTGGCCTTAAATTTTGTAAAGAGGACTTAAATATGGCCACCATAAACTTTTCTCCACTTCAAAATTTGAAATGGCTGTAAATAAATTATAATTATATAGAACAACTCGGTAAAGTAGTCTTTGGGAAGTTTATAAGTGGTAACAAGGTTTTCCATTTCAAAACAGCATTTATCCTTAGATAAAATGCATCAAATGAAGGATATATGTCACCAAAAGTATATTTTGAATAGATACAAAAGGTCACATGACACAGAAAACCACTGTGGTTATGTGATAAGCTTGGCCTTAGCTAAGTCACCCTTTGTGAAGTCCATTTAAGTCCCAGACCTAGCTAAGACCAAAGTCTTAGATTTAAGTCCCTGCCTTACCAAAAACTTGGCTAAGTCTAAGTCCCTTTGTGAAATCGGCCCCTGCCCACATATAATAATGCCATATATGGTACACTTCATATAGTTGAAGTATTCATGCAGTGTTTACCTTTTCTTCAAAATAGACCCATAAACTGATTCAAGGGATTTCATCAATTAAAGATGTTTAATGACTGACACTGATCTCGAAACTTCTGATAATCAGCAGGGAGTTGGCTTTTCTTCCACTTCCTTTCAAGTCGCCTTTTTATAACCTTGGCTTGCCTAATTTCTGCATTGTACCATCTAGTATTTGGTCTGATAATCACAGCTTTATTTGTTTTAGGGGCATGCTTATCCAAAATCTGTTGGAGAGATGTATTATAGGCATTAACAAGCTCTTCCGTGCTAGATGAACTGTGATCAATTTCACTAAGGTCCTTTGAAAATTCTGTGGGATTAATTCTCTTGATCAGGCGAAAACATTTATTTTCTTTGATTGATGGGGGTTTTTTGGTTGTCATGTTAAACCACAAAGCTTTGTGATCTGATAAACATGGATCGACACACTCTGGATGAAAAAAACTAGAATCATGTTCTCTAACAATCATAACATCAAGAATATGACCAGAGCAATGAGTGGAGAAATCAACTTTTTGCATGAGACCATGGATGCTTAACAATGTGTTGAATTTGACTGTTTCAAGTAGATCTGTTTTGTCCAAATGCAAATTTAAATCTCCAAGTATCATAAGTGACTCCGGAAATGAGGTCAGCATTGCCAGGTAATCTCCGAATTCCTGGAAAAAATCACCTATGCTAGTACCATCAATCTTGGGTGGTCTGTATAACACACAATCTAACTGACTGGTGAGGGAAAGTCAGAATCATTTCTTGACACTCAAAAGTTTTAAAAGAGTGTGAAGCATTGACCTTGCGTGTAATGTTGTCTTTCAAAAGTGTTCCAACACCACCTCCAATTCTCCCTTTTCTAGGAGTATGGATAAAAGTGTATCCAGATGGAGTAAGTGCTGAGGTAATGTCACTTTCATCATGTTCTGCAGAGAGCCATGTTTCAGTGACTGCCAATAAATCCAGATTATTTTCAACCACAAAATCTTGGAGCAGTATAGCTTTATTCCTAACTGAGCGACAGTTGAGAGATCCTATCTTCAGTGCTTGATCATCCTTAAGACTTTGTTTTGTTACTGGGACAGAGATAAGATTTTGTGGATTTGCCCCAGTTTGTTTCTGTTGTTTTCTTAGTGCAGGATAATGAACACATCTGCCACCACGTGATCCACGTGTATTATGCTTGCAAAGTTTGTTTTCATCAATCCATTCATTATTTAATGGCAGCTTAAAGCTTAAATATGTGCCTATATATTAGGGGATTAATACTTGGCACAGTATAAAAAGGATAACACACCTTTATTTGAGGTATTAATATTGAAAATATGTGAAATACTCTTTGTGTTATTGAGGTTCAAAGTCAAAAATTCACCACAATTAAACCCATAAACTGCTTACAGAAAATCTCGCCCCAAATACCAACTCACCCCGGAAATTTCGGGACAACTCGCCCCATATTATTATTGGTCCCAGGAAACAACTTACACTTGTATCAAACACAAATATTAAGTCAATGACATAAAAAGATGTTCATTACATTATTTATAAATCTTATAAGATAAAAAAGTACATTATATAAAATCCCTTATTATAGTTAAATATAATGTATTAACATGTCAGTTAATTAAATTCTTCCTTCCACTGATTCTATCACTAGTTTAGGTTCATCCTGGTCATTCTTTTTGAAAATATTTCTCTATAGTTTGCCACATTTATGAAGAAATTCTTAAGTTCGTTTTTAAATACATTTAAATTTCAAATTAAAATTCTGAAATTAAGTTTACTTATAAATGATTGAAATGAGTACAAAATTAGCACAAATTGTACAAAAACGTATAAAAATGCCACCACTGCTCATAATATTGGCAATTCATAATTAATGACCTCAGTCAGCCTCCCGTTTAATTTCCTAATTCTAAAAAATCAATCCACTGATGCAGTCCGTTCCACTGGGCTTTAGATTTTGGAACTAAAACTTGATATGGGGCGAGGTGTCTTTTTCTTAAATGGGGCGAGTTGGACATTGGGGCGAATTTGTCTTGATACCCATAAACTGATTAATGCTTCGGTATATATTACATTTGAATGTAATATAATATGATCCCATTGCAAGTCTTTGTGGTGGGTTGCAATTGGGAATGAAAATAAATTCTTCAGTTGACAAACTTCTTGTATAATCATTTAAAATTATTTATTTCCACAGTTACAACTCCTTGGAGTGTTACTTGTTTTTATTTTGGAGGCCATGAGAATTGTTGTTTGTAGCCTCGCCTCCTGGCATAAAGGTTCTTCAAAATCTCTAAATTTCCTTAAAAATATTTATATACAAGATTTTATTATTACTTTTACTTTACTAGAGTACCAATTTTCCTAAACGTTTATGACTTTTTTTGATGCAAAACCTATTTTTATGTTCAATCTGAGGGCATTAAGTGAAACTGCATTGCAACAACTCAATAGACTGTTCTATAATATACATTAACAACACTACGTATACATTCATTCTTTTGGAATTCCGAAGTCCCCATATGTTTAACATTTTCATCTTTAAACCTATTGTGACTGATATGTTTTTTAAATCAATCAAATGTGGTTCAGAAAAAAAAAAGAGAATTGTATTTAGGTATAAAAGGTATAAATACCTAGGTTTAAACCTTGAATGAAAATTTGGACTTTTGTGAATCGGCACAAGAACTAGCAGAGGCAGGAGGTCGGGCACTAGGGAGTCTCATTTCAAAATTTAAAGTACACAAAAATATTGGCTATCATACATTTACGAAACTGTTTGATCATGGTGTTAAGCCAATCACAGATTACTGTAGTAGTATCTGGGGTTTTGCAAATTATGCATTTCCTGAAAAAGTGCAACTCAGAGTTGCAATATATTTTATGGGTGTAAACTCAAAAACCCCAATTCATGTGTTGACAGGAGACATGGGGTGGTTAACTACAAAAGTAAGAATATTCTTAGAGATTATTAAATATTACAACCGGCTTATTAAAATGGACCATAGCAGATTAACATATAAGGTATTTGAGTATGACTTACAAAATATTTCTAATGAGAACTGGTCTGGAGATCTGGCAACTATTCTGAATCAGATTGGTATGACAGAAAATATCTTCACAGGCACTGAAATTGACTTGGATTCAGCAAAAGAAAAGTTATCTGTTGTAAGTGACCTTGATTGGCAAGACTCCATAGCATATAAACCTAAACTACGAACATATACTAAATATAAAGATCACATTGGCACAGAAGAATGTTTAGTAATAAACCTTACAAAACTGCAGAGATCCCTTTTGGCCAAATTACGATCTAGTACACTACAATTGGCCATAGAAAAAGGGAGATAAACTAAAGAAGAATTGTCAAAATGAGTCTGTGTTTTTTGTGATGAAAGGGAAATTGAAGATGAAATCCATTTTGTTGTGCGGTGTCCAAGATATCAGACTTATAGGGATAACTTTTTCACATATATTTGCAGAAATGTTTCAAAGAAATTTATGAATAATGATGCAGTTGATAAATTTATATTTCTAATGAAATTAAATGGTAAACATATTCGCAACTTTGCAAATTATTTAGTGTCAATCTGGGAATTTAGAAAGTCTATTTTATACACTAATAATTAGGGTAATTGATATGTATATACTTTTTATTTCCTATTCTCATGTACACACTTTGTATTAATTGTATGAATTAAACTGCCTTGTAAGCCTTTATGGCTGGGTGTTAGGAAAAATATACTATATAAACTGCATTTCTATATTGTATAACACAACGTCAGTATAATAAAAATTTATCTATCTATTTAGCCTCGTGGAAAAATCAATACAGTGTTATATAATTGTATAACATACTTTCCCGTGGCTTAAAACCAGATGCAATTTTGAAATATTCATAGGTTGTTGCAAACTGGCTCAAAAGCTACATTCTATACAACATTGTAACCTAGCTTCTGTGCATGACTTACTTAATGTTACAACAAATATAAAAGCCAGTAACAACCTAAAGTCACTAATAATCTACAAAATCACACTTCAGATGCAGAATACCACAATTTAACAACTTGATAAAAATGATAGTCAAATTAACTGAAATCAATGAAATGCAGTTGGGTTTGGTCTGTAAGCTTTACTTCAGTTTAAAATTAAATTAATCTGTGAATTTCACTTAACAAACGGAGATATTAATGTGTTAGCCTATGGACAGGCTACGTCACGTTATGCATAATAGCCCCAGTTCTAGTTGGTCATATTTAACTTCCATATATGGTAGTTAGTTCATTTGCTACGGCTAGTTTCCCAATACGGAATAAAAACACGTTATCTAACACTTTTCTTGTGTAATCAAGAGAATGTTGAAATTATCAAGGTACAAGAAGTCACATTCAGATCCATAATTGTTTGTGTACTTAAGTGGACAACCTTTAATACACCTCTTGTGATGAGTTGTTATTGTTAATTTGGAGAAAGTTTCTGACAATATTGTGGCAGAAAACAGTACAGTACATGTTATCGGATAGAAATGTGTTGATATTTCACCAAGTTTTGATCAGGTGAGTTTGGGATTATATAATTTAATTCATTACATAAGTA
Organism: Sabellastarte sp. h YS-2021; assembly: GCA_964017235.1. Classification (NCBI taxonomy): domain Eukaryota; kingdom Metazoa; phylum Annelida; class Polychaeta; order Sabellida; family Sabellidae; genus Sabellastarte; species Sabellastarte sp. h YS-2021. Next base: position 23,084,177 of record OZ024935.1, on the reverse strand, counting down.
GTTTGCTGTACTTACCAACATATTTTATGAAAATTAGCAAGATTCTTTGCAGGTGGCATATTTACATCTTGTCTACACAGCATATTACTGTATACTTGAATTAAAATGTTTGAATTGTTTCAAGTTGTTTATTTACATTAATTGGTACACAAAATGGTGTTCTATAAAATGATATTATAAAATTAAAAATGACTGCTGTGAGTGCGAGATGCAAGGGGTACAGACAAAAAGTAACTGGACAAAAAGTATTGGTCCAAAAATTACTAGGACAAAAAGTATTGCACACTAGGACAAAAAGTATTTTACGTTTTTATTTGAAACAAATTGGAACATATGTCCGTACTAACATTAAAAATACATTGTACGTTAACATTTATAATTTTTTTACACATATATCAGCTGTCCAACTTAAGACTGTTGTATAGTATGCCCTACTCCCTTGAGATCTTCCACACTATTTCCACCATTTTGCATGGTAGCACACAGGTACTTTAGTCTTTCTAGGTACTGGGGACCCTTTGTTGTTTTTTAAACTTTTTTCCTTGATGGTTGTCCATGTGATTCTTGGATAAGATGCTACTTACCTGAGCATACTTTAGAAGAATTTTAATCTTCCACAGCAGGTCCATATACTTTGAAACCAGACAGAATTACAAATAACTGTTTCCTTTCTTGTTTTACCTCTACGGATATTTACATTTAGCAATCACTACAATGCCTTTCAAAGATGGCCTTAATTGCAATTATATCATTACCCTCTTGTCATTCAAACTATGCTTTCATGCTACAAAGACAATAACTTTTGATTTGATGCCACACACCATAGGGAAACCACAGCCCAAGGACCTATGTTAATCTTTCAGCCTAACATAAGATTCTTTGTTGAGCCCCTTTATAGTACACTGTATAATAAAAGTCACATATGGAAAATATAAAACTTACATAAAATATATAAAGTACATGTAATATATGATTTAGTTTATATGTACAAAGAAGTTCTAAATACAAAAATGAAATACTTTTTGTCCTGTGTCTGATACTTTTTGTCCAGTTACGTATACTTTTTGTCCAGTTACTTCTTTTCCTACAATGGAGATGCAAAGTACTTGATACCCAGCTTGTACAACATATAAATTAGTCAATATAAATTTTTTAATATTCCAGTCTTGAATTTGCAATGTGCGCAAACGTTTCCACCATTTGATGGGTATGTGTTGAGGATTATTTGGTATCAACAGTTTGTGTTGTGTGCGTTATGTAAAATAACAGGTTTCCAGGATGATTGAAAATACCAAAAATAAAAATAATAAAGCATACATGAAAGATCACACAGTATATAAATTTCATTGATTTATGATGATTTTTTATGTCAGCTGACTTGTCAGTCAGCTGACATTATGTCGTCACTCTGCGGCGTGGGCGTACGCGTCCGCGTCCGCGTGAACAACTTCTCCTCCAAAACTACAAGGCCTAGAGACGTGCTGTTTTTTTTTAAAAGATACCTTATCTATCGAGGATGAAAAATTGTTCAAGGCATGCAAATCTGTCTGTTCGTCTGTTTGCTAGAGACATTACAAGGGGGGTACCCCCACCAAAAGTGTGAAAATTTCAACACTTAATCACAATTTTCTCAGTGACTATTGCAGGGATTTCTCTCATATCTTGCATATATGTACTAGATCAGAGGTAGATTCTCTTGTGTGAGTATGAGACCTGGATCTGTGTTACTTTTTTTTTAATAAATTTTTTTAATAATTTTTAATGCATTAAAATTCATGAAATCATGCACAAAATCATTTATAACTTGAAAAGTGTTGCATTTAGAGCATTTTGTTAAAATATGTTATTCAGCTACTTTTTTCATAGCTACAATATGGTGAGTAAGTTGGGTGCCTGTCTCAATAGCTAAGTGAGTAATAGCTACTTTTGGGCTTTTCAGTAACTTCCATCATGAGTAAAATCACTTGTAACTTAAAAACTATTGCATTTAGAGAATTTCGTATAAATATGTTATTCAGCTACTTTTGGGTCAGCTATAACATAGTAAAATTTTAGACCTGTAGCTCATGGCATAGCTGAGTAATAGCTACTTTTAGGTTATCACTGTTGAGTAAATCGCTTATAACTTGGAAACTATTGCATTTACAGTATTTTGTTTCATATGTTATTCACCTATTTTGGGATCAGCTATAACATAGTGAAGTTTCAGATCTGTGGCTCATTGCATAGCTGAGTAATAGCTACTTTGAAGTTCTCACTATTGAGTAAATCACTTGTAACTTAAAACCTATTGCATTTAGAGAATTTCGTATAAATATGTTATTCAGCTACTTTTGGGCCAGCTATAACATAGTAAAATTTCAGATCTGTAGGTCATGGCATAGCTGAGTAATAGCTACTTTAAAGTTCTCACTATTGAGTAAAGCAGTTGTAATTGGAAAACTATTGCATTTAGAGAATTTCGTATAAATATGTTATTCAGCTACTTTTGGGTCAGCTATAACATAGTAAAATTTCAGACCTGTAGCTCATGGCATAGCTGAGTAATAGCTACTTTTAGGTCATCACTATTGAGTAAATCAGTTGTAACTTCAAAACTATTGCATTTACAGTATTTTGCTTAAATATGTTGTTCACCTACTTTTGGGTCAGCTATAACATAGTGAAATTTCAGACCTGTAGCTCATTGCATAGCTGAGTAATAACTACTTTGAGGTTCTCACTATTGAGTAAATCAGTTGTAATTGCAAAACTATTGCATTTAGAGAATTTAGTATAAATATGTTATTCAGCTACTTTTGGGTCAGCTATAACATAGTAAAATTTCAGACCTGTAGCTCATGGCATAGCTGAGTAATAGCTACTTTTAGGTTATCACTATTGAGTAAATCAGTTGTAACTTGAAAACTATTGCATGTACAGTATTTTGCTTAAATATGTTGTTCACCTACTTTTGGGTCAGCTATAACATAGTAAAATTTCAGACCTGTAGCTCATGGCATAGCTGAGTAATAGCTACTTTGAGGTTATCACTGTTGAGTAAATCGCTTATAACTTGGAAATTATTGCATTTAGAGTATTTTGTTTCAATATGTTATTCACCTATATTGGAGTCAGCTATAACATAGTGAAGTTCCAGACCTGTGACTCATTGCATAGCTGAGTAATAGCTACTTTGAAGTTCTCAATGTTGAGTAAATCACTTATAATTTGAAAACTATTGCATTTAGAGAATTTAGTATAAATATGTTATTCAGCTACTTTTGGGTCAGCTATAACATAGTAAAATTTCAGACCTGTAGCTCATGGCATAGCTGAGTAATAGCTACTTTTAGGTTATCACTGTTGAGTAAATCACTTATAACTTGGAAACTATTGCATTTAGAGTATTTTGTTGCAATATGTTATTCACCTATTTTGGGGTCAGCTATAACATAGTGAAGTTCCAGACCTGTGGCTCATTGCATAGCTGAGTAATAGCTACTTTGAAGTTCTCACTGTTGAGTAAATCAGTTGTAATTGGAAAACTATTGCCTTTACAGAAATTTGTGCAAATATGTTATTCAGCTACTTTTGGGTCAGCTATAACATAGTGAAATTACAGACCTGTAGCTCATGGCACAACTGAGCAATAGCTATTCTCAGGCACTGGCTGTTGAGTAAATCGGCTATAACTTGAAAAATATTGCATTTGGAGTATTTTGTTAAAATATATTGTTCACCTACTTTTGGGTTAGCTATAACATAGTGAAATTACAGACCTATAGCTCATGGCATAGCGGAGCAATAGCTATTTTCAGGTTCTCACTATTGAGTAAATCAGTTGTAACTTGAAAACTATTGCATTTACAGTATTTTGCTTAAATATGTTGTTCACCTACTTTTAGGTCAGCTATAACAGAGCAAAAATTCAGACATGTAGCTCATTGCATAGCTGAGTAATAGTTACTTTGAGGTTCTCACTCTTGAGTAAATCAGTTGTAACTTGAAAACTATTACATTTAGAGTATTTTGTTAAATATGTTATTCACAGACGTTTTGGTCAGCTATAACATAGTGAAATTGCAGACCTCTATGTCATGGCATAGCTGAGCAATAGCTTCTTTCAGGTTCTCACTGTTGAGTAAATCATTGTATCCAACCTGTAGGAAATCATGGGCTGGGAATCTGTTAATATGGTCCGATTTGACCTTGGAACCCTCCTTCAAGGTCAAATGAGGATAGCCAAACATAAAAGTGCTTATAACTCGCTTATTATTGGTCCTAGAGGTTTGGAATGGAAAACCAACCTATAGAAAATCATGGGCTGGGAATCTTTTGGTGTGGTCGGATTTCACCTTAGACCCCTCCTTCCAGGTCAAACAAAGATAGCCAAACTTAAAGTGCTTATAACTCGCGTATTATTGGTCTTGGAGGTTTGGGATGGTAAACCAACATATAGGAAATCATGGGCTGGGATTCTTTTGGTGTGGTCAGATTTGACCTGGGACCCCTCCTTCAAGGTCAATTGAGGATAGCCAAACTTACAATTGCTTATAACTCGCTTATTATTGGTCCTACAGGTTTGGGATGGTAAACAAGCTACAGGAAATCATGGGCTGGGAATTTTTTTGTGTGGTCGGATTTGACCTTAGACCCCTCCGTCAAGGTCAAACAAGGATAGCCAAACTTAAAAAGTGCCTATGACTCACTTATTATTGGTCCGAGAGGTTTGGGATGGTAAACCATCCTAAATTCTTTGGCTGGGAATCTTTTGGTATGGTCAGATTTGACCTTTGGATCCCTTCTTCATGGTCGAACGAGGATATTGCATTTATAGTATTTCTTTAAATATTTTTAACCTACTTTTTACACTTAAACAATTACCTTGTTACTTTATTTCATAATACCATTTGCAGGGCACAACTTTTTTGTCCTTTTCTTCTGTCAGCTTCGGAATATCTTTCGAACATGCTGTTCAGTTACCATTTACTGTATTTCTGTACAGCCCTTTCCCTGATAATTATGCTTTCCTCTCATTATCACCATCACAAATCAAAAACATTCAGTCAGCTGACACAGTGCCCGTTCACGGGCACTCTCCTCTTGTTTTTCCAGGCAGTGGAGGTTCCGATTTTGAATGCATTTGTGGTATTTCGGATAAATCTGGATCTTTTTTCAGAGCATGAACTGGATCTTTCCAAAATGTAATCCCTATAGTTTCTGTTCCCCAGCTGTTCCCGCAGGAAAATGTCATGAAGACTAGCCCGTTAATTTTTTGAGTAATGTCAATGAAAAAGCCAAAGTCTCACTTTATGTCTGTATTCACTGCTACTCGAAAACTAATGATTTTTTGTGTGGGTAAGGCCTGAAAAGGGGAAGAAGTAATTAAATTTTGTGAATGCTGTGGGTCATACTCTTGGATAAAATCCTAAATTTTTCAACAGTCCCATTTTCAATGGCGTTTCATTTTGCCTATAATATGGGTTCTTTATCTGCCACTATGACCTAGCGGGTAACACACTTGTCTAGGAATTCAGAGGACGAGGGTTCAAACCCAGGTACAGGCAGATACATAGTGGCTCGGATGACAACTTAAAATGGCGGTCCTCTGTCATTGGGTCCTATCCCCAGTGGCAGGCTAAAGAACCTCAAGGACTTTGATAAATGGTCATCCTTGAGCCTCTGTCTTCCAGTTAGGGGAATGTCAGTTGCTTGTGAGTTGGGGCTGTACCTGTGCAGTCGGATGGGTTAAATAGCACTTTGAGTCCTGTAGTATATGGAGGTATTGTGCTGAGTATAAACACACAATACAATACAATACAATAGGGACACTTAGCTGCCTTGGCTGAGGTCTTGATTCCAGGAATGCTTTCCTGTTTTTTTTTGTGTAAACTGTAAACTTTAAATGTCGGTATTCATTTAGGGTTTTACCAGTCATATTGGTACAGTGTGTTGATCTTGGCACTTGTGGCAGTCAAATTCACACAGAGGTGAAAGCTTGTGATAAGATGCCAAACTACTGTTGTAATGCTACAAAGCCGTTAATAAAATGTAATTTTTTCGCGGCAGCTTTCGCCACCAATGAGGTCACTGGTTACGCTGCTGCCTAGGTGGATGTATGTGTTCTAAGAGTGCTTGCTAGTTTCTATTATTATGTCCACCCCCCTGGGGGGTGGATATATTATTTTTGCTTTTTGCGCCGTCCGTTGTCCGATGTCCGGCGTCCGATGTCCGGCGTCACACATGGTTTCCGCTCATTTAAAGGAAAAGTATTAGAGCTATTGTCACCAAATTTGGTATGCAGGCTTATTGGGTCAGTAGCTTGCTTGGGATTGCTTTTGGCTGTTGTACCTCTTTTGCTTACTGAGTAATACTTAAGTACAGCTATTTTCAGTACCCATTGGTTTCCGTGCATTTAAGCCAAAATAATTAAAGATATTTTACTACAATTTTGAATACAAGATTGTTATGTCCATAGCTCGCTTGGTATTGCATTTGGGACTGATAGCTTTGTCAGTACATGAGTAATAGCCATTTAGGTACTTCATTGTGTATTTTCAGTACTACTGTTGAGTAATTTGCTAATATCTCAGAAACCGTAAGAGATAGAGCGATTTCGACAGAATTTTTGACCCACAGGGTATCTAAGGAATGCAATCTATGCAATTTTCCAAAAATTTTCCCCTCCCCAAAAATGGCGGCCATTTTGAATTTTCGAATTTTTGCCAAAAATGGTAAAACACAAATTTGCTTCTATCTCCGTAACCGTGCGAGATAGAGCGATTTCGTCGAAATTTTCGACCCACAGGGTATCTAAGGAGTGTAATATTTGCAATTTTCAAAACATTTTCCCCTCCCCAAAAGTGGCAGCCATTTTGAATTTTCGAATTTTTGCCAAAAATGGCAAAACACAAATTTGCTTCTATCTCCTTAACCGTGCGAGATAGAGCGATTTCGTCGAAATTTTCGACCCACAGGGTATCTAAGGAGTGCAATCTTTGCAATTTTCCAAAAATTTTCCCCTCCCCAAAAATGGCGGCCATTTTGAATTTTCGAATTTTTGCCAAAAATGGCAAAACACTAATTTGCTTCTATCTCCTTAACCGTGCGAGATAGAGCGATTTCGGCAAAATTTTCGACCCACAGGGTATCTAAGGAGTGTAATATTTGCAATTTTCAAAACATTTTCCCCTCCCCAAAAGTGGCGGCCATTTTGAATTTTCGAATTTTTGCCAAAAATGGCAAAACACAAATTTGCTTCTATCTCCTTAACCGTGCGAGATAGAGCGATTTCGTCGAAATTTTCGACCCACAGGGTATCTAAGGAATGCAATCTATGCAATTTTCCAAAAATTTTCCCCTCCCCAAAAATGGCGGCCATTTTGAATTTTAGAATTTTTGCCAAAAATGGCAAAACACAAATTTCCTTCTATCTCCTTAACTGTGTGAGATAGAGTGATTTCGTCGAAATTTTCAACCCACAGGGTATCTAAGGAGTGTACTCTTTGCAATTTTCAAAAAATTTTCCCCTCCCCAAAAATGGCGGCCATTTTGAATTTTCGAATTTTTGCCAAAAATGGCAAAACACAAATTTCCTTCGATCTCCTTAACTGTGCGAGATAGAGCGATTTCGTCGAAATTTTCAACCCACAGGATATCTAACGGGTGTACTCTTTGCAATTTTCAAAAAATTTTCCCCTCCCCAAAAATGGCGGCCATTTTGAATTTTCGAATTTTTGCCAAAAATGGCAAAACACAAATTTGCTTCTATCTCCTTAACCGTGCGAGATAGAGCGATTCGACCCACAGGGTATCTAAGGAATGCAATCTTTGCAATTTTCCAAAAATTTTCCCCTCCCCAAAAATGGCGGCCATTTTGAATTTTCGAATTTTTGCCAAAAATGGCAAAACACTAATTTGCTTCTATCTCCTTAACCGTGCGACATAGAGCGATTTCGGCAAAATTTTCGACCCACAGGGTATCTGAGAATTCTACTCTTGCCAATTTTTAAAAAGTTTTCCCCTCCCCAAAAATGGCGGCCATTTTGAATTTTAGAATTTTTGCCAAAAATGGCAAAACACAAATTTGCTTCTATCTCCTTAACTGTGTGAGATAGAGCGATTTCGTCGAAATTTTCAACCCACAGGGTATCTAAGGAGTGTACTCTTCCCCTCCCCAAAAATGGCGGCCATTTTGAATTTTCGAATTTTTGCCCAAAATGGAAAAACACAAACTGGCCTTAACCGTGCAAAATAGAGTTATTTCGTTGAAATTTTCGACCCATAGGGTATCTAAGAAATGTACTCTTGGCAATTTTCAAAAAAATTTCCTTTTCCCAAAAATGGCGGCCATTTTGAATTTTCAAATTTTTGCCAAAAATAGAAAAACAGGAATTTGCTTCTACCTTCTTAACCGTGCAAGATAGAGTGATTTCGTCAAAATTTTCAACCCAACCAATGCAAAAAGGCATGAAGCTGAAATAATTTACATCTACACTAATAAATATTTAAGCATCATTGATATATTTTACAAATGAAACAGGGTCTTGTAAGACTACTGTACAATTTGGGCAAGGTTCATGGGGTGGACATTACACATGATAATGTGTGTTCTTCTTTGCTATCCTGTTTCTATTCGCATCTACTATCAACAGGGCGTCCTATTTCTAGTTCTTGAAGGTTTTAGTATCTTTTTGTCTTGTTATATGTTTTATTATTACAGAAATTTTGTTTTTTTATGCACAGGGAGGCAGGGAGAATTTGAATAGAACCTTTGTTTGACCACTTTTCAGATATAATACTCGGGGCTCCGTGGGGTAGCGGTTAGAGTGCTTGCCTTCGACCTTAGAGGTTGCCGGTTCGAATCTTGGCCCAGGTACTTCATGTTGGAATGTTGGTAGTTACTTGCCGATGCCTGGTGGTTTGCAGTGCAGAATCTTGACCAACTAGTATGCACTGGTTCCTCCACCCCTAAACTACCTCTCTCAATATGACCCTGGCTGTTGAATGCAATGTAAAACAAAAAATAAAAAAAGAATTGAAACATATATATAATTCTCATTATAATTGTTCTTTTATAGCGCTTAATATCTTAAAGACAGACTCTAAGGTGTGTCGTACAGAAAAGCAGAGATCCATAATCAATTGACCTGTAAATCAGTGGGGATCAGTACTGTGGAGAAAAAACTGGGAGAAACCAGAAAACTAGGGTGGGTAAGTTTTTAGAGATAAGTTTAAAAACTTCTTTCTGAACCAAGAGAGAGGAGTGGCTGAATGTACATCATCAGACAGATCGTTCCTGTCATTGAAGCATCACATGCAAAGCTGAGACCAATATGCTAAGAAGACTTATACACGGATGAGGCAAAGTGTGGGACCACAAGCACCTCACCGTCCACTTGACTTCTAAAATTATTTTATATACTGTGTCTAATTTTAAGAAAAAGGTTCAAAATATTTAGGATAACCACTTTGTCGGAACTTTTTGTTGGAATGTTCAATATCCTCCTTAGCATTACCCCTGCAAATGGTATTTCGTGAACCTCACGAACGTTGGTGAAGTTTGTGAATTTTTGTCATGAAGTTGGTGAATATCTACACATGTACTTGATGAATGTCATTTCATTCATGAAGTTCATGCATTATTTTTTGTGAAGTTGACAAAGTATTTTCTGACTAGCTCTGGTTTATGAACTTACTTCATGATATTCAGAAACTCAAGTTTCGTGAAGATGATGAAGTTAACAAAGTAAGTCTATTTAACATCCCATCAGTTGATCTTCATTAAGTAAATTCATAAAGTCAAACTTTTAATTTTACATAAAGTTATACTTGGAAAGGTATTATTATTTCAGATATTTATGGGAAATGACTACTTTCACATTAAAATGAAAGAATTGAGCTAACTGATATTTAAAATATGTAGTTTGTATAATATTAGATTTATTTCGCCTCAAACATTAACAACAACAACAACAACACCTCTCCTCTGGTTGTGCAAATGCGTTCTTTTTCTGCCTATTTACATAAAATATTTCCTCTACCCCATGTGTTTAATTGCACTGTAGACTTTGATGCACATCAAAATTAAGTACAAACTTTTAAGTTTGTAAATAAAAATAATAATAGGCAACCAATAGAATTACCTTATTTAATGTGTACTACATTAGAATCTGTATCATTTTGGAAAAGTACTGTATTCTTAGCAGTGTATGATTTCCACTTTGTTTTTATTTCTTTCCTGTAGACAAAACCATGGACCCAGAAGATATGAACTATATTTGTACTCTGGATGACGCTTCCATTAAGAAGGCTAAAGAAGAGTTAAATGAAGATCCGCAGGACAGGCTAGCAGCTGTACAGGCTCTCAGAAACTGGGTCAAGGAGCAGCCACACATCACCTGTCCTGCATTAGGTAGATCTGCTCTTCTAGCATTATACAAAATAAATGATTTGTTCTGTTGGAATTAATAATGTATGGAAAATTTCATTGCTGGAAGGAAAAGTTTGTCATTTGTGGTGTAATGTGCAGCCTTCTACCAAAAAAGAAACACCTGAAATAACTGCTAGAAATTCTGGGAATTATTCAAGACCTATATATTGTAGTCATTCTATATTATATATATAGATATATATATATATTGGCCAGGTATTCAATACTATTCATGTAAATAAAGGTGCTTTAAGTATAATGTGCATTGTTATGTACTATTCCAAACATTTTTAGAAATCTTTATGCAAGTAAGAGTATACAAGAGTTAAAGTTATGAATAGGTTTACAATGGTCCTTAAACTTTTACATTTGTCCCATTTGAATTTTAAATACATATTTTGTCTAGTCACAGTAACATTGACTCTGAAGATATGTTTAAAGCCAATAAAATTATAACGAGCACTCAGAGAGTACAAACCCCACCAAGGCATGTGTGATTTTTTAAACATGGGCCGATAGTAAGTATATGGGAAAATCCGGATATTTGAGTTTTTATTACCCAGGTGGTGAGCCAGATCACTCTCAAAACTTGAAAGGTTGCAAGTTGGATCTAGAGGCATCTTCTCATTTTTGTCATGAGAATACAACCAGTAGTATTTGAATAATCCCACTAAACGAGACAAATAAATGGTTGTGAATTTTATACCTTCTTAGTGGAGGTAATTTATTGAGATCATTTGGTGTATTGAACATTTCATTGCCAGATATAATTTTATAGAATTTCTTGCCAACTCCTACTATTCCTGATACTGTAAATATATTAATACCTTTTCAGATTTACAAATGCATCCAGACATATTACATATCATTAAAGTGATGACAAGAATATATCAGAATTACAGATTAAGAAATATTTGAATAGAATAAGGTGTACTCAAAAGTGATATGAATTTTATAATCATGGAAGTATAACAGGGTTCCCACATTCTTGATAATCCTTGAAAACATTTGCTTTATTTTCAAGGCCTTGAAAGTGCTTGAATTTGTTAGTGTCCAACCTCGGCATCTGCATCATCTAGTTTATGTTAAAATCATGGGACAATAAAGAATTTTGTGGGAGGAACGGACAGCTAGAATGGGAGGTAAAGGAGGCTGTGTCTTAAAATATATCCTTGAGAATTGTTGTTGTTAACCTTGAAAATCCTTGAAAATACCTTGAATCCAGTTATCAAAAGTCTGTGGGAACCCTGTTTAACAGTGAATGAACAAGTGAAAATTTAAAAACAAGCCAAGAGCATGTAGAGAGTGCAGACCTCCGCCAAGACATGCATGGTTTATATCAGAACCTTATCTCTCTTTTCTAAAGGAAAATGGCTCAATAATAATTAAATGGTAAAATCCAGATCTTTTGATATTTTTTTATCAGTCAGAGACCCAGATCACTCTCAAAATTTAATAGGATCTAAGTTTGGATCAAGACACATCTCATTTTTTCCTGAAGATCCAACTAGTAGTAGTTGTGTAATCCTGCAAACAAACAGACAAACAGACACACAGCCATGAATTTAATACCTCATTGGCAGAGGTACTTAGTACAGTTAAAATATATAAAATATACAATATTATGAATATGGATATGTACTGTAAGTAGATGGCCGAAGTTTGAAATCTATTGTGTTAATGATCAAATCCTGCAATGCTTTCACGGGTTATGGTGATTTACTTTCACCAGCTACACATACAGCAAAGCTATACCCATTGCACTTCTGATGGCATCCCAATAATTCACATGTTAATGACAGATAACTGAATGAACAGAAGTAAAGCAATACACAGAAAGCATTTCAGTATTGTCTGTTTGATTCAGATACTTCAGCCCTGCTGATGTTTCTACGAGGCAGCAAATTCAGCCAACTGAGAGCAAGAGAAATGTTTGAGAACAACCTTAAATTGAAAGAGATTGCACCTGAATGGTTCAAGGACATAGATCCAACTGAAGAAATCCTGCAAGATATCCTGTCTTTGGGGTTTGTACAGGATCCATCTTTTTGGATCAATTTGTTTTCCCATGTACATTATTCTCTGCAAGTACATATTACAGTACTTATCGAGTACCTGGCTACTTAAATTGGCACTTAGCTTACAAATTAGAAATTATATGTAATTGAAGTTTTGCAAACTGAATAACTTGATCTGGTACTTCGTTAAAATTTTACAAAAGTATGACACTTGATTAGAAGAGTTTGTGTCGAAAATAATTTTTACTCCACAGACTTAAAGATTGTGCATGTATGCATGTATAGTTTTCACACATGGCATCTGGCTGGGGGGGGGGGGGGGGGGAGGAATGTTCCTTGAGGTATGTTGTTGTGCAACATCGTAATGTGATCTTTCACCTTGGCTCTGAGCATTTGGTGTTAAACAAGGTCAAAGGGGGTTTCGGTCTACTCATGCGACTTTCTATGGTTATTGGTGACAGTGATGTCATCAAACTTAGCAGGTCATCTCTTGGCTGTATTCTCTGTTTTGGATTCTGTGGAGATATACAAGTTATTGGAAGATCGTTTGTCTTTTTGCTCTGTGATTGCAAAATATAATTTAGCTCTCCTATATTATCAAATTTTGGCAAAAGGTGGTTTGTTGTTGAGCTGTGTGGTTTGCAGATTTACCTTGCCCATTTCTATTATCTAGTCCATGTGAGTGTATGTGATCAATCATCTGAGAAGCAACAACCCATTCAACTAGTTTGTATTTAAAGCACAAGCCAGGTACAGGACGATAATTGTTTATATCATCACATGGCAAAGAAGCCTTTTTGATTAGTGGGGTAACAACCACTTTCTTGAAACTCTCTGGAACAAGGCCCTCAGACAAGGAGCAGTTTACCAATTTAGTTATTGATGGAAGAAGAATATTAAAACATTTTTTTACAAGAAAAGTGGGCCAGGGGTTCAACATGCAAGATTTTGTAGATTTAGTGATAATTTGAGAATATTTCCTGAATCCTGAAAATCTTATGAGAGAAAAAGAGACCAAGTTGTAATGTTTTTAAAATGATTTATACAGTGTAAGGTAACATACTCATTTGGCCAATTAAGTGCAAGTTTAGTTGTAATGTATCACTAAAGCAGAAAGTAATATTGTTTTGCACTTTTAATTACAACAGATATGTGATGCCTCTTCCAAAGAGAACAAAAGATGGCTGTGGTATTTTATTGTACAGACTAGGTATGTGTTAATAATTGTGCAGTTAGACTTGCACAGTTTGCTCACAATTTATAATTCAATGATTATGCTTACATGTTGATTGAATCTACTCAAGACTCTGAGTTAATTCAGAATAAACAAATATAGAGTGAGTTAAAATAAAAGCAGAAACAAAACAAGAGCAGTCAGAGGGTGCATACCTCTCTGCCAAGGCCAAACACCTCTAATATTGTTGAGTGTAGTGATAAAAAAATTCCAATAAAAATCCTCGATTGAGATGATGACCTAGATCACTACCAGAATCTAGTTGCCTGCTCCTTGTGCTATATTCGATATTTCCTGAAAATTTCATCAAAATTTGTCTGTAACTTTTCCATTTATTTTACAAACAAATAGACAAATACATGCCACCAGTTAAATAACCTCCTTGACAGAGGTAGTTATCTGTTGATAAAGGGACAGATTAAAAAAGTAAAAGTTTTGCTTCATTCTTTTGGAACACTGACTTTTGTGGGTTTCCCAAGGTTACTTTATATCTTTTCACATAAGGAGTGTTCCAAGGGCATAGTTGTCTGTAATCCCAAAATGTGGTGACATTACGTTTTATTGCTGCAGTTCAAATTCCATCAATAAAGCAATTAAAAATGTTTATTCTCCCATTATAGGGGACTGTTTTGTAGAAAATAAAACTGCAACATTATTGGGGTTAATATACATTTTTATTTTATTGATGTATCTTGTTGTATATTTATAGGTATATTTAAAAGTGCATCTTTAAAAGGATCTCTCTGCATACCGGATATTCCAAAGTGTTCTAAAACTAGGTATTGAGAAGGTGCCACCTCTGCTCTACTCAGCTATATTTATTTAAAGGGGGAATAAACTATAAAAAGAATACCTTTATATAACTCGGTTATCCCAACATGTGGTGACATCTAAAAAGTAAATGTAGACAAAAAGTACAGAAAAAAACTAGTCCGGATTTTTCCATTTACTTTTTATTACTTGCCTTGGTGGTGTTATGCGCTGTCTGAGTGCTCTTGTATTATTATTTATTTTATTATTATACACGGATGTAGATGAATGTAATTCATATATAGTATGTATTGTATGTGTATGAAAGTGTGTTTAGTGTATATTATTGGGACTGGTCCTCACCATTTGTCACTTGTGGGGGCCCAACCCACACAGAGGTGACAGCCTGTGATTAGATGTCAAACCTGCTAACCCACTAGGCCACTGAGGACCTCGTAAAATATATGCAATAAAGTCAACTTGTATCTGTTTGTAAAGTTGACACTAGACACTAAAGGCTCTAAGTGAGAGATTGTTTTCTTGAGGAAAAACTCTTGAGAGAGATTGAATATGACTGAAAAGCTACATGTATAATGATTAAGCAATATTAAAACAAGGCCAAAAGGTGTTTTGGTCCCCTAACGTGAGCGCAAAGCCATCAGTGAAACGAGTAGTGCACTAGAATTTACAAAAGTCTCGTGACAGAAAGAAATTCCAACTTAGATACATCCCACAGCTGGTCCCAAACTGAGACGGCCACCCATCCAAGTACTAACATAGCCCATTGCCATTTAACTTCAATGAGCAAACAAATAGTCATCACTCTGTGCCACAATTTCTGAAAGTCCGATGCAAGAAGGACATATGTATGGGAAACAGACGAAAGGACATGTGTCCTTTTAGGTATTGTAGAGCAAGAGAGGGAAATTCAGAATGCAGAGGTGTTGTCAATGTCATCAAAGTCCGGAGACAAAAGGACATATGTATGGGCAAAAGCCAAAAGGACGTGTGTCCTTTTAGCTATTGGAGAGCAAAAGAGGGAAATTCAGAATGTACAGGTAAATTTCATCAAAGTCTGGAAACAAAAAAATAAATAAATAAAAAGTGATCTGTAGAAGATCACTTAAAAAAACTGATTAGGTTAGAAATATGGCACCATCCAAATTCTTATGTTTCAGCTGCAATCCCTCCTCTACCCAAGAAGTACCCTTATGACTCTGTGATGCGTACTGGGATGCTGATTGGTGCATTGATCTCCCAGTCAGAAATGACTCAAGTCAACGGCACAGTCTTCATCTTTGACTTCACAGGGATGACCTCGGGTCACATGACCAACATGATGAACAGGAAAGCTCTGGAGAAGTTCCACAAGATGTGGACGGTTAGTGGTGTCCAGTAACTAGAAAGCACTCTTAGAGTGCAAACCTCTGCCACACTCTTGTGATTATGAGATTCACTATAAAACTGTAAAGGACGTAAATACTTGGATGTGCAGACTTGGGCAATAATGTTCTCATTCTCCAGTATCGTGTGCTATGGATAAGTTTAGTTGCCTTTGTGAAAACAAGTGCATTCATTTGGTATGAGATAAAACAGATCATAAATCAGTAAATGCATGTATTTACTGAACATTTTAGAGAATACCTGTATTTACCAGCCAAATCAGTAAGTACGCATATTTACTAAAATTTTCTGTGAATACGCATATTTACTGATTTCACATGTTTACTGTAACATACACATTTCAGTAAGATGATATATATGTAGCCTACTAACATGTTATACATATCATTAAAATACAATAGTGATGTCACTCTATTGTTAAAGGAGTACATTCATACCACAGAATGTACTGTTTTTTTCTGAATGTATTGTTTTTGTAAAAGGAGCCAAAGTTCAAAGCTTGACCATTTACAGTTTGGCCTTCAAATATGGCTACATTTTAAATTCCTGTATCAGTATTTACATTCTTCAAAAATGCATTGAAAATAGACTATTTTGTGTGTGATATTCGTAATTTTAAGATAATAGAAGTTGGGATTTTACAAAATATGTGACAAAGTGTTAACATTTACCTACAATATTTTTTTTTGTTGTTGTGTAAAACTTTAAAGGGAAAATATTAAATATACCAACATTTAAAGGTTCTACATTTTGTCAGACTGTGTGTTACATGCATACTCAGTCTAACCCCATATCTATTTGGCATTCTAATTTCTACAGTTATTTTTTTAAAAGTTTTTATTTAGGCTGAATGTTTATAATTTGAAATATTTACAACTAACAGCAATGTGATAATTTTGGAAATTAACTAATAATATTTCCATGCTATGAGAAACATCTGTTAAAATTTAGAAATAACTTGAAACCAAAAAAAACTACTAGCATACTATTATACAGTATTTTAAGTCAGAGAAAGCACTTGGAACAGTAGATTTGTAGTACAAATGTACTCAGGCCTTCAGCCCTCATACATTCATATTTTTGAATCTACTGTTCCTTGTGCTTTTTCCATGACTGAAGGATATTTTTACATGCCTTCTGTAATTTTTAATCTAAATTCATGTGGAAATCTAAGATAAATATTGAAAGTTTATATTGAAAGCCCTTCCTATGGATGTGTTTCACATCTGAATTTTGGCATAGCATAGTACCATATGGACTTATTTTACTTATTTTTTCACTCAAAGTGGGGGTTAATAAATGTAAACATTAAGTAAAGTTTGATAAATACAAGATATAGTGTGTTACTAGACAAAATTGACAAATGTCTGTAATTTTGAGGCTTAATCATTTTTAAGTGTCATATAGGCTTCCAAGGCGCATTGAAAATCATGAATATTTGTCTCACATTTGTAACTGTAATTTTCAGAAAAATATTCCAGGCAGATTCAAGTCATTTCACTACTACAATGCAGGGATGTTCTTTGAAGCCATGATGGCAGTCACACGGCCATTCTTGCCCAAGAAATTCCAACAAAGGGTAAGCAAATCTTGCAAATAGGCTGCTTTTCCAGACACAGTCCAAAAGACTAATAGAATATGTATTTAAACCAGATATGTAATTGAAGTTTTTATTAATCAGTTTAAAATACAAGTGGAAGACTCTTTTAACCATCCAGTTTGGGGTTTGCATCCCATGCAATGGATGGTTGAGTATAGGAGTCTAAGGACTTCTACAAGGCAGCATAATTTAACGTGTATGTCCCCCTTAGCACATCAGGTTGTTTCCATATTTTCTGTCACTGTGGCCTAGTGGGAAACAGACTCCTCTACAAGCACAGAGTATGTGGGTTCGGACCCAATTGCTGGCAGATACATAGTGGCTAGGATGACTACTTAAAATGGTGGTTCTCTATTATTGGGTCATATATCCCCAGTCGCAGTCTAAAGAACCTCAGCACATCCTTGAGCTTTAGTTGTGTACTGGGCTGTACTTGTGCAGTCACAGTGGGTTGAATAGCACTTAGTGTAGTACATGGAGATATTACACTGAGTGTAAAATACAACACAAAATAATAACAATATTAGGATAGACCCCATCATTGCCATCCAACATGATGCCATGATCTGGATTCAAACACAAGGCCAGAACAGTGAGAGCCAAATGATGAATTGCCACACTTGTTATCCAATGAACCACTTTCTCTATCAGGTAGTCTTTTGCATCATACATCTATCAAAATCATCCTTCCACGGTGACCAAAATTAAAACAGTTTGTCCATCACTTTCAGTTATCACCTTTTACCTCTAGGGGTCCTGTTGGCACAATGGTAACACGCTTGCTCTCCACTTCTGAGGTGTGTGGTTCAAACCCCAGATGCTTTATGGCAAAGTTGGTAGTTGCTTACTGATTGTTGGCAGTTTATAGTACAGAACCTTGACTAACTGTATGTACTGTAAACTACCTGTCATGATATGACCTGTGCAGTGTTGAAAGCGAGATTCAGACACAAATAAATAAACTAGAGATTGCGTCTTGACGCAGTGTATCCCCGGATGGGACATGGTTGAAGCGTGACATACAGAGTATTATGGTTGACACAAATATACCCCTGTCTTTATTGGAGCAACTTGTACTGACACTAAGTAAACAAAATGTAGATGTAGAGCATTGGAGAACCAATACAAATTGTATCCACCAGAAAGAAAACTCACCAAAGCCAATCAACCATCACTTAACCTTGAAGGAGGAGCCCAAGGTAAAATCTGACAATATCAAAAGATTCTTAGACCATGATTTCCAATAGCTTGGTATGACATTGCAAACCTCTAGGAACACGAATAAGTGAGTTATAAGCACTTTTAATTTTGGCTATCTTTGTTTGACCTTGAAGGAGGGATCCAAGGTCATATGTGAACACATCAAAAGATTCCCGGCCCATGATTTTGCTATAAGTTGGTTTACCATCCCAAACCTGTACAACTAATAATAAGTGAGTTATAAGCACTTTTAAGTTTTGCTATCCTTGTTTGACCTTGAAGGAGAGGTCCAAGGTCAAATGTGACCACATCAAAAGATTCCCAGCCCATGATTTCCTATAGGTAGGTTTACCATCCCAAACCTCTAGGACCAATAAGCAAGTTGTAAGCATTTTAAGTTTGGCTATCCTCATTTGACCTTGAAGGAGGGATTCAAGGTCAAATCTAACCACACCAGAAGATTCCCAGCCAATGAATTCCTGTAAGTTGGTTTACCATCCCAAACCTGTACGACCAATAATAAGTGAGTTATAAGTAATTGTGTATGGGAGAGCTTCAGGCTCCGCCGGCTCCGCATTTTGTTTTCCTTATAACTCTGTAACCGTTAGGCGGATTCTTTTCAAATTTGGCAGGTTTAGGCAGTAGCCTTGGGGAATTTTTTTGAATATGCTGCAGTGACATTTCAACCAATCAGAGAGGTCACATGATCAAAAATGTCTTTTTTCGATGGGGAAGCTTGTCCGGATGATAACTTGAAAGGAATTTTATCAATTCACCTGAAACTTGGCAAATACATTCATTCTATTAAAATCTAGAAATCATTAGATTTTGGCATTGATTGGTTAAGAAATGGCCGAGTAATTAATGATTAATTAATCATTATGAATTTTCCAAATAAGGAAAATACAAAAATGCTTATATCTCGAAAACCGTGCTAGATAGAGCGATTTCGATGAAATTTTTGACCCACAGGTTATCTCTGCGGAGTAGTTATCCCAATTTTCAAAAACTTTTTGTCTCGCCAAAAATGGCGGCCGTTTTGAATTTTCGAATTTTTCGCAAAAATTGCAAAACACAAAAATGCTTATATCTCGAAAACCATGCTAGATAGAGCGATTTCGACGAAATTTTTGACCCACAGAGTATCTCTGCAGAGTAGTTATCCCAATTTTGAAAAAAGATTTTGTCTCGCCAAAAATGGCGGCCATTTTGAATTTTTGAATTTTTCGCAAAAATTGCAAAACATAAAAATGCTTATATCTCGAAAACCGTACTAGATAGAGCGATTTCGACAAAATTTTTGACCCACAGGGTATCTCTGCAGAGTAGCCATGCCTATTTTCGAAAAAATTTTGTCTCGCCAAAAATGGCGGCCATTTTGAATTTTCGACTTTTTGCCCAAAAATTGCAAAACATAAAAATGCTTATATCTCGAAAACCGTGCTAGATAGAGCGATTTCGATGAAATTTTTGATCCACAGGGTATCTCTGCAGAGTAGTTATCCCAATTTTGAAAAAATTTTTGTCTCGCCAAAAATGGCGGCCATTTTGAATTTTCGAATTTTTCGCAAAAATTGCAAAACATAAAAATGCTTATATCTCGAAAAGCCTGCTAGATAGAGCGATTTCGACGAAACTTTTGACCCACAGGGTATCTCTGCAGAGTAGCCATGCCAATTTTCAAAAAAATTTTGTCTCGCCAAAAATGGCGGCCATTTTGAATTTTCGACTTTTTGCCCAAAAATTGAAAAACACAAAAATGCTAATATTTTGAAAACCGTGCTACATAGAGCGATTTCGACGGAATTTTTGATCTTCGGGGTATCTCTGCAGAGCAGCTATGTCAAAGAGCTTTCACTTGGTGAAGTTTTAGACCCATAGCTAATTACTCACCTACTCAAAATGAGTAAATGCGAATTATCTCTAAAAGTATTGCAGATAGCCAATTTTTCTCAAATAACTCATTCACCTACTTTTGGGAGAGCTTTCACTCTGTGAAGTTTCAGACCCATAGCTATTTATTCACCTACTCAAAATGAGTAAATGCTAATTATCTATAAAAGTATTGTGGATACCCAATTTTTATGAAATACTCATTCATCTACTTGTGGGAGAGCTTTCACATGGTGAAGTTTCAGACCCATAGCTAATTACTCACCTACTCAAAATGAGTAAATGCGAATTATCTCTAAAAGTATTGCAGATAGCCAATTTTTCTCAAATAACTCATTCACCTACTTTTGGGAGAGCTTTCACTTGGTGAAGTTTCACACCCATAGCTAATTATTCACCTACTCAAAATGAGTAAATGCGAATTATCTCTAAAAGTATTGCAGATACCCAATTTCTATCAAATAACTCATTCATCTACTTGTGGGAGAGCTTTCACAGGGTGAAGTTTCACACCCATAGCTAATTACTCACCTACTCAAAATGAGTAAATGCGAATTATCTCTAAAAGTATTGCAGATAGCCAATTTTTCTCAAATAACTCATTCACCTACTTTTGGGAGAGCTTTCACTTGGTGAAGTTTCAGACCCATAGCTAATTATTCACCTACTCAAAATGAGTAAATGTGAATTATCTCGTAATAGTATTGCAGATAGTCAATTTTTCTCAAATAACTCATTCACCTACTTTTGGAAGAGCTTTCACACAC
Organism: Sabellastarte sp. h YS-2021; assembly: GCA_964017235.1. NCBI lineage: Eukaryota > Metazoa > Annelida > Polychaeta > Sabellida > Sabellidae > Sabellastarte > Sabellastarte sp. h YS-2021. The sequence goes on along the minus strand of OZ024935.1, from coordinate 23,062,897 downwards.
GAAAATGAAAAATTGTGAATATCTCGCAAAAGCTATTTCTTCTCCTTTAATGCTCGGCGGGAGATACACACCGCGGCAGTGGTCTTGACAAAAATTTTTGTCTCCCCAAAAATGGTGGCCATTTTGAATTTTCAAAGTTTTTGCAAAACACAAAAATGCTTATATCTCGAAAACCGTGCTAGATGGAGCGAACTCAACAAAATTTTTGACCTGCTGGGTATCTCTGCAGAGTAGCCATGCCAATTTTCAAAATATTTTTGTCTCGCCAAATATAGTGGACATTTTGAATTTTTTGCAAAACACAAAAATGCTTATATCTTGAAAACCGTGCCAGATAGAACAGACTGCGCTGACTTTGGTTGCCACAACAGTATAAGGCTAGAAACGAAGCATTTTCTTAATACTTTAGCACTCAACCTAGCACTTAACCTTTATATCCTTTTCGGGACGCTTTGTTTTTGCTATGCAAAAACATTATCTTTTTTTTTTGCGAGCGATCCTCTAGTTTTAAGTTTGATTATCCATGTTTGACATTGAAGGAAAGGTCCAAGGTCAAATGTGACCACACCAAAAGATTCTTAACCCATGATTTCCTATAAGTTGGTTTACCATCCCAAACCTCTAGGACCAATAATAAGTGAGTTATAAACACTTTGAAGTTTGGCTATCCTCGTTTAACTTTGAAGGAGGGGTCCCAGGTCAAATCTGACCATATCAAAAGATTCCCGTCCCATGATTTCCTATAAGTTAGTTTCACATTGTAAACCTTTAGGACCAATAATAAGTGAGTTATGAGCACTTTTAGGTGTGACTATCCTCTTTTGACCTTGAAGGAGGAGCCCAAGGTCAAATCCAACCACACCAAAAGATTCCCAACCCATGATTTCCTATAATTTGGTTTGCAATCCCAAACCTGTAGGACCAATAATAAGGGAGATATAAGCACTTTTCATGACAGACAAAAAATGCCCATGGCGGCCATCTTGCTTTTTCAAAATGAGGCCCAAAATATTTCCAGTCAAGATTTTGTAATGCGGAACATGTTCTGCGAATTTGAGATCTCTACCTACAATATCCTTTGCTCTAGAGGGCCAACAAAAGTTGAGTAAACATCCATGGCGGCCATCTTGTTTTTCAAAACGAGGCCAAAAATATTCTCAGGCAAGATTTTATGGTTATGGATATATCCTGCAAATTTAAGAAGGCTAGCTATAATATTTTTTTTTGTTAGAATGGTAACAGATAATAATAAAGGAGGTATATGGCCTCACAGTCTAAGGTACCATTTTGAGTCATTTTAGCAGGCCTAAGGTGACCTTGAAAACAATACCCAAGGTCAACAAACTGGATGCTGGTACTCCATGATGTACTCAACCTCCAAAGCCATTTTCAGTAGTATCCATGCAATATAGTCAGCATTAAGTGTGAAAATATCTCCAAAAAGGCCAAAAATGGCCTCGGGGAGGTACTTTGGGGGTTTGTGGATGACCTTCAGTGAAGAGCTTCAAGGTCAAATTTCTGCATGCTTACAGATCACATATACATGTATTATATATACCAGCCATAGGGATGATCTAACTTTCTGCATATGATAACTGGGCCAAATTGTGAAAAAATGGCCAAACTCTGATCTTTAGGAGGCCACCAGTGACCTTGAAATTGAAGGTCAAGGTCACAAAACAATAGGGTTTGTGGCATTGCCCATATATACCCACATACGAAATTTGAAAGGTCTAACTAAAATATTTTTTAAGTTATCGAATCCAAAAGGAAATCTCTGTGGCGGCGGCGTGACCATACTGAATCCTAAGTATCCCCAACTTTCATGTTGGGATACAATAAGTAAATTCACCTCTAGGAAAATGGTATCAGATCATGCCCCCTAACCCAAATCAAAAGTGGGAAAGTAGGCAACTATATGCAGGGACTGAATTAATTACGGTGTAAAATCTTTATCAACTAGTACACATAGTTTTCCTCCCAGTCTCTGAACTCTATATTGCTGTATATGCAATGTGTTGAAATGGCCAGTAAAATTAAAAGAGATGTTATCAATTATCAGCACATTATTATGTCCACCCCCTGGGGAGTGGATATATTAATTTTGTTTTTTTTCCAACGTCTGCTGTCACTATCTTTACCAAATTTGGTATGCCGGATTATGATGTTGGTAGCTTGATTGGTATTGCTTTTGTTTATTATAGCTATAAAGCTAATTGAGTAGTAGCTAATTACGTATTTTAGTAGCTCTTTTGTTTCCATGCATTTAAAGGAAAAGGAATCAAGATATTCAAACCTAATTGGTATGGAAGATTATTGGATTAATAGCTGGCTTGATATTGCTTTTGGGAGTAATAGCCACTTAGCTACTTAATTAGCTGTTTTGAGAAATACACTATAGTTTTCTGCTCAATTAAATGTAAAGTACAGGAGATATCTTAACCAAAATTGGTGCAGAGAATTATCGGGTCCATAGATTGCTTAGTATAGTTTTGGGGGTGCTCCGTAGCTATGTTATAAATAGCTAATTTGCTATTTTGAGTAAATACTTGGTGATGTTGTGTCACTTGGTTTCTGCTCATTCTAAAGAAAAGTATGTTAGATATCTTTACCATAATTGCTATACAAGATATTTGGGTCAATAGCTTGCTGAGTATTGGTTTTGGTGATTATATTTTTATAGCTAACTGAGCAATAGCTAGTTAGCTATCTTGATTGGCAATTTGGTATCAGTGCTTTTAAATTAAAAGAAATCAAGATGTTTGAACAAAATTAGGTATGGAAGATTATTAGGTTAATAGCTTGCTTGATATTGCTCTTTAGCTAAGTGAGTAAGAGCAATTTAGCCACTTAGTTAGCAATTACAAGTACTATTTAGTTTTCTGTTCAGTTTAAGGAGATATCTTAGCCAAATTTTGATAGGGAGGATTATAGGATCTCATAACTTGCCCAGTATAGCTTTGGGAATGTTATAGGTCCATAACACTGCTCTTAATAGCTAAACAGCTATTTCTATTAATATTGTTCTAATTTTTCATCATGCTTTGTTGTGCTCAATTTAAGGAAAAACGTTTTAACCATCTTTATCAAATTTCCTATACAGGATTGCTTTTAGGAGTCATAGCTCTATAGCTGAGTGAGCATTAGCCACTTAGCTATTTTCAGTTACACTTAGTTTTCTGCTCACTTGAAGTTAAAGTGCAGGAGATATCTTAACAGAGTTTGGTATAGAGGGTTATAGGGTCCATTGCCTGCTCAGTAACGCTTTGGGGTGCTATACACCCATAGCAATTTATTAGGCCATAGTAGCTAATTTCCTATATTGAGTAAATATCTTATCACTTTTTCATCACACTTTATTTCAACTCTTTTAAGGATAAGTATTTTATCTATGTTTACCAAATATGCTATGCAAGGTAACACAGGGATAATAGCTTGCTTGTTAGTGCTATTGGTTACCATAGCTATAGAAATTTAGTAATGGCAAATTGGCTTTTTTGAGTAGCAATTTGGTTTTCATGCTTTAAAAGGAAAAGAAATCAAGATTTTCGATGAAAGGTTGTTGGATTAATAACTTGCTTGATTTTGTTTTTGGGAGTCATAGCTCTATAGCTAAATGAGTATTAGCCACTTATCTATGTAATTAGTTATTTTCAGTACCACTTAGTTTTCTGCTCACATAAAAGAAAAGTGCGGGTGATATCAGAACCAAATCTGGTATGGAGGATTCAGCTTGCTTGGTATTGCATTGGGGTGTTATAGCTCCGTGGCTATGTTATTAATAACTAATTTAGTTATTTGGAGTAAATATCATCATTTTAGATTATTGTAAATTAAATCACAGACTCAGCTAACTTTCCCCAAGTTACAATGTGTTTACTCAGTAAACAGTAAACTTTACTGTTGTACAAAGCTATCTCTGTAGATATGTGAGAAGACGGTAGTTTTAGTTAAATTAGTTGTCAAAGTGTGGAATTTCCCGAATTTCGGCCAACATCTTGAATTTTGGCAGAAAACAAAAATGTCATCTCTCTCAAAAACCATTAGAAATAGAGCGATTTTGAGCAAATTTTGGACCCTTTGGGTACTAGAGAAGTTATAGGTAGTGCCTTTGAAAAATGGTCAATTTTCCAAATTTTGGCTGCCATCTTGAATTTTTGTGGAAATTGAAAATTTCGTTTATCTGGAAAACTGTTAGAGGTAGATCGACTGAGCAAATTTTGAATCCTCTGGGCATGAGAGACATTGAATGTAGTGCCTCTGACAAGTAAAATTTCCCGAATTTCGTCTGCGATCTTGAATTTTGGCGGGATTAAAAAATCTTTTATCTCAAAAACCATTAGAGATAGAGTGATTTCAAGCTAATTTTGGACCCTTTGGGTACTAATTAGCTTAGTGCCTCAGAAAAAAGTTGAATTTCCCAAATTTTATTTGCCATCTTGAATTTTGGGGGGAAAAATGTCATTTATTTCAAAAACCATTGTACCCCGTTCACACTACAGGTAGTAGGCTGTATTGGTGAAACGTCCCTGTTCTTGGACCACCGTCTGATGTCCGTTTGCAAACTTGTGAGTCAGTGGCGAACCGTCCATTACCTTGTGAGTCCTACAGAAGTTTTAAACTGTTTAAAATTTCGGTCTCTGATTTCGGTACCGTGAGCATGCACTGACAATTTCGCACTTGTGTGTATAAATTTCTGACTACAGGCTAACCGAAGGTGTGGTCCAAGGTGTACATAAGGTTGTGCTTGTCCGACGGCTACGAAAGGTGAGTTACGGTTAATGGAGGTTGCTTTTCAGTTACCAACCTTTGTAGTACTGTGATTCTACTGTTTTTGACGGTTATGAAACCATGTCCAATCAGTGACCCACCGCCTAGTGTGAACAAATTGGACAAAATGGGGGGACCAGGGAGGCAGTTCTGCCACCGAGTAAAACTTCTGCTGTGGGATGTACCCCTTGTAGTGTGAAAGGGACATTAGAGATAGAGTGATACTGAGCTAATGTTGGACCATTTGGGTACTAGAAACCTCAGATATAGTGCATGTGAAAAAAGTTAAACTTCTCGAATTTTGTCCCCCATCTTGAATTTTTGCAGGAATCGAAAATCCATTAAAGATACAGCAATTTTGAGCAAATTTTGGACCCTTTGGATCCAGTTTCCCAACTAATTCCAGTTTCCCAACTTAGTTTCCTTCCCTCTTGGTCACATCCACAACTCCGGATTACTGACCTTCCCTTTGTGGGAAAGATATTGCGCCTGTAAAGCAGTAGATTAGATTAGTTTGGAAATCTTAGGTTTAAGGCCTCTGAAAAATGTTGAATTTACCAAATTTCAGCTGCCATCTTGAATTTTGGTGGAAATTGAAAATGTTGTTTATTTCAAAAACTGTTAGAGATGGAGTGATTTCCAGCAAATTTTGGAACCCTTAGGTACTAAAGACACTAGATGTAGTGTCTATGAATGTGGTGGAAATAAAAAATGTCGTTAATCTTGAAAATCGTTAGAGAGACAGAGAGATTTTGAGCAAATTTTGCACCTGTTGGTTACTTGAAACCTTAGATAAAGTGCCTCTGAAAAAAAGTTGAATTTCATCTGCCATATTAAAGTATAGTAGATATCGAAAATGTTGTTTTTCTCAAAAACTGGAAGAGACTTAATTGTGAGCAAATTTTGGACCCTTTGGATACTAGAGACTTTAGATGTAGTGCCTCTGAAGAAAGTTGAATTTCCCAAATTTCGTCTGCCATCTTGAATTTTGGCAGAAATTGAAAAGGTCCTGTATCGTGAAAACCGTTAGAGAGTGCCTCTGAAAAATGTTGAATTTCCTGAATTTTGCCCGCCATCTCAAATTTTGGCTGAAATTGAAAATGTTGTTTATTTCGAAAACTGTTAGAGATAGAGCGATTTCAAGCATATTTTGGTCCACATGGGTATTAAGGATATTAGGTATATTGCCTCTGAATGTCAAATTTCTCAAATTTCGCCCACCGTCTTGAATTTTAACTGAAATTGAAAATGTCAATTATCTCAAAAACCATTTGAGATATAGTGATTTTGAGAAAATTTTGAAACAATACAAAATGGCATGAAGTTGAAATAATTTGCATATAATAATTGCACAATCATTGTTGATATATTTTACAAACAAAACAGAATCTTTCAAGACTACTGTACAATTGTGCAAAATGTTCATGGTGTGGACATCACACATGATAATGTGTTTTCTTCTATGCTATCCCGTTTCTTTTCATATGTTGCAGCTACTCTTAGCAGGGCGTCCTATTTCTAGTATTTAATTATTATCAACTACCATTCTTTTATCTCTTTCCAATTATTATTATTAATCTTTTATTTCAAAATGTTATCAATGTGTTATCTTCAATTACTGTCAATTATCAATTTATTATCCCAGTCACATATCACATAGTGATTATTTTATATCCAATTACTCCAAATTGTCGGTTATTATCTAAAAATAATAATTGTATTAGATAGCAGTACTATTTCGAATTACTAGTGTATTTTATCCCATTATTATCAATTATTAATCTATTATCTCTAGCTGTTATCCATTATCATTCTATTATCTGCAGATAAAGACCCATGACACTCTGGAGAGTCTTTACAAGTATGTGCCTATGGATCTGTTGCCAGAGGAATACTTGCCAGATGATTACACAGGACCCAATGCTGGACCTCTAGAGGACATTATCAGTGAGTATCAAAATAGAAGAAATAGCTTGGTGTTGTGTATTTTAAATAATTATTTATCACAAAAGAAGACAAATCACTAAAATCTGAACCTGTAAAATTACGGTATGTCTGTTGTGTTTTCTTGAGTGATTTCAATCTTTTAAAGTCTACTTCACGAAGGTTGTTGCAATTTCATTGTCCACAATTTGGCTTAAATATTGAGTAAAATATTCAGGAGGTCAAGATCTACCTACCAATTCTTCCACAGGTTCAGTGTTACTTTGTTCTTTCATGTTGTACAGATTTATCTACTTTTATTTTAACAAAACAACCTCTGTTATACAAGATGCCAATTTGTTTTCAAGTACATACTAAGCATATCATTTTTCTGTTTCTTCGTAGTGGTTTGGTTCCATTAATTTACAGTTTACTGTGTTAAATGTTTAGTCTTGTATGCTTTTTTTAAATGTGCCTCATAAATAGTGCACTTTCTAAAAACCTAACATTCTATGTGTCTAACACTCACATTCTAAAAAAAATGCACAAAAGGTTTAAAAATCGTTAATAGACAAAGCAATTTTGAGGTGATTCGGTTAACCCTTCATGGGAAAAGTTATATGATAAAACTGAGAATGCTTGAGACTGCACAATTGGGTAGGTCAAAAGGCAACTCACAACAGTGGAACAGGGGTATAAATAGAATATGCAGCTGAATCGGCACCAGACAAAAATTTGCAAAATCAATGCTCTCATCAAGTAAGCTATATATATAAATTTTTTCCACGATTTCTTTCATAATAATCACTATGATATTTTCTAATTCCAGCCACCCGGATAACCTACTAAATGTATCTGAAAGCATTGAACTGTCATGTGACTCTCCAGCTGTATCAAAATCATTGATCGTGAATTGTTCTTGCCCCACGGCCTTTAAAGACTGTGTGGGTATTGTTTTCACCCATGGCGTTCAGCTGGGCGGTTGGGTGGGCGGTCAGTCGGATGGATGGTGGACACAGTAATCTTTTCCAAGCTGTATCTTAGAAACCATAAGGTGTAAGAAGTTGATACTTAGTAGGGACATTGGTTTGGGTGTAAGGGTGCAATGTAATGGTGTAGCCTTAATTTGTCCTTGCTGTAATGACATTGAGTTTGAAATTCCTGTCTGGGCTATATCTCGGAAATCATAAGGTGTAGGATGTTGATACTTGTTAAGGACATTGGTTGGGAGATGAAGGTGTGGATGTTAAAGGTGTGACCTTGATTTGACCTTTGACCTTGCCATAGTGACCTTCACTTTTAAAATTCTTTGGACTATATCTTTGAAATGGTAAGATGTAGAAAGTTGATACTTGGTAGGGACATTTCGTTGGGGATGTAAGTGTGCAACATCATAGCGTGAAGTTGATTTGACCTTGCCGTAGTCACCTTGACTTTTAAAATCTTGTCCAGACCATATAAGGTGCAGTAAGTTGATGATTAGCAGGAACACTGGTTGAGGGTGTAGATTTGCAACTTCATACTATGACCTTGATTTGATCTCAGTGACCTTGACTTTTAAAATATTGTCCGGGCTGAATCTTGAAAACTATAAGGTGTAAGAAGTTGATACTTTTTAGGGACATTAGCTAGTGGGTGTATGTGTGCAAACTCATGATGTGGCCTTGAAATAACCTTGCTGCACCTTGATCTTTAAAATCTTGTTCAGACTATATTTTGGAAATCGTAAGGTGTTAAAAAAGTGATATTTGGTAGGGACATTGCTTGGGAGTGTAGGTACGCATTGTTATGGTGTGACTTTGGTGTAATGTTTAACTTTGGCTTTGCCGAAATGTTTTCTGCTGCCATATTTGAGACATGCCTCTATCACAAAGATGCATGGATTGCTGTAATTAAGTATTATATGTACTTTTGCCTAACTGTACAATCTCCTTTGAAAGCTATACTTCAGTTAAGAAATTTTGCATTTTCATAACTTTTAGTTAACTAAATGGTGTCATCTTGCTATTGAATTGGTACTTTGTCTTTACATATTTGCTGTCTGACATATTATTTTTTCCTGCACCTTTACATAGTTTACACTGTCTATTCTGAATGTCTCCTGACCTTTTTCCTGTTTCACCTCCTCTGTATCTCATGGTGGTATATGCTATTTCGACAGGCTGTAGGCTACAGGCATCTCTGATGCTATTTTTCGACCTGCTATTTTTATGTTGGGTGTAAAAACCTTAAGTGTTGAGAAATTGGAAAGTCTATTTAAAGAGACTGTTTTCTGCAAGACCATTTTTAAGTTAAAAATTTTTGCCTTCACATAAAGCTGTATCTGTTTAGTGGCTGACTTTTTTATTAACAGTTTTTGTACTAACCATGTTTTATTTGTTACTAACTTTGTTACTTACTATTTGTAACTAACACAACTCACTAAAACTTTTGTACAGAAAATGTTAAAAATACCACCTCAGCCAAAGCCTTTGTGGAAGAGATGAAGTGGAAAACCAGTGATGCATTTTATGTCGATGAAAGCAAGAGAGAAATCAGTGAAACGACAGAGCATTTCAGAAAACTCACAGTGGAATGATATTAACAAGATCTCTGAAAGAGGTCAACTGACTGAGAAAAACAAATACTAACATTAACTAATTCTTACAATGAAAAAGTGTCTAAGAATAAGAATGTTTTCAGAATTTCTATGAAATGTATATTTGCAATAATTTTTTGCCACCTTCATGTTGATCAGCAATCAAAATACTAATACAGATATTGTGGGAATTTGTCATTATTATTCCTTCAGAAGTGTGAAAATTCCCATAAATTTCATAATTTTTATTCTTGGAAATTTTTTTTACTTCAAGACTTTTCTCTTCCAAAAAGTCTGTTTTCTCAGAAAATTTCTAAGAATAATTCTTAGAATAGGAATTCTGATGAATCTGAGCCCTAGTTTCATGTAGATTAAAGCATGTAAAAAGATATATGCAGAGTGCTACCTTGGTGTGTATATTTATGATGCATTAATCTTATTTTAGGCAGTATTGGCTACAATTCTAAGTGGTTTATAAAATCTCTCATTCCTCTATGTAAATACCACCTGTAGTATAACTGGGGCATTCTGGTACCATGATATTTAAACCTGTGTCAACATGTGATAAGCAATGTATTGTGATAACCTGAGTAATTGGTGCCGGATTGGTGTACCTTTCTCTAGTTTAAAGGCTGTACATTGTATTTTTAAAATATTTTACAGCTACTCTTAATATATTTATACAAGAAACAGCATAAATGTGATATTAAAACATGCAGACCAGAATTGGAATTGATTGGAGTTTTGTACATATGTGATATGTATAACATTGTTATTAATTGCCATCTTAAACACTTGTGAGTTTTAATTAAATAATTCTATCATCCACTTTTTGTCCACCTGACTATTCTCTTGATATTTTTTATCTTGGGTTTAATGTCATGTTTCCGCATTTTCCAAGAACAACACACACAGTCATTCTTAGATACTGTCTGAGTTGAAATTTTCACTGGTCATTAATTTAGCTATTGACCTGGGATAGTGAAAATTAATTCTTAGTGAAATATTAAATCGTATTCATCTCTCAGGTAAAAAGCAGCCATTAGTGAAAATTAATTCCAGTGAATTTCTTACACATACAGAATCAATGAAGTTTTCTTGTAGCTAACATTTCTACATATACAGTAATCAGTGTTTCAGATGAACAAGAGTCCATTGTATTCCCAAATATTAAAATAATTGAGACAACATTACATACCACAACTCTCTAATGTAACCTTTTTAAAGCTTTTCGCAAGTCCTGAATATGTTTTTCAACAGAACTACAATTTATTTTCCTTTTAAAGTTTGAAGCTAGATTCAAATATTATAATTTGTACTTTCATTATGTCTTTGTAAAGACTAAAAACTAAATAAGTATGTATCTTTTGTGCAGGTAGAGGTAAATATGTTCGGAAGTAGAAGGCATATGCACATGTCCACCAGGGAGGAAAATTTGGGATTTCTTTGGTTTCCAGAATATGATCTGGATCATTCCCGAAATCACTGGTTTTACCCAAGTAACATTCATGGAAATGATAGTGTAGTGTGCCATTGGATAGAGTTCATAATTATAATACCTAGATTTAAGAAAAGAGAAGATTAAAATTGATAGACACTTGTCCAATACACTCCAGTTCCAGCATGGGGTCCCTCAGGGTTCAGTCTTAGGCTGACTCTTTACCCTTTACACAACTCCTTAAAATTATATCCAAATTCATTGTCTTACTTACTTACTGCCCGTTTTGACTAGTGTCATGTAGGGCAGCAACAAAGGCTCTCCACTGGTGGTGGTCTTTTGCCATCCTTTCCACTGTTCCCAATGCATTGCCCAGGCTTTTTATCTCCCCTTTGAGCGTTCTTCGCCAAGTTATCTTGGGTCTTCCTCATTTGCTTTTACCCTCTGGTGTCCAGTGGAGTGCTGTTTTGGTGTGGGAAGCAATGTCTTTTCTGATGACATGACCTATCCATTTTTACCATAAGGCAGTATAAAGTAATCCTTTGGGTGCCATGACTTTTCTTCAAAGTATTTTACAAACTATCTTTCAGGTACCAGGACTTATCTTGTGCACTCTTTTGTGAAAATAGAGCTTGCCTAAATAACAGCACAAAAATGATAGGGGCTTAGTATTACTCAATGAATTGCAGCATTCAGGATCTGGTTGTAAGACCAAGCATTTTGGTTGTACGACCAATATTTTTATCTATGGGGAAATAATGTGGGTTTTTTCTGTTTTCCTATATGGACAGGTTCAGTCTAAGCAACACTGAGTATAAAATCTGCTAGCTCTTACAATTAGTCTCAACTGTGGAAAAATGGTTTAATGTAATACATAACTGACTGAAAACACTGCTTTATGTTTCGTAGTATCAGACTTTCAATCAGACAGTACTTTTTGATGTCTGTTTTTTACACCCACAAATTCGCCAATAGACTTAAAATGCATGAAAATATTATATTGAATTGGATGCAGACTTGCTTACTACTCCGGAGTAGCTTTTTGCTTAGGGCTTATATTTGTGTAATATCTTCTTCAAAAATGTACACAGATATATGGTATTCATAAAGTACTCATACATGTTTGGAGATATGAGCTCAACCAGTAGTCTTAGCAATATGCTGATGTAAAAGCAAGTGTACGTAAGTGTACATTATATAAACTAAAAGTTTATTATGTAAACTGAAAAATTTTCCCTCTCAAACCTTAAGCAAGGCCAAGTGGGGAGTACCTTACAATTTACCATTACACGAGACTTACCTGTTGAAGTTTGATAATAGGGATTACATGAGATAGGATTGGCTGAGTGACTGGCACATTTTAAGATGAGTTTACCCTTGGGTGGGCAAGCCTTTTCATCACACAATTTCACAGTCCTATCTATGGAGTTTAGAATAAATCTGAAAAAGGATATATACTTTGTGTTGGCCTGAGAGTGGATTTTGTTGCATGAATCATAAACCACAGGGATTGCAACAATTTCACTGTTTTAACCACATTTTTTGTGGCAACATTTAAAGTCTTTTTAAGAAGATCTCCTATTTTGTGATCATTTGCTTTAATCTCTTCATGTGGAAACCTCAGGTGGTTATATCTAGGACTATCCTGTGACCTTTTATTTCATGCAAAAATAATATTGTTAGAGGTTAATAATTTTCACTTTGAAAAATAAACTGTTTCAATCTGCAGACAGTCAACATTGAGATGTGTTATGATTTTTAATTGTTTCATCAATAAACAGTGAGAATTTTATCTGAGTTAAGCTAGATACATCTTGTGTGAGGATTTTTTGGGAGCCTCTGGTTATGTGGTTTGTTGTGGCACTGTATTGTCGGTTGGGCTAGCACTGGTAGCTTTTAGAAAATGTGCTTGTTTTTGTAATAGCTGTAAAGGTCTTTCCTCACTGTGAAAGTTTGCTTGAGGTCTTTCACAGTTTTAGGCAGGTCATATCCAAACAGCAGTAATGTGACAGGCCCTTTCAGAGATTTTAGGGTAGCACAGTCCCTTTAAAAAACAAACATAATATAGTCACATCATTCACTCAGATTAGCAATGAGTTTTTGCCTTTTGATGACAAATATTTCATCAATTCATATGCTATTTGGGCAACTGCTGTTGAGACCCCGCAAAGACTATCTAAATGTTGGAAAGTCTATTGTCTTTTATCTTTATAAATTTGTCACACAGTGCCCAAACTTCATCAGTGCAACGTTATACTATTACTGAGTCACATTTTTTTTAGTCAACTAGAGATCCTACTTGGCTATATCATTGTAACATGGGATAGGATTAGAATCGCATTTATTCATAATGCTGGCAAGTTTAGGGTTTTGCAAATCTGAGTTTAGCTTATTTTTGGCCCCCCAATGGCAGATTCGATTGAGGACAGAAAGTTATCTTCATCAGAAGAGTCCTCTTCGAACTCCTGTTCAGCCATAATGGAGGCAGCAATTCCAAAACTTTTAACACTTGTATTCCAGATTTGTGAGACAGCACATGTGCACTGCACAAAAGCCAAGCCAAAAGTGCCAGTCACTCAGCCAGTCCTTTTACATGGGATTACTTTGTGCAAGAGTACAATGCGATAGAATGTAAGATCCAAGTACTTTATACTTATGACCCACTACCACCTCTGCTGCCTCCACCAAGTCACCTCCAATCAAGGCTTTGACCCCCTGATTTGCTAGAAGTTAAAGACCCAGTGGGTTAGCAGGTTTGGCATCTAATCACAGGCTGTCACCTTTGTGTGGGTTTGACTCCCACAAGTGACAATACTGGGACCCTGTCCCAATATGACCCTGGCTGTTGAATGGGACATAGAACACCCAACTTTGACTTGCAAAAAGTCAAGAAGATGATGTCCATTGTGTTTACCCTCTTCTTTTGCATGGCATATTTGGTAAAACAGTAACCATTCTTTTGGCTATAATGTATATTGAAAGCCTTTTTGTATATTCCAAGCATCTGTATATTTTGGGAGATATTAGCTGAGCAGAGAAAGACAGAGGGGGTAGAGAGAGAGACAGGAGTTTGATATTACAGCCAGTATATGCAAGAGTACATTACACAAGCTGAAAATATGTCCCCATTACACCGAAACTTGATCCAAGAGCACTGCTAGCTGAAATGGTTGTATTTGTAATCAGTTCTGTATATGTATATGGGGTGAGGGAGCTAATTGTTTTTTTCACAATTTTTTTCTGTTTAATTTTTGAATGCAGTGTGTTTGTTACTTGTAATTAGCCATTTAATGTTTATTCCATCTACATGTGCATGTGCAATTTTCTATAAATTCTAACAATAACACAGTAACTTATAGCAATTTGCATATGTAGATGTCATGACAGAAGCTCCAATCCTGTAAGATATGGAATGCTGTCATCAGAAGCTTCAGTTGCATCTTCTGTTAGCATCCAAATGAAGGTTTAGAAAATAATAAAACATATTGTACTTGACGAAACTTTTGTGGATAATTTGACATCTGTAGTATTAAGAAATCAGAAACCTCAATATACTGGTAAAAAAGATATGTGCACAAGTGGTTAACGAGTGTGGTATTTAATCCTTTGACACTTGCCTCTGTTCTCTGGGTTCAAACCCAGCTCACAAAAATGTGGAATTCACTGTGAGCCTGATAAGACCTTAACTGTTGAAAGATGCATGAAATCTCAACTTTGACGTTGTATTTTTGATCACTTACAGAACAAACCAAGGATGCCACAATGGATGAGAAGTTCAGAAACCAGGTCTTGCATTTCACCAGTAATGCTTATGCCGTGGATTATACCAAGAAACCAGTGGAAAAAATCCAGACTCATTTCAGAAAACTAAATATCAGTTAGAAACACCTCTTGGATCTTTTGTACTTAGGTTTGCAGAATTTCCCAAACCTAGAAACTGGTGGGTGCAATGCTGCTGACAAAAGGGAGAGTTTCCGTAGTTTTGATCAGTCATAAAGTCACATTTTCGCAGCTATGTTGAATAGTTTTTTGTCACCCTTTATAAACTTCCTTGTGGTTCTTTAGCCTGTCAGTGGTTGTCGGACCCAATGACAAAGGATCGTCATGTTAAGTAGTCATCCGAACCACTTTGTATTTGCCTGTACCTGGGTTTGAACCCATGTCCTATGTGTTCCTAGGAAAGTGTGTTATCCACTGGGCCAGAGTGGCAGGTATATTAAACACTGTAAACAAGCCAACCATATGTGTGTATTTCATATTATTAAGCGTCCCTGAAAGGGCGCTTATTTGGTTTCGCCTCAGTTTCCTCGCCGCCGCATTATGGTCTCCCTTGAATATCTCCCTTATTATTGCAAGCTTTTAAACCGTATTTGGCAGTTATATACCTTAGGCGTGGGAAAATTTTACCACATGCTTAAATTTGACCTTTGCTCTTTATCAAGGTCACATGATCAAAAAATAGTTTTTTTCGGGTACACCCGCCCGTCATCGCAGTTCAGGAAAATCTACTGACTGCAGAGGCTTGTAACTTCATACACATGTTTATACTATCAAAAACGTGAGCTGAGTAGATTTTGGGAGCAATCCGATGAAAATTGACGGATTTATGAGTGATTTTCTCAGGTACCAATCAGAAAGCTTAAAATTCATGTGAACCCCCTATTATCTTCTTAAGTATTGCATTTAGAGCCAAAAAATGCATTGGGAGGTAGTAGGAAACCATATGTGGAGAGTCTAGAAAGCAAGTCAAATTCCCTGTAGGGGTCAAACTGGGGTCATAGAATAGCCAATTTCATCTTTTCCCCTTATATCTCCTTTATTCTTGCTTCTAGAGCTTGAGAATGTATTAACAGGTATTGGGAAACCATATGTGAAGAGTCTAGATAGCCGGTCATATTTACCCCCAGACCGTCCCTTATGGGTAAAACTGGGGTCATAAAATAGCCGATTTTGTGTTTTTGCCTTTTATCTCCTTTATTCTTGCTTTTAGAGCTTTAGAATGTATTAAGAGGTATTGGGAAACCATATGTGAAGAGTCTAGATAGCTGGTCAGATTTATCCCCGGACCCCCCCCTTATGGGTCAAACTGGGGTCATAAAATAGCCAATTTTATGTTTTTGCCTTATATCTCCTTTATTCTTGCTTTTAGAGTTTAGAATGTATTAAGAGGTATTGGGAAACCTTGTGTGAAGAGTCTAGGTAGCTGGTCAGATTTACCCCTGGATCCCCCCTTATGGGTCAAACTGGGGTTATAAAATAGCCGATTATGCGTTTTTGCCTTTTATCTCCTTTATTCTTGCTTTTAGAGCTTTAGAATGTATTAAGAGGTATTGGGAAACCATATGTTAAGAGTCTAGATAGCTGGTCAGATTTTCCCCCGGACCCCCTCTTATGGGTCAAACTGGGGTCATAAAACAGCCGATTTTGTGTTTTTGCCTCTTATCTCCTTTATTCTTGCTTTTAGAGTTTTAGAATGTATTAAGATGTATTGGGAAACCTTATGTGAAGAGTCTAGATAGCTGGTCAGATTTACCCCCGGATCCCCCCTTATGGGTCAAACTGGGGTCATAAAATAGCCGATTTTGTGTTTTTCCTTTTATCTCTTTTATTCTTTTAGAGTTTTAGAATGTATTGAGAGGTATTGGGAAACCTTATGTAAAGAGTCTAGATAGCTGGTCAGATTTACCCCTCCACCCCTTTTATGGATCAAACTGGATTCATCAAATAGCAGATTTTGTGTTTTTGCCTTATATCTATTTTATTCTTGCTTTTAGAGATTTAGAATGTATTCAGAGGTATTGGGAAACCTTTAGTGAAGAGTCTAGATAGCTGGTCAGATTTACCAGATAGATGTGTTCAAAGCATTGTGTCATAAACTTCTTGCCTTTCTAAAGGCTCACATTTTACTATGCCTTTTTCTAAAATGTAAATAGATATATGGCATTTATAAAGCACTGTTACTCTTTAATTAAGTGGTTTTATGGTGTAACTTTTGACCTATTGTAAGTATTGATGCTTTATGCATTCTTAGCCAGAGCATTTCTTCAATTAACTTTTCGCAATTTATGACCATAAAAAACAAAATAAAGCTTAAATTTTTGTTTCATGTTAATGCATGAACTTCCACACTGTCTGCTTAACTTTCACTTCTTCTCTCAGCACTGCATGTTTTTATTTTCAAAAACCTTTTTCTACTGTATATTATATTGCAGTGAACCTTTTTGGGACGCTTAGTTTTTGTTAGCAAAACATTTTTCTAGTTATTATTACTTCTGCCAAGTGCAAGCAAAGGAGTTTATGTGATTTATGGTTTCTGCTTTTTTGTGTGTATCTCTGTATTTTAACAAGTAAGCAGGTCTTGGTGTAACATAGAACTGATTTAATTTTGTGGATGATCTGCAATGAATTCTGCATTGAGGATTTTATAAAGTGTTTTTTTCATTGTTGTGAAATCTGGCATTGACATGGGTAGGGTTGACGTCGCTATATTGTCTAGATATAGAAATGATGCAATTGTTCAGGCATTTATGTAGGTAGGGCTGACACCTTGTAAATTACTGCTGAGGGCTTTTATGGATACCAGGACTGTCTTGTCCACTCATAGCACCAGCCACTGAATTTTCAATGGTTGACTGTTCTAGTCTAATAACCACTACTTCCCAAGAGAAGTGTTTGAGATGCCTTATCTCTCCAGATCATTGAGCGTTTTATAAAAGCTGCTTACTTTTTAACTTTTATAATATCACGATCACATGGCTTCATGTAATGCAAATGATTGTAATTTATGATCTAAACTGGCTAATTTATCTAATTTTCTCAGGTGCCCAAAACTAAATGCAAGCTTTGAGATCTCCAAGCAATATTAAAATATATATATATATATATATATATATATGATAGGTGATAATAGAAGACTTTATAAACTCATCTGTTGATTTACTCTTTTTGAGTTTTGTTACATACAATTATGGAGCTGTTCCACTGTCCCAGTTGGCGTTCCAGAACTACTTGCAAATGAAAATGGGGACTCTGAAACGTTTGAGCATAGAGCGGAACAATATTTATATCCCCAGACGAAAGTCGG
Organism: Sabellastarte sp. h YS-2021; assembly: GCA_964017235.1. Classification (NCBI taxonomy): domain Eukaryota; kingdom Metazoa; phylum Annelida; class Polychaeta; order Sabellida; family Sabellidae; genus Sabellastarte; species Sabellastarte sp. h YS-2021. The sequence continues at coordinate 23,045,104 of OZ024935.1, read as the reverse complement.
GGATATATTGGATTCAGGTCCGTCGCGCCGCCGCCGCCGCCCCCGTAGAAATTTCCTTGTGGACGCGATAACTCAAAAACAAATTAATATTTTTTTTTCAAACTTGGTACACATGTTAAGGGTGCCCAAAGGAAGATCCCTATTTTAAGGTGACCTTAAACTCCCAGTAAAAAGAACTTATGGCCACCTTAAGGTCAGAAATTGGACTTTTGGCCACTTAGAGCCCTGTAGGTCACAAACTATGATGCTCAGCTGGCTGAAATTTTACCTGACAACACATTAATATGTTCTTAGGACATGTACCGAAAATCACGACTTTAAGTTGAGGAGAAAATTGTGTTTGAGGCCCATAAATACCCCCACTTAGGGATTTTTTGCTATACTTTTCACATATTTTGCCCTATAATTTGGAAGTGGTAATTCTGATGAGTCTCAAACTGCGCTAGGTATAACTTTGATATGTAATCCTTGTCTGTAGAAAATTTTAGGGCTGTAGGTTTACCCAAAGGGGTCGACTTAAGGTCTCAAAAGTGCCCACAGAGACCCAATTTATGCACTTTTTGCCACTTTCAAGCACTGTAGCTTTCAAACTATGTCTCTCATCTAAGTTAAATATCATCTGGGAATATATCTATGTGTTTTCTTATATGTGCCCCAACATTTAGGCCTTTAATAGACAGTTAACCTATGTATCAGGACCATAAACACCCACCCGAGTGACCCTTATAAGACATTTTTCACATCTTTTTCCCTGTAACTTGGAAATGGTAAGTCTGAGAAGTTTCAAACTGTATTAGATATATATTCTGTGTGTAATCTTAGTATGTAACAGATTTTAAGTCTGAAGTTTTAATTTTGAAGGTCAAATTGAGGTCTCTAAAAGGCTCCCAAAGACCCAATATTTGGACTTTTTGCTACTTTTAAGCTCTGTGACTGTCAAACTATGTGACTGATAGAGCTCAAATCCTATCTGGGAAGATATTAGTATGTTATTTATATATGTGCCAAAAATTAAGGCTTTAAGAAGACATTTAACCTGTGTATGAGGACCATAAATCCCCACCCGAGTGACCATTTTTAGACATTTTTCACATATTTTGCCCTGTAACTTGGAAATGGTAAGTCTAAGAAGTTTCAAACTGTATTAGATGCATATTCTATGTGTAATCTTAGTATGCGACAAATTTTAAGTCTGAAGCTTTAATTTGAAGGCCACATTTAGGTCTCTAGAAGGCCCCATAAAGACCCAGTATTTGGACTTTTTGCCAATTTTAAGGCCTGTGACTGTTAAACTATGTGACTGATAGAGCTGAAATCTCATCTGGGAATACATTATTATGTTCTTTTTACATGTGCCAAAAATCAAGGCTTCAAGTAGACATTTAACCTGTGTATGAGGACCTTAAACACCCACCTGAGTGACCCTTTTAAGACATTTTTCACATATTTTGCTCTGTAACTTGGAAATGGTAAGTCTGAGAAGTTTCAAACTTTATTAGATACATATTCTATGTGTAATCTTAATATGTAACAAATTTTAAGTCTGAAGCTTTAATTTGAAAGCCACATCGAGATCTCTAAAAGGCCCACAGAGACCCAATATTTGGACTTTTTGCCACCTTTAAGCCCTGTGACTGTTAAACTATGTGATTGATGGAGCTGAAATCCCATCTGGGAATGCATTATTATATCCTTTTTACATATGCCGAAAATCAAGGTTTTTAGTAGACATTTAACCCCCTGTGTATGAGGGCCATAGACACTCGCCCAAGTGCCTTTTTGGACATTTTTTCCGTATTTTGCCCTGTTATTTGGAAATGCTTAGTGTGACAAGTCTTAAACTGTATTATATATAATTTTTGTTTGTTATGTATGTCCCCCAAAAAGTTTCAGATCTGTAGTTTAATTGCTAAGGTCTCTTTAACAATTGTAAAATGCCCACAGAAACCCAATTTATGGATATTATGCCACTTTAAAGCCCAGTAACTGTCAAACTATGTGGGTTATAGAGCTGAAATCTTTGAATTTTTAAAAGGAAATGCCTGTCTATTTAAATTTTGAATATTAATAATGTTATGGCTCTCTTAGTCTTTTAAGAACTTATTTTTGTGTGTTATACCTCTGCTTGCTGAGTTTTTAACTTTTTAAAATGAAACTGGTTAAACGCCGGTTAAACATATTCAAGTAGACAAAATGGACACTTTAAGTGAGCTTTAAGTCCCAATATTAATGAAATTATATCCGTGTGTAGTAAAACTAAGGGATTTTTAACCCTCAACTAGCCCAGTTTTATTCAACTTGCCTCAGTTAATTTTGACACAGCTCGTACAGTTATGAACTCATTTCAGTTGATAATCACATACTTAAAATTCTCAATTCTTTTTGTATTTGAGTACCCCTTTTATATAGATTGTTTGTTTACAATTTATGCTGTAGCACTCCATCTCTTTGAGAGAACATGTAAACTGTGTAAAAAAGATGTAGAAGATGAGATACATTTTGTTTGTGTTTGTCCAGCTTTAGAGCTGATTCGTATGAAATATTTCAAAATTTTAAATATAGATAAATCTGAATTATTAATAGATCAATTATCAAGGGTATTAACTCATATGAATGTCAATATGGTTATTAATTTTATTTTTGATTTGTGGCAAGAAAGAAAAAGTAAATTATATTGTTAATTTTTATATATTGAATTGCTGTCTTTATTTGCTGTATCTTACCTCAAAATATGTTTGCTCTATTTGTTATTAACTCTCTATTTAAAGTGACTTATAAGCCCATATAGGGCTTGGTATTACTTCAATAGTTTTTGTATAATCCTTGTCAACATAATACATGTCACTATAATAAACTAATAAACTAAACTAAGTCCCAACCCACATCCCCCACCCGGATTCCCCCCACCCACCTCTGGGACCTCCAGCTATATTGAGTGACACTAAATAAACAAAGGTATTTAATGATATCAGATGAGAAACAAAGAACTCAATGGGGTTGCAGATCTTGTGTAATAGTGAGAGAGGTGTGGAGAAGGGGAGAGGGGTGGGGGTGGGAGGTGGTGGGCTTCATTACATATAACACAAAGGGGAGTCAGAACTGAGATTGTGTCACATATTTAGGTTGCATATATATGGACCACATATATAGGTATAGAGGAAATGAATAACTGAAAACAATTTGCAAATTCTAAAAATAATATAATAAAATAATAATATAAATAATTTTTTTTTAAATAATATTTTAGTTGTGAACAAATATAGAAACAGATATGCGCTTTTGGGATTATGAATTTTAGAATGGACATTGAATCATCAATCATTTAAATACTTTGAAGGAAGATTGAAAAGTATGATGAGTTGAGTTAAAAATAATATTTTATTTGTCAACAAATATAGAAACAGATATGCTCTTTTGGGATTATTATTTTAGAATGGACATTCAATCGTCAATCATTTAAATACTTTGAAAATAGGTTTAGAGTTATCATTGCAGGAAGATTGAAAATATAATTTGAGTTATGTATTCGGCGTCTGGGGATACACCATCTTCCTTGGGAAGATATAAACAGAGTAGATTGATGTGCTGAAGTTCATATAATAATGGGTAATTATGTTTTTAAAAATTCCCGATCAAAACCTGTGGCGTGAGTGATGACCTATCTGGGGATATGTTGGCGCCGAGTTGGCCCAATCTAGTTGTGATGATAGCATGATGATAACATGTGTTAAGAAATGTCAAAAACCTTTGTAAATGAGCATTTTTCTGTCCTGGGCAACAACCACCATTTTTTTCTCTCGTTGTTCCCTGAGTTGTGGGTGTTTGTGGCCTATCTTAGTATTCAGTCATACAATCGCAAAATTGAAACCACATTATAAGACCCGAGCTAGCCAAAGATGATTTAATGTGAGCTGACCCCACAATAAAGATCAAACTGAAATTACACACCTTGTGTTTTATACCAGATACAATATTATACAATGAAAACGATACATATTATGTAATGTTAAACCATTCTCCAACTTTTACAGGATTGGTAATGTACTAGAGAGGTTGTGCACTATGTTTTTCTGTCCCGTAACACAGAGAATTGGGTTAATGTTTACGTTAATGTTCATGTTTCATGTTTTTATGTCAGCTGACTTGTCAGTCGGCTGACATTATGTCGTCACTCTGCGGCGTTGGCGTCCGAGTACGCGTCTGTGTGAACAACTTCTCCTCCAAAACTACAAGGCCTAGAGACATGCTGTTTTTTTAAAAGATACCTTATCTATCGAGGATGAAAAAGTCTTCAAGGCATGCAAATCTGTCTGTTCGTCTGTTTGCTAGAGACATTATAAGGGAGGTACCCCCCACCAAAAGTGTGAAAATTTAACACTTTATCACAATTTTCTCAGTGACTATTGCAGGGATTTCTCTCATATCGTGCATATATGTACTAGGCCAGAGGTAGATTCTCTTGTGTGAGTGTGAGACCTGGATCGGTCTTATTTTTTTTTTAATAAATTTTTATATCCCCAGACGAAAGTCGGGGATATATTGGATTCAGGTCCGTCGCGCCGCCGCCGCCGCCGCCGCCGCCGCCGCCGCCGCCGCCGCCGCCGCCGTAGAAATTTCCTTGTGGACGCGATAACTCAAAAACAAATTAATATTTTTTTTTCAAACTTGGTACACATGTTAAGGGTGCCCAAAGGAAGATCCCTATTTTAAGGTGACCTTAAACTCCCAGTAAAAAAGAACTTATGGCCACCTTAAGGTCAGAAATTGGACTTTTGGCCACTTAGAGCCCTGTAGGTCACAAACTATGATGCTCAGCTGGCTGAAATTTTACCTGACAACACATTAATATGTTCTTAGTACATGTGCCGAAAATCACGACTTTAAGTTGAGGAGAAAATTGTGTTTGAGGCCCATAAATACCCCCACTTGGGGATTTTTTGCTATACTTTTCACATATTTTGCCCTATAATTTGGAAGTGGTAATTCTGATGAGTCTCAAACTGCGCTAGGTATAACTTTGATATGTAATCCTTGTCTGTAGAAAATTTTAGGGCTGTAGGTTTACCCAAAGGGGTCGACTTAAGGTCTCAAAAGTGCCCACAGAGACCCAATTTATGCACTTTTTGCCACTTTCAAGCACTGTAGCTTTCAAACTATGTCTCTCATCTAAGTTAAATATCATCTGGGAATATATCTATGTGTTTTCTTATATGTGCCCCAACATTTAGGCCTTTAATAGACAGTTAACCTGTGTATCAGGACCATAAACACCCACCCGAGTGACCCTTATAAGACATTTTTCACATCTTTTTCCCTTAACTTGGAAATGGTAAGTCTGAGAAGTTTCAAACTGTATTAGATATATATTCTGTGTGTAATCTTAGTATGTAACAGATTTTAAGTCTGAAGCTTTAATTTTGAAGGTCAAATTGAGGTCTCTAAAAGGCTCCCAAAGACCCAATATTTGGACTTTTTGCTACTTTTAAGCCCTGTGACTGTCAAACTATGTGACTGATAGAGCTCAAATCCTATCTGGGAAGATATTAGTATGTTATTTATATATGTGCCAAAAATTAAGGCTTTAAGAAGACATTTAACCTGTGTATGAGGACCATAAATCCCCACCCGAGTGACCATTTTTAGACATTTTTCACATATTTTGCCCTGTAACTTGGAAATGGTAAGTCTAAGAAGTTTCAAACTGTATTAGATGCATATTCTATGTGTAATCTTAGTATGTGACAAATTTTAAGTCTGAGGCTTTAATTTGAAGGCCACATTTAGGTCTCTAGAAGGCCCCATAAAGACCCAGTATTTGGACTTTTTGCCAATTTTAAGGCCTGTGACTGTTAAACTATGTGACTGATAGAGCTGAAATCTCATCTGGGAATACATTATTATGTTCTTTTTACATGTGCCAAAAATCAAGGCTTCAAGTAGACATTTAACCTGTGTATGAGGACCTTAAACACCCACCTGAGTGACCCTTTTAAGACATTTTTCACATATTTTGCTCTGTAACTTGGAAATGGTAAGTCTGAGAAGTTTCAAACTTTATTAGATACATATTCTATGTGTAATCTTAGTATGTAACAAATTTTAAGTCTGAAGCTTTAATTTGAAAGCCACATCGAGATCTCTAAAAGGCCCACAGAGACCCAATATTTGGACTTTTTAACCACCTTTAAGCCCTGTGACTGTTAAACTATGTGATTGATGGAGCTGAAATCCCATCTGGGAATGCATTATTATGTCCTTTTTACATATGCCGAAAATCAAGGTTTTTAGTAGACATTTAACCTGTGTATGAGGGCCATAGACACTCGCCCAAGTGCCTTTTTGGATATTTTTTCCGTATTTTGCCCTGTTATTTGGAAATGCTTAGTGTGACAAGTCTTAAACTGTATTATATATAATTTTTGTTTGTTATGTATGTCCCCCAAAAAGTTTCAGATCTGTTGTTTAATTGCTAAGGTCTCTTTAACAATTGTAAAATGCCCACAGAAACCCAATTTATGGACATTATGCCACTTTAAAGCCCAGTAACTGTCAAACTATGTGGGTTATAGAGCTGAAATCTTTGAATTTTTAAAAGGAAATGCCTGTCTATTTAAATTTTGAATATTAATAATGTTATGGCTATCTTAGTCTTTTAAGAACTTATTTTTGTGTGTTATACCTCTGCTTGCTGAGTTTTTAACTTTTTAAAATGAAACTGGTTAAACATATTCAAGTAGACAAAATGGACACTTTAAGTGAGCTTTAAGTCCCAATATTAATGAAATTATATCCTTATGTAGTAAAAGTAGGGGATTTTTAACCCTCAACTAGCCCAGTTTTATTCAACTTGCCTCAGTTAATTTTGACACAGCTCCTACAGTTATGAACTCATTTCAGTTGATAATCACATACTTAAAATTCTCAATTCTTTTTGTATTTGAGTACCCCTTTTATATAGATTGTTTGTTTACCATTTATGCATCCCCCACCCGGATTCCCCCCACCCACCTCTGGGACCTCCAGCTATATTGAGTGACACTAAATAAACAAAGGTATTTAATGATATCAGATGAGAAACAAAGAACTCAATGGGGTTGCAGATCTTGTGTAATAGTGAGAGAGGTGTGGAGAAGGGGAGAGGGGTGGGGGTGGGAGGTGGTGGGCTTCATTACATATAACACAAAGGGGAGTCAGAACTGAGATTGTGTCACATATTTAGGTTGCATATATATGGACCACATATATAGGTATAGAGGAAATGAATAACTGAAAACAATTTGCAAATTCTAAAAATAATATAATAAAATAATAATATAAATAATTTTTTTTTAAATAATATTTTATTTGTGAACAAATATAGAAACAGATATGCGCTTTTGGGATTATGAATTTTAGAATGGACATTGAATCATCAATCATTTAAATACTTTGAAGGAAGATTGAAAAGTATGATGAGTTGAGTTAAAAATAATATTTTATTTGTCAACAAATATAGAAACAGATATGCTCTTTTGGGATTATTATTTTAGAATGGACATTCAATCATCAATCATTTAAATACTTTGAAAATAGGTTTAGAGTTATCATTGCAGGAAGATTGAAAATATAATTTGAGTTATGTATTCGGCGTCTGGGGATACACCATCTTCCTTGGAAGATATAAACAGAGTAGATTGATGTGCTGAAGTTCATATAATAATGGGTAATTATGTTTTAAAAAATTCCCGATCAAAACCTGTGGCGTGAGTGATGACCTGTCTGGGGATATGTTGGCGCCGAGTTGGCCCAATCTAGTTTTAATAATTTTTAATGCATTAAAATTCATGAAATCATACACTAAATCACTTATAACTTGAAAAGTGTTACATTTAGAGCATTTTGTTAAAATATGTTATTCAGCTACTTTTTTCAGAGCTACAACATGGTGAGTAACTTGGGTGTCTGTCTCAATAGCTAAGTGAGTAATAGCTACTTTGGGGCTTTTCAGTAACTTTCATCATGAGTAAAATCACTTGTAACTTGAAAACTATTGCATTTAGAGAATTTCATATAAATATGCTATTCAGCTACTTTTGGGTCAACTATAACATAGTAAAATTTCAGACCTGTAGCTCATGGCATAGCTGAGTAATAGCTACTTTTAGGTTATCACTGTTGAGTAAATCACTTATAACTTGAAAACTATTGTATTTAGAGTATTTTGTTTCAATATGTTATTCACCTATTTTGGGGTCAGCTATAACATAGTGAAGTTCCAGACCTGTGGCTCATTGCAAAGCTGAGTAATAGCTACTTTGAAGTTCTCACTGTTGAGTAAATACGTTGTAATTGGAAAACTATTGCATTTACAGAAATTTGTGTGAATATGTTATTCAGCTACTTTTGGGTCAGCTATAACATAATGAAATTACAGACCTGTAGCTCATGGCACAACTGATCAATAGCTATTTTCAGGTACTGACTGTTGAGTAAATCAGTTGTAACTTGAAAAATATTGCATTTGGAGTATTTTGTTAAAATATGTTGTTCACCTACTTTTGGGTCAGCTATAACATAGTGAAATTACAGACCTATAACTCATGGCATAGGTGAGCAATAGCTATTTTCAGGTTCTCACTACTGAGTAAATCAGTTGTAACTTGAAAACTATTGCATTTACAGTATTTTGCTTAAATATGTTGTTCACCTACTTTTGGGTCAGCTATAACATGGTAAAAATTCAGACATGTAGCTCATTGCATAGCTGAGTAATAGCTACTTTGAGGTTATCACTATTGAGTAAATCAGTTGTAACTTGAAAACTATTGCATTTAGAGTATTTTGTTTAAATATGTTATTCATGTAATTTTTGGTCAGCTATAATATAGTGAAATTGCAGACCTGTATATCATGGCATAGTTGAGCAATAGCTACTTTCAGGTTCTCACTGTTGAGTAAATCATTGTATCCACTGGATAGCCGCAGTGTGTAGAGAGATTTCACCATTACCGCTCTAACGGAAAAAATATTATAGCTAGCCTTCTCAAGTTTGCAGGATATATTAATAACCATAAAATGTTGCCTGGGAATATTTTTGGCCTCATTTTGAAAAACAAGATGCCCACCAGGGATCTTTATTCGACTTTAAACAAGGACTTTTGTTGGCCCTCTAGAGCAAAGGGTATTAAAGGTAGAGATCTCAAATTCGCAGGATATGTTTCTCATTATAAAATCTTGACTGGGAATATTTTTGGCCTCATTTTGAAAAACAAGATGGCCGCCACAGGTGTTTCTTTGTCAGTCATGAAAAGTGCTTATATCTCCCTTATTATTGGTCCTAGAGGTTTGGGATGGTAAACCAACCTGTAGGAAATCATGGGCTGTGAATCTTTTGGTGTCGTCAGATTTGACCTTTGACCCCTACTTCAAGGTCAAACAAGGATACCCAAACTTATAAGTGCTTATAACTCACTTATTATTGGTCCTAGAGGTTTGGGATGGTAAACAGACATATAGGAAATCATGGGCTGGGAATCTGTTGATGTGGTCCGATTTGACCTTGGACCCCTCCTTCAAGGTCAAACGAGAATACCCAAGCTAAAAAGTGCTTATAACTCACTTATTATTGGTCCTAGAGGTTTGGAATGGAAAACCAACCTATAGAAAATCATGGGCTGGGAATCTTTTGGTGTGGTCGGATTTGACCTTGGACCCTACCTTCAAGGTCAAACGAGGATAGCCAAACTTAAAAGTGCTTATAACTCGCTTAATAATGGTCCTAGAAGTTTGGGATGGTAAACCAACATATAGGAAATCATGGGCTGGGATTCTTTTGGTGTAGTCAGATTTGACCTTTGGACCCCTCCTTCTAGGTCAAATGAGGACAGCCAAACTTAAAAGTGCTTATAACTCGCTTATTATTGGTCCTAGAGGTTTGGGATGGTAAACCAACCTATAGGAAATCATGGGCTGGGAATGTTTTTGTATGGTTGGATTTGACCTTGGACCCCTTCTTCAAGGTGGAACGAGGATATTTCATTTGCAGTATTTCTTTAAATATGTTTTAACCTACTTTTTACACTTAAACAGTTACCTTATTACTTTCCTTCATAATACCATTTGCAGGGCACAACTTTTTTGTCCTTTTCTTCTGTCAGCTTCGGAATTTCTTTCGAAAATGCTGTTCAATTACCATTTACTGTACTTCTGTACAGCACTTTCCCTGATAATTATGCTTTCCTCTCATTATCACCTTCACAAATCAAAAACACTCAGTCAGCTGACACAGTGCCCATTCACGGGCACTCTCCTCTTGTTTTATATTGGGCACTACCACAGCAGTATGGAAGACTTTGTACAGATTTAGGCCAAAGGTACTTACATGTATGTTTGATAAATATTTTATTTTATTATTTTATTATAAGTGACATATGTGTACAATATACATAAACAATGAACACATTTATCAAGAATACCCAGCCCACAGGGGGCTTATAAGTCACTATTAGTACATAACGTGTTACATGTGTGGATACAAATTAAATCAAATCTACAAAGTTTTAATTTACTAATTTTCAGTTTAACCTATGCGTCATATATATATATATGTTTTTCTGGTGTTCCATGCTTTTTCTGTGTATATATGTAAACATCTTCAGTCAGATTCCATAATTTTCAGAAATTTTTCCTTATCAGACAGATCTTTAAAATTTGGACATGATTTCAACATTGATTCAAACAGTTTTTCACGACAGTGTGAATACAGTTTACATTGACAAACAAAATGAAGCTCATCTTCAATTTCATTAACACAGTTTCTTTCATTTAAAGGGGTATTGGTAAACCGACCTGTCTCAATAGCTATGGGCAATATACCCAGTCATAATCTTGCAGTTAAACTTCTTTGGTACTTTGACATGTAGATTTACGTAATTTTGGGTGTCAAACCTTTGCTTAAAATGTCTATATGACCTTAATTTAGGTTTTTTAAAGCTTCTTTCCATTCAACTTCTGATTTTTGGAGAAGTATACATCTTGAATGCCCAATATCAAAGAGGTATGAAGTGTTTATATCACTTATGTTAAGCACTGGCAGAACAGCTCTCAACATTTGAAACCAGCTTTTAGTGTTACTTACATTTTCAATTTCAAAGTTTAGCAGTTTTCTGGGAAGTCTGTGGTCTTCAAGTTTTACTAATTGGTTCCACAATTGACACATAGTAATATATCTTCTGTACTTGGTTGGCATCCAACCAAAATCACCACTTATACCATCAATTAGTGCTTTATTGTGTACACCCAAGAAATATCTTTGGGCACGTAACTGTATATTTTTCCCACATTTTTTTTTATATTTACCCCAGACACTACAATTATAATCTATGATGGGGGACCACACATGTTTCATATAATTTCTTAAAGATGCCAATATTGGTGTACTTATGTTGCTTCAGTTTGTAAATCAGACCTCCCAGAGCTCTTCCATCTGCATCTACAAGAGTCCCAACACATTGTTTGAAATTTAGATACTCATCAAATATTACACCCAAGTATTTGTAGCATTGCACTATGTGTATTTCATTTTCGCCAATGTGAAATTTACAGCTTGTGCGGGGTCTACGACGTTTTCTAAAGTGAACAACTTGACTTTTCATACTATTTAGCACCAGCTTCTATTTGTTACATCACTGTTCAACGTAATTAAGCGGCCCATCAGGGGCACTTATTTGTTTTCATGTAAGGTCTACTGATCACCGCCACAGGATTATGGTCTCCCTTGAATAACTTCTTGGGGTTTCATTTTTTTCCTTCTTATCTTTCTTTAAAACTATAGGGGCGGGAAAAATTTTTGGTATACTTTGCACAGACCTTAACCTTTACTTAAGATAACCTTAAGCATTTTTCAAAAACACCCGTAATCGCGTTTCGGAAAAAAAACCACATACACCAGTGCTATAAAATTTACCAGGTACATTCTAGACCAAATTTCGCAGGTCAGAATGGATTTTCTGATCAATCGGACTATAGATGCCTAGATGGGAGGCGTTTCGTTTTCGTAAATTTTTTTAAAATGGATACTTTGTATCTCAAAAACGGTCGGGATTTCGGCGTTTTGTTGGCATAACTTATTAAGCTACTTTTTGATAATCTTTCACATGGCAAAGATTTTAGCCCTGTATCTGCAATCTTAAGGTCACCTTAATGTCAAAAAGGGGGTTTTAGCCTTCCAGTTCACTTAGTTTTTCACTTTTTTCAACCAAACTTGGCATATATATTAAGAATTACCAAAGGAGTTTATGGTGACCTTAGACTGTTAATATAATTGGGGCTATGGTCCCCCTAAAGTCATAAAATTGGAATAAAACCATCTGGCCCCTTTATTTTTTTCTATTTTTAAAGAATCTATCTTATATTGATAGTGAGGTTGATCAAAAGAAGACTCTAACTACCTTATGATTTAAATATTAATAATGTTATGGCCATCTTAAACTTAAAATGTAGGGTTTTTGAGCCCCAAGTTCGGTTAATGTTTAAATTTGTAGAATAAAACTTGGCACATTTATAAAGGTTGCCAGAAGGGATATTCTGATTTTATGGTCACCTTAAAGTCCCAATATCAATGAAGTTATGGTCACCCTACAGTGAAAAAAGGAAGTTTTCAGCCTTCACCTATCTTATTCTTCAACTGACCTCAGCTAAACTTTGTCCACTTATAAAGGATGACAAAAGGGTCATTCTTCTTTTATGGTCACCTTAAAGTCCCAATATGAATGAAGTTATGGCCACCTTGCAGTGAAATTATGGAGTTTTTAACCTCCAGCTACTGTATTGTTTGGCTGACCTCAGTTAAATTTTGCACACTTATTAAAGATGACAATAGGGATATTCTAATTTTCGTTCTACCTTGGAATTCCAATACAAGTACAGCCATGGCTATCTTGATGTAAAAATGAGTGTTTTCAACCACCAACTGACTTACGGTTCAAAAACATCAGTTTAACTTGACACATTGATTAAGCTTAAGGAAGATTTTTATGTTCTTTTTGACTTTATACTTTGGCCATCTAAACATAGTAAATATATAGTTCTTGCTCCCACCTCATTTTTATGTCAGCTGACTTGTCAGCGAGCTGACATTATGGCATCACTCTGCGAACAACTTCTCAAAAATTACAAGACCCAGAGACATGCTGTTACTTTTAAAAGACACCTTATCTATCAAGGAAAAAATCATAAAATTCATGCAGATCAGTCTGTTTGTCTGTTTGCTAGAGCCATTAGAAGAGTGGTACCCCCACTCAAAGTATGAAATTTCAACACTTTATCACAATTTTCTCATTCACTATTGCAGGAATCTCTCTCTTATCTTGCAGATATGTACTAGGCCATAAATAAATGTCATTGTGGGAGTATCAGGCCTGGATCTTTCCTAATTTTTTTTAAATTTTTTAAATAATTTTTCAGGCATTAAAACTCATGAGTTCATGCAGTAAATCACTTATAACTCAGAAGTATTGCATGTAGAACATTTTTTAAATATGTTTTTCACCGATTTTTCTTTCAGCTATAACATAGTAAAATTTCAGACTTGTAGCTGGTTGCAAAATTATGTAATAGCTGCATATAAAACTATACATTCACCACATTTTCTGATCTGTGCAAAATCTGCATCAGAGAAAAGAATTGCCTCTGTGTGTGTGTGTTTCAGAAAAAAAGAATTGCCTCTGTATGTGTGTGCTATATATGTCTGTTTTTCTCTCCCTTCAGTGTTTCAATTGAAGTGGAGAGGAGTGGGAGGAGGGCTGGGAAAGATTTACAATAGACCTTTTCAGCATCTCCTCAGGTGACTGAACTTAGGTAAACACTCATTCCAGCATATACAGATTTACTGCAGTGCACACACAAACATTCTTTGTTTGTCTCTTAGTGTACATTATTGAGGCACAAATATCGCTTAAATTCTATGATATTTAGTACTTTCAGTTATTTTGTGTTGCATGTTAACTTTAAAAATATTTAATTTACAATTTGAAAACCAGTTTACAACACTGTTGTACAGTCCTGTGGATGGGGAAAGGAAACAACTCTGTTAAACTGACTTGGCTTTATTTATTAGTATTGTTACACATTAAAACTTGTTAATAAACAATGTTACTGCTACTAATAGATTATTTCTTTTTTAGTTACTACCATCAATTAGCTTTAACACTTTATTTACATAGTTCCTGATTAAGTTTTCAAGTACATAAGACTATATCACTGTTAAGGAACCACAATGCATTAAGAGTTATTTAAGAACATTTCTTATGCCTGTTAACCTGTTGCATTGTTACATACTGATTACTTCTTGTACATATAACCTGACATTGCAGTTCAAGGTCAACCCAGTAAGTTTACTTTCATTATAAAACTACACAACCCAAGGTACTGGTCAAAATCTAGATAATTCATCAACTAGCTATGCCAATAGTACCATCTGGTTGGCTATCACAATGTTATACAACTTGACCTTGCAATGACCTTTAAACTGGAGTTATGTTATATAAAGAAGCACAGCCAAATGAAATGTACCAAGCCAAGAGAGTTCATAAGAGTGTAGGGGTTATGTAATATGTTGTTGAAAAGCAGAAGCCACAACAGATGCAGCCTTTGGGGTATCTGACAGATATGACCATATTGCATCTGACTTCCAATGACCATGAATTTTTATGTTTCCGAGAGGAACTTTTAATTCTAGGGCCAAAGTGGCACCACTGCGCCTAAAACAATGGAAACCATAGTCTTTAGGGTTCAATTTCATTTGTTTAACCATTACTGTTAAAACATTACGAACTTTAAATGCTGTAACAGGAATTCTTTGGTCATCAATGACCAGAAGAAATAGTGGGTCAGTTTGATGAGACTTAACATATTTTAACATACGTTTGACAGTCAAAACTGGACATATTTCTGGAACTTGAAGCTTTGGAACATGAATAATCTTATATGCATCATGAGCCTGCATATTTTTTGCACACTTCAGAATAATTTGCATACCACTTGATGTAAAAATAACATCACGTACCAAAGGAAACCTAGAAGAATCAAATTTTTTCACAGTTGTGGGGACAAGAGATGCTAGCCTAAAAAAACCAAAGAACCCCAACAACATAATGGCTTTATAGGTCAGATAATTTGGCATAACCTGTAACTTTTCAACCAATATTTTCAACATTTGAATTGACATTACACCTTTAACCTTTGGTTTCATCACAGAGTTCATTTTCACAGATTTAATCAACAATACTGTTCGTCTAGCTTGCAACGCAGCCTTCGGCCAGGCATATATAGAGAAGTAGTGGCCTAACACAGTTACATAGTTCTGTAGTGAAGCTGCAGACAAGGAGTTCTGGGCCAGGAACTCAAGAAATGTGATGACTGCTAACTCTGTCCAAGGTCGAAGTATACCCATATACACAGTGAAGGCGACAAAGAGCTTGAAGCTACTGGCATACACAGTACTGGTACGATGACACAAACCCTTCTCAGCTCGTTGCACTGCTTGCTTTGTCAGCCACTGTAGTTGGTTGTTATCTACAAAGCATAGGGGAAAGGCAGTATTGATGCTACACTAAGAGGGGTAAGCCCCTCCTGTACAGTAGGTGTCATTAAATATTAAAGTTTGGAAACATATCCTGTACTTTTGGATCATACCAAATACATTTTTTAATTAATTCCACCTGTGGATTGTTTATCATTCTATAAACGTGCCACCTTGAAAGAATATCAGCATAATTATTTGATTTTCCAGAAATATGCTTGACTACCAATTTAATATTAAAAATGGCACAGGTGAGCCAAACTGACAGAACACATGCCATTATAAATGGATCCCGTATTCTAAAAGATTGGAAAGAATTAACTACAGCCTCATTGTCACACCAAATAATACATTCAGAATTCAACAATAATTTTGCCCAAGTTCTTATAGCCAACATAACATTAGCCGCCTCAAGATGAACTATAGTACATACTTCCTGGAGTTGGTTATCCACAGGCATGCCATAAACTTTATTTCCAAATTTTGCCCCCATACCTTTTAATGATGCATCCACAAAAATATGATTAGTAAATACATTAATAGGGTGAATTTTTACCATTCCATTGAATTCAACCAAAAACTCACAAAACAATGCAATATCTTTATAAAAAGCCGCATTGAGTTTTACCATACCTGACATTGGGGCATTACGTAACACAGAAAGTATACGATTTGTAAACAATCTAGCTGGTGGAATGCATTTATGAAGGTACAAGAGATTGCCAACTAGCTTTTGAAGCTGGTTTCTTGTTGCTTTACTTTTAAACATCCAATTGTGACACATAGTTTTAATTTTTTCAATTTTTTTATCAGGAATAGTTAATGTACCAGCCTTTGCATCGATTTCGATGCCAAGACAAGTAATTTTGTGACTAGGTGGTTCTACTTTTTTAGCATTAATGGGTAAACCTAACGCTTGAAGAAGATTGGATAAAGTTAGAAAAGCAGCCTGTGCCTTATCTGGATCAGCCACTCCCACTAAATCATCTAAGTAGGCCATGATCCAATTATTCTGAGTCCACATAAGATATGTTATGGCATCTGTGGCCATCTGGCAGCTCGAAGCCGCTTGTTTGAATCAAAAAGGCAACGTCAACGTACGTCATACCCTGCCATCTGAGGCCCAAGACATGATAATCACCTGGATCTATACGAAAATTGCGAAAGGCACGTTGTAAATCAATCTTAAACAATAAGGATTTCGAACCCATGACCCTAATTTTTTGGATCACATTATCAATGGTGGGATATTTTAACTTAAATTCAATATTATCAAAGAAATCCATGGGGACACAGCTATTCACACTATTGCCATGAGGCCATGATAAGTCTACTATTACACGAGTACTGCCATCTGGCTTAGGTCTAGCCATTAATGGTGAAAAATGCATTTTTTCAAATGGTTGCATTGCAAGGGGGCCTACCATCGCCCCATACCTAACTTCCGCCTCGAAATATTCATTTACCCCCACTATATCACGCCTGGCAGAGGGATGGTTGGTAACGTTCTCATTAAATTGAAATAATTCGTAATCAATATTTAAAGGGAACCCAAATTCCAAATAATCACATAAAATTTTAAGATCATAATACTTGAGGTACCTCCTCCAGTTACATATATTCAAATTGGAAGGAACTTTGATTCTTGCTTGCTGATAATTGAAACAATTGGTTTTACGAACCATTTCATTTGATTGCCTAACGTATTCAACCATATCTGTAGTATTAATCTCCTGATTACCACTTAAGGTTTTAAGGTGATAACTATTCAAAGGAAGAAATCCAAAAGTTCTAACATATTTGGTACCTTTGCTTAACTGTCTGGTAGCCCAGAGAAAACTAAAATCTTTCATCAGTTTGTCGGATTGATCATGACTATCATTGTATTTAACATTAATGTCACCATAATTTCCTACTAACCTTATGGTATTAGATACAACTTGATTAAAACTACTATCTGTACAATATAAAGCATTGTTAACTGTACTGAGGGAGCCGTGATCATAATTCGCAGATAAATTACTGCCATAGGGAATACTATCACAGCAATCTTGAACAATATTCTGCTTAAGCATATGAACAGAATATAGTGTAGAATTTTGCGTTAAATTTGAAACATCTATGGTTTGGTCAACGCCACCCAGAACCTGTGAATTAACAGTACTTTCTAAACTTGCATAACAGTCAAACCACAATTTAATAGAACTAACACTGTTTGCAGTATTTTTAAAAACTTTATTTAGGTAAAATATATCTCCCATATCTGAATTTGTGCAAGTACTTATATCCCAGAGCCCTTGTTGGTTCTCGACCTTGTACACAAGCTGCTCCAGGTCATGTATAGAGAGGTCGGTATTGCTTCCCCTAGAAGCAATACTACCCGCTATGGAGTTAATAGTTGTGTTGACCAAAATGCTTTTCAGTTTATCAGTGCAAGCGGACGGCCTGTCACCATCAACCCAACACACAGAAGTACTGCAGAAATCATGATCTACACTATATGAACTTAGTTCACCAATGTCCTCACCAATAAGCCTACCAATTGATAATTCGATGTTCGATTGGTTTGAGGCCACAGGCCGACCACTGATGGGAGTTATATAGTTGTATTTTGGAATGAAAGTTTTTGCAAAAACATCAAATTTAAAGTTATGAGCTACAGACTTTTTCACTACACAACTTACATCTTTGCTAACTTTATCAGTAAATTCAATGCTATAGGCAGGAATTTCTTCGCTCCCACCAGAATTATGGACACCCATGTTATCAATCACAGGATTTATGTTTGATACAATATATGAGTTTACAAATTCATTTGCTGCCTCGCCTTTGAATTTCCTACTGTATCAAAACGGGCCTGAACATAATTGCTAAACCTTCTGTGAGGTTTGAACCTCTTTTTTGTCATTTTTCAATCTTAAACATGCATGTTTAGGGTGATCGTATTTTCTACCTGTGTTTGCAAAGCAGTTAGTACAAAAGTGCTGGTAAGTGATACCTTTGTCTGTATGTTCCGCCTGCTTCTCATATCTACATGTCCCTTTGTTATATAATTTGCATAACATAGTTTTCTCACTACTTTCAGCAGCCCTACCATTAGGAATCTGGACCACTCTTTGGGTGTTTCGACTTCTAATTTTTTCAACTTTTTCCGGTTGTAACCAATTAACATTACCTCGTTCCATCTCTTGTAAAATAAACCCATGAGCCCTTCTCACAGTTGGAAAGGAGAGTTCAATAGCATCTTGCATTGCACTTATAAAGTGCTTCAACATATTTTCTTTGACTGAACTGTCTGTTTCTTCTAAAACACATTGAATATAACCTTGGGACCACTGAAAACTATTCAACTCATCGTATGTAGGCTGTTTGTTACCACCAAACACAGTACAGTAATCTTGTGGCCAGTTTACAAACTTTTTAACTTTATGAACACCTGGTCGAAAGCGACCTGACTTTAAAGCATCAACTGCCTTACCTTTTGCTTCTAATCTGGATGTGTGGTCGTACTGATGTAATCTGCGCTGAACCTCAGCCTGAATCTTGTCATCAGAACGCAACTCATCGAAGGTCGGTAGTTTGGGGTCGCTGTCACCCTTCTGAATTCTGAGGGAGCTATGGGCAGACGGCACTGGCGAAAGTTCTCGAAGGCGTGACTTCTGTTCCTGTTGATCAATTCTTCCTTCCATAACTGCCACCGTGTCCAGTAATTTGTCCAACTTCTGTTCCAATGCAACTAGCTTGTTGTCTTCACCAGATTTCTGAGAATCTTGAGTTTCAGATGTCTTAAGTTTTCTCTTTCCCATAATGGCAGAGTACGCCGCTACTACCAAGATATTCCAACAGTGTAAAACAAAAAGTGTCCAGGTAATATAAAACAACTAAAATAATAAAATCACCTCACTAAAACACTGTTTTGGAATACTGGCTAGCGTACACTACCAGCCCCCTCAGTACTAGTTAAATGCTCAGAACCCATGCTGTCCACAGTATTTAACCTCAATTGCAGACATCAGGTGATTTTTTCCCGCAATATAACTCATGAATATTCATGAGGGAGACCCCAACAGAGTAGTTCAACCTCCCCCACATTGCCAATACATGTGAATCAATACCAACTAACTAGTTTTAAAAACCCCCATAGGAATACCTTCCCCCATCAGGACTGAACCACTGTGCTACACTTCGACGCATCACCCCTATATCCACATTGTCCCAGGTTTTTTAATGGAGAGGGGTTGCAATATACATTTACTTGAATATTTTGACAAATTACCCGGAAAAAATGTTTTTTAAAGTAAAAAACAAAGCTTGTTATGGTCATCCTTACTTTATGGAAAGTCAAAATAAATGCATTAGCAAAGAAAATCCATAAAGATTCCTTATTACATGCAGAATTTGTATATGATCAATGAAGAGTATTTATATTCAGATTTTGACATATTCAGAAATATTACCTTATACTAATATCTGTTCTCATTACTACCATAAGGAGGTTATGTTTTGGATGTGTTTGTCTGTATCTCTGTTTTTTAATACTCGAAAAACATGAACAAATCTTTATGAAATTTTTTATGTGCATAGGGCCTGACTGAAGCAAATAAAATTAAATTTTGTGAAAAAGTCCAGATCACATTCTGGATACAAAAACCCTGAATTTTCAAATGTCAAATTTTAATGTATTTTTTCAAATGGTTTTGCTTTATTATGGTAACACTCTGCGGCGTCTTGTCTGGTTTAAGAGAATGGAAAAAGCCTTGAATTAAATATTTCCTGGAAATAATTAACGATTTAACATTTACAGCTACAGTTTCTCTTTAGCCAACCTCTAGCAAAAATGATTCGTAAAATATACTACTTTACGAAACACAATAAACCTCACATTTTGCTTACAGTTTAATACTGTAACTCCTACAGTTTGTACCCCACAGCCCTTAAGGGCTGTCGGGGTATTGTTTTCACCCATGGTGTCTGGTCGGGCAGTGGGAAAAGTTTGTCTGGTCTGTCTCTCAGAAACCGTAAGGTGTAGGAAGTTGATACTTGGTACGGACATTGGTTAAGGGGTGTAGGTGTGCAACCTCATGGTGTGACCTTGATTTGACCTTGCCATACTGAACTTGATCTATAACATCTTGTCCTGGCTATATCTCAGAAAGCGTAAGGTGTAGGAACTTGATACTTAGTAGGGAAATTGGTGGGGGGTTGTAGGTGTGCAGTGTCATGGTGTGACCTTGATTTGACATTTGACCTTGCCGTAGTAAAATTTTGTCCAGGCAATATCTCTGAAACTGTAAAGTGTAGGAAGTTGATAGTTGGTAGGGACATTGCTTTGGGGTTGTAGGTGTGCATCATAGTTTTTAGTTTATTCATTAATGCTGTCATCTTGCTATTGAAATGCCTTGTTTTAATACTTTATCTTTGCATACATTTTGTTTCTCTTAGATGTTATTTTCCCTACTTAAACATCATTTAGACCTTAATATAAAGGTCAAAGTTGGGGTTTTACGTCCCGTTCAACAGCCAGGGTCATATTGGGACAGGTTCTCAGAATTGCCACTTGTGGGACTTAGACCTTAATATAACTGACACTGCTCTTTGTACTGTTTCACTACTTCTATATCTCATGGTGTTGAAAACTATTTCCCCAGGCTGTGGGGTACGGGCATCTCTGATGCTATTTTTAAATCATCCACTTTTCGATCAGATACAAAACACAGTGAAGGTTACATTCTGCTTACAGTTGCATACTGCAACTAGTATAGCTCTCCATCTGGGCTGCTCATTTTTGTTAGCAAAAACCTTTTTCTAGTTTAACATAGTTTAAAGATCTTTTTCGTTTTCTGCTATAACTGCAATATCATCAGCATAAAGTAAATACTCAAGTTAAGGTCCCCAATTTTGATGCCCAAATTTAGTTACTTAATATTTTCTGCCGAATCATTTATGAAAATATTAAATAATGTTGGAGACACCTTGTCTCACACCACTAGATATATGAAACCAATCAGTAAGAAATTTGTTTAGTTTGATACACAAGTAGGTATTTATGAGTAGCAATTTAACTGCAAAATAGATTTTTCCAGAAATTTTTGTTTTTAATAGTTTGTATAGCAACAAAGATCTATCAAACCAGTCGAATGTCTTACACATACCAATAAATCCAACAACGGTATCTTTACTTTCATGCAAGCATGTTCGGTCTACAGAGTGTAATGTGAAAACATGTTCCTCACAGGAATGACCGGATCTAAAACCATTTTGTTCTTCAACTATACAATTGTTTTCATCCAAATAACTAACAATTCTTTTGTTCAAGATTCCACTGTATATTTTACTGACACAAGATATGAAACTTATACCACTATAATTAAGAGGAACATTTGTGTCCTTATCTTTCCCTTTTGGATAAAATTTATTTTAAACTTATCAATGTAAATATTGTCACGGATCGTGAGTTGACAGTTCTTCCCGCGAAACTAATCAAAACAAACGATGTTTACGTTTTGTTTCCGGTGCAGTGTAGGCGTGGCAGTGTATAAATCCGAAGTTTTATCGTCGTGGAATTGTACTTTTCTGGTATAATTTGAACTATTTTAATGATTTTGTGCTGTTTTTCTATGATTTTCACCTAGTTTTATCGCAAAACTGGCCATCTTTGATGTAGTTTATAATGACGATTTCGGGAGTATTTTTCGTCCGCAAGTTTTCGTTCCGAAACCAAAAGTGGAGGAATTTTATTTCAAAAAGACTTAAAATGTTAATTATGCGCATATTACAATATTTAAAAGTATAAACGTCATTTATTCTGCAAATATTCAACATATTTGTCACTTTTATGGAGTAAGAAGCGGTATTCACCAGTATTCTAATTAAGAATATTTGGAACTTCATGTTCGCGGACGAATACTGCAGTGAGTTGGCAAGTGGCTGAGCCAATAAATAAGCTTAGTCCGCATATAATCGGCGGACTTCCCTATGAGAGGCCTCTATGCCAGACGATAATTTACATAAATTTACTACTTTGTTTACAAACATTACCACATCACATGCTAAATTCTTGGGCTGGAAGTGAGTATTTACAATCATTACCTACCTGAATTGAATAGTAGTATTGTTGTTATTTCTTTTGGGCTGAGGTTGGAAATTATTTAGTAATTTATAAATAACAACATGAAAGTACACTGTAGTTGTCTGACCAAAATGTGTCCTTTAAATGAAGTCCACATGATTTAATGAAGCTTGATTATGATTTATGATTTATCGTGACTGAACAAAATTGTTCAGAATTAATTCCCCCAATCTTGTAGATTTTGATCATTTTTTTTTGACTGGTTTATTGATAATCTTTATATCTTGATGTTGGATCTGATTTTCAAATAGTCTGACCTGATTAGACATTTTATAACTGTATGCAAATAATTTATTTGGCTGATTGCTTTGGCCATTTTTGTGTGTATGTGCTTAGAATCTTATACCTGATGTGCTCATATATTTGTAGTGTGCACATATATATTTGTAGTGTGCACTCATACTGATCTTAGTGTGCAGATTTGGTGTGCACATTTGTTTATACTGATCTTAGTGTGCAGATTTGGTGTGCGCATTTATTTATACTGATCTTAGTGTGCAGATTTGGTGTGCACAGTTGTTTATACTGAGCTTAGTGTGCAGACTAGGTGTGCACATTTATTTTAGTTCGTAGACTTGGGGTGCACATTTATTTTAGCTTGTTGACTCGGTGTGCACATTTATTTTAGCTTATTGACTTGGTGTGCACATGTATTTTAGTTTATTGACTTGGTGTGCACATGTATTTTAGCTTACTAACTTGGTGTGCACATGTATTTTAGTTTATTGACTTGGTGTGCACATGTATTTTAGCTTACTAACTTGGTGTGCACATGTATTTTAGTTTATTGACTTGGTGTGCACATGTATTTTAGCTTACTGACTTGGTGTACACATTGATTTTAGCTTATTGACTTGGTGTGCACATATATTTTAGCTTATTGACTTGGTGTGCACATGTATTTTAGCTTTTTGACTTGGTGTGCCCATCGATTTTAGCTTGTAGACTTGAGTTTGTAGACACAGTTATTTGTAGTTGGCAGGTTTATTGATATCAGTTTGTAGACTTGATACTATGGTGTGGTTATTTTACAATGTAAATATATAACTTCCGTGCTTGACATTTACCTGCATTCATTGGTTTATTATTTATGAATTATTGGTACTTGATATAATAGTTATGTTTTCATGTCTTAATGTCTTGTTGAATAAAATGTTCAAGTTGGTTATTTTAATATCTTAGTTAATGGTTTATATCACCGCTCAGGAAGATCTCACTGATTTGGCATCGGGTGTTCATTGGATCTTTTCGATGACATTGAATTTTGTATTTTTGTGATCTTGAGAATTTGAGCTTGGACTTGTACTCTGATATTTTCATTGTGACAGGATTTATGCTTTGTGAGCACTGTCGATCGACACTGATGAATATACTGCTGTGGTGATATTTATTTATATATGAATGAATGGCGTGATTTTTATTACACTGATATGAAACTTCAGTAATTTAAGTATTATATATACACGGGATACCCGTGGTGATAATTGAAGTTTCTGATTGATTTACCACTGAGCAGTGATTTAATTTGAATTAGTGTCTGATAGGTCATATAGACCTTGGTTCTATTAGAGTGATTGTGACAGTAAACCGTGAATGTATTAACTGTTTGTCAAGGATCAAACTTGTGAGGGATATTATCACAAATACAGTTTTGGCTTAATCTGCTAAGAAACTACCAAAAGAACAGAACTGTGAGCAGTCAGAAAACCAGGATCAGTAGGGTTTAGTAGTTTAAATCACATATTTCCTAGTAGTCTGAATTG
Organism: Sabellastarte sp. h YS-2021; assembly: GCA_964017235.1. NCBI lineage: Eukaryota > Metazoa > Annelida > Polychaeta > Sabellida > Sabellidae > Sabellastarte > Sabellastarte sp. h YS-2021. The sequence continues at coordinate 23,020,653 of OZ024935.1, read as the reverse complement.
GGGTAGGCATAAGGAAATCTAGTGATTGGAGTAGTCGCGGGTGAAAGAGCACCTGTGGCTACGGTAGTCCCCATAAGAGGGGCGGGGCGTGTGACGGGACACCTTGCCCGTTACATAATAAAAATTGGTGGCAGCGGTGGTATCTTCCAAATTTCAGACTTATTCTTGTAGTGTTAGGTTTGGTAGTTTTGTATTGTCTAGGTGTTGTCCAGTTTGTTCGTGCTGTAGTTTTTTTTTTAATGTTCTGAAGATAGGAAGATCCAGTGGTCGAACTGATGTCCTGAAGATAGCTGGTAGCTGTGTTGTTCTGTTTGGTAGTTTGTTTGTTGGTTCTCATAATAAGGAAGGTCAACCACTTTACTGGTTAGATGATAACTATTTGAAATAATTAGCAGTTCTTTCCTATGATTGGATGGGTTTAGTAGAATTAGTACCTATGGTACTGATGTAAAATTTTAAACATATTTCACTGATGGTTACACTTGAAGGTGAACAAAGATAAAAAGATATACAATTATTTGCATACGACTATACATTTTATTTAAAAATAAGACACACACACATATATGAGAACACAACAGAGTGTGAACATTATCGTTTTATCAACTTTGCACAAGGTGATATTAGCATTTCAATTTTGGCTAAAAAAAAAATAAAATAAAAATATAAAAATTACTGATTCGATATAGGCTAAAATTCTGAATTGTGCAAAGTCATATGCTGAGTCGATACTACATAATTTATCATTGTGAGGTATGAAGAAGTAAATATCTCAGTGACTGCCTATATTTTTTTTTAATTACTGCACATTGATAGCACACACAGAATTGTGGTAACCGATTTTTCTTTTGCAAAGAATATTAACAGCCAAAGTCGATACAGTCAGTAGAACTGATCTGTACTTACTATAGTAGCTATTAGTTGGGCAACTTTGCAACCATTATTCAGAGTACTCCTAACTCCAAAATGAGTACTGAAGAGACTGCATGTAGGGGTCCCACTTGTGACCCAGATGATCACAATACCATGGAAGAAGCTGGCAGTCAAGCTGCTGGTGATAGGGTCAAATCCCCAAGAAGTCATATTGATTTTGCCCCAGAAGTGTTGCTAGGCACCCAAGATGTTCGGGGTAAGACTTTTTATTCACACAACAAAGACAGGGATAATTATGACTCCAGTTACCAAAGTGACTCGAGTAGAAGGTGCGGAGGATATGATAGTCAGTCATCACGAGGTGATGTGAGAAATGATGGTTATCGTGACCAATTGGACGAGATGGCTATTGTCCTTGAAAACCTGAGACAAAGTGTCTTTAGACAAAATGACAGATCAGGTCATAAACCAAAAACTGTTATGCCTGATAAATTTGATGGCAAAGGCTCATGGCCAGAATTTTTGGTACACTTTGAGTCTGTGGCCAATCTAAATAGTTGGAATAATAGAGAAAAATCACAGTACTTGAGCATCAGCTTAAGAGGTGAGGCCTGCCAAGTAATGAGGTTTCTACAACCTCAGGAGAAACAGCATTATGACAGTTTGGTGGCAGCTCTTAGTAGGAGATTCAACCCAGGGAACAGAACTGAACTATATAGGGTTCAGTTGAGAAATAGAGTACGTCAGGACAGAGAGAGCATACCCCAGCTAGCACAATCAATCCGACATTTAACATTACAGGCTTATCCACAAGCCAATGGTGACTTATTTGAAGTCCTATGTAGGGATCACTTTCTTGATGCCCTGTCAGACTCAGATTTGAGGTTCAAAGTTTATCAAGCACAGACCAAAACATTTGATGAAGCTGTAGCTGTTGCTATTCAGATGGAAGCTTTTCAACAGGCTGACAAACACCGAAGTAGAATATATGTTCGTGAATTGGAAGTAGTTGCACCTACGTCTCCTATTGATGACACAGTTAGAGATGTGGCAGCTGTGTCAAAGCAGAGTGATAAAGTATCAAATTCTGCGATTATGGACCAATTGGAATCTTTGACCAAAATAGTCAAGGAATTACAGACAAGAAGACCAGTTCAAGATTATTCAAAATTCACTTGCTGGAATTGTGGAGAAAAGGGGCACACAAAAACTTATTGCACAAAGCCAAGGCTTGATAAAGAGACTAGATTCTCAAAGTCTCCACAGTTAAAAGGGAATTGACTGATTCCGCAGGCCAGGAATTAGTCACAAATGATGATTTATGGCCTAATATTTCTGTCTTTTCGCTTTCAAATGGAAATCTAAAAGTGAATGGTGATGTTGAAAAACAAACAGTAGATTTTTTAGTTGACACTGGCTCTGCTATTACTCTGATATCAGATTCTGTGTTTTCAAGATTGAATATAGGGTCAGCGGATTTGGAGCCTGTACCATACCATATCTGTCTGGCTGATGGCTCTGATTTGAAGATTCAAGGTCAGACCAGTTTGAAAATTTCATTAGGGCCAGTCACTGTAGAACACCAGGTCGTAGTAGGAACCATTAAAAATGATGCCATTTTGGGCATGGATTTTCTGAGTAAAAATGAATGTACACTGAATTTGAAGTTATCCATAATCAAGATGGGTAATGTTGAACTTCTGTTATTTAGCGACTGTTCAACAAGTATTCGAAGTATGAAGGTGAAATTGACAAATGATGTTACAGTCTCAGCTTGTTCTGAGAAATTAGTAGCAGGATATGTACCAAAGCAGGACATGGAATCCCATGGGGTTAGATACCAGATTATAGAAGGTATACCTGACCTCCAACAAAATTATGGGGTATGGGTGGCAAAGTCTTTGATAGATCTACAAAACCCACTAAAAATTAGACTGATGAATATGTCTGATCATGACATTCACTTGAAGAAGCATACACTAATTGCTACAGTCAACAATGTTGACATGATACAGCACATTACTTATGAGAAAAATCTCAGCAATTTGTGTCATATCAAATGCATCGATACTAGTAGTGAGACATCGGCTCAGCTACCGGATGCTCTTCAAAAACTACTGGAAAATAGTTCACATGAACTGACTGATGAGCAGCGAGTGAGTTTATCACAGCTGTTCTGCAAATACAAAGATGTGTTTGCTGATACTGATGGCCAACTTGGTAGAACAAGTCTGGTAAAGCATCACATTAATACAGGAGAGGCGCCTCCTATAAAACAAGCACCACGCCGTATACCCATCCATCTGCGACATGAAGTAGATGAAATTATGCAGGAAATGAAGGACAAAGATGTTATTGAACCATCTTGTAGTCCTTGGGCTTCACCGATAGTTCTTGTTCGGAAAAAGGATGGTTCTTTGAGATTCTGTATTGATTACAGAAAACTGAACGCTGTAAGTCGTAAAGACTCATATCCATTACCCAGAATAGATACCTCTTTGGAAAACCTGTCCCAATCCAAGTGGTATAGTACACTTGATTTAGCATCCGGATATTGGCAGGTAGAAATGGATGAAAATGACAAAGAAAAGACAGCATTCGTACTGCCGATGCATGGTCTTCATCAATTTAAAGTTATGCCATTTGGGTTATCAAATGCAGCTCCAACATTTGAAAGGCTCATGGAGAAGGTCCTCATAGGATTACACTCCCATATATTGATAGTTTACCTTGATGATATTGTCATTTATAGTTCCTCATTTGAACAAGGTCTCGAAAGATTAGAGCTAGTGTTCACAAGATTGAGAACAGCTAATCTCAAACTAAAGGCCAAGAAATGCAACCTTTTCAAGAAAGAGGTGATATTTCTCGGACACAAGATTTCTGAAAAGGGCATTGAAACTGATCCAGCCAAAGTAGAAGCAGTTCAAAATTGGCCAACGCCCACCAATGTGACAGAGCTACGGAGCTTTGTAGGGTTATGTTCATACTATCGAAGGTTCATAAAGGGATTTGCTGAAGTTGCTAGACCTCTTCACAAATTAACCCAAAAGAATCAGACCTTTGTATGGTCCCCAGATTGTGTAAAGGCTTTTGAGACTTTGAAAAGCCATTTAACTTCAACACCGATTCTGGCCTACCCTGACAGTAGTGCCAAGTGTATATTGGACACAGATGCATCCAATGAATCCATTGGTGCAGTACTTTCACAATGTCAAGACAAGACAGAACGTGTGATTGCCTTTGCCAGTAAATCATTGTCAAAACCTGGAAGAAACTATTGTGTGACCAGAAGAGAACTTTTGGCGGTGGTTACATTTGTCAAATATTTCCGGCATTATTTGATAGGAAGAAAATTCCTTGTCCGGACAGACCATGGCTCCCTCAGGTGGTTATTTCGATTCAAGGAACCAGAGGGGCAAATTGCCCGATGGCTTGAAATATTGAACACATATGATTTTGAGATTGAACACCGACCTGGTAGATTACATGGTAATGCAGATGCGTTATCAAGAATACCTTGTAAGCAGTGCGGTTTACAAGATCAACCCCAAGTTGCTGTGACAACCAGATCGCAGTCTCATGCCTTAGAAGATGCAAAGAGTAGTCTTGATAAAGATAAAGCTTCAGCTCCTGAAGAAGAGGATTCAACATGGCTACAACAATGGAGCCTGGTGCAGATCAGAAAAGAACAGGAGGAAGATGACATCATAGGACTCATATATTCCTGGAAGAAAGAAAGTAAGGTGAAACCAACGTGGAATGAGATTTCAAGTCATTCACCCAATCTGAAGGCTTACTGGTTCTTCTGGGACCAGATTCACCTGAGAAACAGTATCTTGTACAGAAGATATGAAGACGAGATTACAAAGAAAACGGTGAACCAGCTTATACTACCATTGAGCATGAGACAGACAATTTTGACGGAATTACATGGGTCATATACTAGTGGTCACCTCGGTGAGCACAAAACTTTAGCCAAAGTCCAACAAAGGTTCTTTTGGCATGGTCAGAAGAATGATGTGATGAACTTCTGTAAAAAATGTACAGAATGTCAACAAAGGAAGCCACCTGCTCATAAAAATAAAGCTAATTTGGGTAGTTACATTATGGGTGCACCGATGGAGAGAATATCACTAGACATTATGGGACCTTTTCCCAGAAGTACATCTGGAAAGAAATATGTATTAGTCTTAGGTGACCATTTCACCAAATGGATGGAAGCATATCCCATCCCAAACATGGAAGCGACCACGGTAGCACAAAAATTTGTGTATGAATTTGTATCTCGTTTTAGAGTACCTTTACAAATACACACAGTCCAGGGTACCCAATTTCAATCACAACTGTTTGAGCAAATTTGTAATTTGATGGGAATCCACAAAACCAGGACAACTCCTTTTCGTCCACAATCTGATGGTTTTGTAGAGCGGTTTAATAGAACCCTTGAGTCAATGTTGGCACTTTATGTGGATGAAGACCAAAGAGACTGGGACAAGTTTGTTCCTCTTATGACTATGGCTTACAGAGCCACTCCCCATGAATCAACGGGATTATCCCCAAATATGCTGACATTAGGACGCGAAATAATGCTTCCTATTGATTTAATGGTGGGCCTACCCACTGATTCTGTGGAGACACAGGGATACAATGAATATGTAGAAACATTGCAAGAACGTTTACAAAGGGCTTTTGAGATCACTAGAAAACGGCTGCAAGCAAATGCAGTAAGACAAAAGAAACACTATGATGTGAAAGCATCAGGTAAACCTTTGATACCTGGTGATTTTGTGTGGTTGCATATGCCACAAAGGACAAAGGGGCTAAGCCCTAAACTTCAAAAACAATGGGACGGACCTTATATGGTTATAAACCGTCTAAGTGACGCTGTTTACAGAATTCAGAAGAATCCAAGAACGACCAGTAAAGTTGTTCACTTTGACCGACTCAAACCTTATCAAGGTGAAAAACCTAAAAATTGGCTCTGCCAAAATGGGGTACCTTGTGAGACCAATACAAGTGATAAAACATGCCGACCATCAGACTGGCATGCAAGAGATATAGAAGCGCCAAGAACATCTGGAGAACTGTTGGGTGATAATGAAAGTCAGTCAGATGATGGCACTGTGATTTTTTAGTAGTCAGTTAATACAATGTTCAGATTAAATCTGATGTGTTTATGCTATTATTTTGTTGTTTTATGTTCCAACTGTGTATGAAGTGAAGTGTGATGGTGGTTCACCTGGGATCACTTCAGGATTTTTGGTTCCAAATCATGGAACGTGTTCCAATAGGGTTGTCTAGATACCTCAGGGGGTGTAAATTCCAGTATCCTAGGTGCTGGTGAAAATTCCTGTTCAGGTGAAATGCCAAGATGAACACAGTTATGTGTTTGGGAGGGTGAAAATTCCAACATGGTGATTGATGTTGGTGAAAATTCCTGTTCAGGTGGAAATTCCATCCAGTTGTATCTTTACAACACCTATCTGTGAAGGAGATCATACATTATTTTTTTAGTATGACCTGACTGGGTCATGGATGTTAATGGACACCAGAGTGAGGATAATTGTTTGATGAAATGTCACTGTGGTGTTTGGTTGGACAATTTTTGTGAATGTATGTCTAATTGTAATATGAAATGATGTCCACGATGCTAAGCACGTTAGGTGAAACCTGGTCGTGATGGTTTTCATATTTGATCAATATATGATCAAGATATATGATGTATTGTGACAGGAGGAATGATTTATTTGTTTGGGGGGATAGAGCCTTCTGACACATATTGAAGTCATTTGAATGTATTGTCCAAGATGGTTGACTTTTCTTGGTAGTTAAGACGTTGTTTAGCCAACAAGCTCATTGTTGGTGAATTATGACAAGAGTTCATAGATAAGATTTGGCAAACTGATAAGAAAATATGCTAAATCAGTGACTCTTGGTTTGTTACAGAGATGGTGAAGATAGTGAATACCAAGCGGACCTACACCTGCTTTGTCTGCCGACATGTCTTTACAGACAAATCAAATTTCAATCGCCACATAAAGCGTTGTGGAAAGGCTAGGATGAGGGCACAATGCCCATATTGCAATCACTCTGAAAGTAGACGGGTGACCTCATAAGGCGACATGTCGCCAAGTCGCATCCTGCCAACCTGGTGGCGGTTATTCAGAGGCCTTCCATGATTCAAGAGGTCGAGGAGCGTTCCGATGTAAATGTTAAGTCAGACACTGAGGTAGAGCAGGAGTCACTCACTTCTGACTGGACAATGACAATGGATGAGGAAACTGAAAGAGCTGTTGCAGCACTGGGAGTTCAACTTCAACCGTTTCTAGGGGGTTCTCTGGAAGAGCGGGAGGAGCTAGATGCTATGCTTGATCATTGCCCTAGCTCAACACCAAAGGCACAAGAGGCATCTGCAGCAATAGCCGCACCAGTGCAGGCTGACCACAGTCCCTACATACCTTCAGCGGAGAGTGCCGCCTGCCAGACAGAACCTCTGTATAAGGCTACAGCGTCCCAGACGGAAGAGTTTCTGGATATACAGAATTGTTGTCCACATGGGGCCCGACTTCCTGTGCATAAACACTATGTGAAAAGGATTGAATTTCCGGATGGGAGGATCGAAACAACAAGAGAGATTATGGTGAACTGCGCGGAATGTCCACGGCCAGCCTATAAAGAAGTGTCCGAGAGAACTGTTTGTGTTTGTTTATTTTAGTTTTTTTATTTTTTTATTTTTTTTTTTTGGCTGAATATGTAGACATGGATTTGATTGATGACTGTCGTTGATTTTTTTTTTATATAACTTTTGCACTTGAGCTATTTAAACATTTTTTGCTCATATCACTGATCCAAGAGTTTTGTTTTATTATTATATTTATTGGAGTGATTTTGTCTTACTGGTTCTTTTTGATAATTTTGTATGCCAGTTTGTAGTTTGAAATTGCGATGATAAGATTGGTTGACCTTATTTACACGCTCTGTAAAAAAATTTGTCAATTTTACTCATTGCTGATATGTTATAGCTATTATTAATTTTTGTTTTATCAGTGATGAAACAGCCATGATGGCGCGAGCGTCACTCAGGTAATATTTACTGGTTTATAAATTTGTTACTCTTTTATCAGTGATATGATGTCATTTTTTTACAGGTTTAGAGAAAAATGATGATTTCCTGATGTGTTTTTGTATTGTTTTGTTGCTGCATTAACTGTGTATTTTTATTTGGTTTTATTGCTATATGCATGTAATATTTGTATTTTCATGCTATATGCATGCAACACTTGTATTTCGGCTGTCACTGAATCTAAGGGCAGTTTTTGACTGTTAGCTGATATGATGTTGGTAGCTAGATGTTTGTAGCTAGTATTTACTGGATATTACAAACTCGGGAAGTAGCAGAAATGTCTGGTAAGAGTAGCGAAATAATTAGTAATTTTATATTGTTGTAGTATGTAATTCATTGTACTTGTTTTCTTTCTTAGTATGAATTAGTTTTAGTACAATGTGGATGATTGGTCGGGACGACTCAATTTTAAGGGGGGGGGCTGTGTCACGGATCGTGAGTTGACAGTTCTTCCCGCGAAACTAATCAAAACAAACGATGTTTACGTTTTGTTTCCGGTGCAGTGTAGGCGTGGCAGTGTATAAATCCGAAGTTTTATCGTCGTGGAATTGTACTTTTCTGGTGTAATTTGAACTATTTTAATGATTTTGTGCTGTTTTTCTATGATTTTCACCTAGTTTTATCGCAAAACTGGCCATCTTTGATGTAGTTTATAATGACGATTTCGGGAGTATTTTTCGTCCGCAAGTTTTCGTTCCGAAACCGAAAGTGGAGGAATTTTATTTCAAAAAGACTTAAAATGTTAATTATGCGCATATTACAATATTTAAAAGTATAAACGTCATTTATTCTGCAAATATTCAACATATTTGTCACTTTTATGGAGTAAGAAGCGGTATTCACCAGTATTCTAATTAAGAATATTTGGAACTTCATGTTCGCGGACGAATACTGCAGTGAGTTGGCAAGTGGCTGAGCCAATAAATAAGCTTAGTCCGCATATAATCGGCGGACTTCCCTATGAGAGGCCTCTATGCCAGATGATAATTTACATAAATTTACTACTTTGTTTACAAACATTACCACATCACATGCTAAATTCTTGGGCTGGAAGTGAGTATTTACAATCATTACCTACCTGAATTGAATAGTAGTATTGTTGTTATTTCTTTTGGGCTGAGGTTGGAAATTTATTTAGTAATTTATAAATAACAACATGAAAGTACACTGTAGTTGTCTGACCAAAATGTGTCCTTTAAATGAAGTCCACATGATTTAATGAAGCTTGATTACGATTTATGATTTATCTTGACTGAACAAAATTGTTCAGAATTAATTCCCCCAATCTTGTAGATTTTGATCATTTTTTTTTTGACTGGTTTATTGATAATCTTTATATCTTGATGTTGGATCTGATTTTCAAATAGTCTGACCTGATTAGACATTTTATAACTGTATGCAAATAATTTATTTGGCTGATTGCTTTGGCCATTTTTGTGTGTATGTGCTTAGAATCTTATACCTGATGTGCTCATATATTTGTAGTGTGCACATATATATTTGTAGTGTGCACTCATACTGATCTTAGTGTGCACATTTGGTGTGCACATTTGTTTATACTGATCTTAGTGTGCAGATTTGGTGTGCGCATTTATTTATACTGATCTTAGTGTGCAGATTTGGTGTGCACAGTTGTTTATACTGAGCTTAGTGTGCAGACTAGGTGTGCACATTTATTTTAGTTCGTAGACTTGGGGTGCACATTTATTTTAGCTTGTTGACTCGGTGTGCACATTTATTTTAGCTTATTGACTTGGTGTGCACATGTATTTTAGTTTATTGACTTGGTGTGCACATGTATTTTAGCTTACTAACTTGGTGTGCACATGTATTTTAGTTTATTGACTTGGTGTGCACATGTATTTTAGCTTACTAACTTGGTGTGCACATGTATTTTAGTTTATTGACTTGGTGTGCACATGTATTTTAGCTTACTGACTTGGTGTACACATTGATTTTAGCTTATTGACTTGGTGTGCACATATATTTTAGCTTATTGACTTGGTGTGCACATGTATTTTAGCTTTTTGACTTGGTGTGCCCATCGATTTTAGCTTGTAGACTTGAGTTTGTAGACACAGTTATTTGTAGTTGGCAGGTTTATTGATATCAGTTTGTAGACTTGATACTATGGTGTGGTTATTTTACAATGTAAATATATAACTTCCGTGCTTGACATTTACCTGCATTCATTGGTTTATTATTTATGAATTATTGGTACTTGATATAATAGTTATGTTTTCATGTCTTAATGTCTTGTTGAATAAAATGTTCAAGTTGGTTATTTTAATATCTTAGTTAATGGTTTATATCACCGCTCAGGAAGATCTCACTGATTTGGCATCGGGTGTTCATTGGATCTTTTCGATGACATTGAATTTTGTATTTTTGTGATCTTGAGAATTTGAGCTTGGACTTGTACTCTGATATTTTCATTGTGACAGGATTTATGCTTTGTGAGCACTGTCGATCGACACTGATGAATATACTGCTGTGGTGATATTTATTTATATATGAATGAATGGCGTGATTTTTATTACACTGATATGAAACTTCAGTAATTTAAGTATTATATATACACGGGATACCCGTGGTGATAATTGAAGTTTCTGATTGATTTACCACTGAGCAGTGATTTAATTTGAATTAGTGTCTGATAGGTCATATAGACCTTGGCTCTATTAGAGTGATTGTGACAGTAAACCGTGAATGTATTAACTGTTTGTCAAGGATCAAACTTGTGAGGGATATTATCACAAATACAGTTTTGGCTTAATCTGCTAAGAAACTACCAAAAGAACAGAACTGTGAGCAGTCAGAAAACCAGGATCAGTAGGGTTTAGTAGTTTAAATCACATATTTCCTAGTAGTCTGAATTGGGGTAGGCATAAGGAAATCTAGTGATTGGAGTAGTCGCGGGTGAAAGAGCACCTGTGGCTACGGTAGTCCCCATAAGAGGGGCGGGGCGTGTGACGGGACACCTTGCCCGTTACAATATGTATTGTAGAAATAAAGTATGTTTTGTCCAAAAAAGAGATGTACACACATTTATTCATTTATAAAATAAAATCCAGCATAAAAATGGCGTTTGAAACAACATTGTACAATAGTGATCGATTTAAATGTGCTTGGCTTTAAATATTATGGTGGTAATAAAGGATTTCTCAAGGGAATAGTTGGTTGTGACAATTTGTCCATTTACTGGTTATTTTACATTGTATGGATAAAATTAATGTTATAAATTATTGTACACGTATTTCTTTAGATATATATTCATCAATTTTCAAAATATAAAATTTATAAATACACTAAAAACATTAAGGGAGACTATGTATGCAACTCAGGACTCCCTGGCATATAACACGTTAATGAAGCGTCCCTGTCAGTTTCCTCGCCGCCGCCACATTATGGTCTCCCTTGAATATCTCCCTTATTATTGCAAGCTTTTAACCATATTTGGCAGTTATATACCTTAGGCGTGGGAAAATTTTTCCACATGCTGAAATTTGACCTTTGATTTTTATCAAGGTCACATGATCAAAAAATAGTTTTTCGGGTACACCTGCCCGTCATCGCAGTTCAGGAAAATCTACTGACTGCAGAGGCTTGTAACTTCATACACATGTTTATACTATCAAAAACGTGAGCTGATTAGATTTTGGGAGCAATCCAATGAAAATTGACCGATTTATGAGTGATTTTCCCACAGGTACCAATCAGAAAGCTTAAAATTCATGTGAACCCCCCTATTATCTTAAGTATTGCATTTAGAGCCATAAAATGTATTGGGAGGTAGTAGGAAATGTGGAGAGTCTAGAAAGCAAGTCAAATTTCACCCCGACCCCCCTGTAGGGGTCAAACTAGGGTCATAAAAGAGCCAATTTCATCTTTTCCCCTTATATCTCCTTTATTCTTGCTTCTAGAGCTTGAGAATCTATTAAGAGGTATTGGGAAACCATATGTGAAGAGTCTAGATAGCCGGTCATATTTACCCCCCAGACCCTCCCTTATGGGTCAAACTGGGGTCATAAAATAGCCGATTTTGTGTTTTTGCCTTTTATCTCCTTTATTCTTGATTTTAGAGCTTTAGAATGTATTAAGAGGTATTGGAAACCATATGTGAAGAGTCTAGATAGCTGGTCCGATTTACCCCCGGACCCCCCCTTATGGGTCAAACTGGGGTCATAAAATAGCCGATTTTGTGTTTTTGCCTCTTATCTCCTTTATTCTTGCTGTTAGAGTTTTAGAATGTATTGAGAGGTATTCGGAAACCTTATGTGAAGAGTCTAGATAGCTGGTCAGATTTACCCCTGGTCAAACTTATGGGTCAAACTGGGGTCATAAAATAGCCGATTTTGTGTTTTTGCCTTTTATCTCTTTTATTCTTTTAGAGTTTTAGAATGTATTGAGAGGTATTGGGAAACCTTATGTGAAGAGTCTAGATAGCTGGTCAGATTTACCCCCTGCCCCCCCCCCCCCTTTTATGGATCAAACTGGATTCATCAAATAGCCGATTTTGTGTTTTTGCCTTATATCTATTTTATTCTTGCTTTTAGAGATTTACAATGTATTCAGAGGTATTGGGTAACCTTATGTGAAGAGTCTAGATAGCTGGTCAGATTTACCAGACAGATGTGTTCAAAGCATTGTGTCATAAACTTCTTGCCTTTCTAAAGGCTCACATTTTACTCTGCCTTTTTCGAAAAAGTAAATAGATAAATGGCATTTATAAAGCACTATTACTCTTTAATTAAGTAGTTTTATGGTGTAACTTTCGACCTATTATAAGTATTGATGCTTTATGCATTCTTAGCCAGAGCATTTATTCAATTAACTTTTCGCAATTTATGACCATAGAAAACAAGATAAAGCTTAAATTTTTCTTTCTTGTTAATGCATGAATTTCCACACTGTCTGCTTAACTTTCACTTCTACTCTCAGCACTGCATGTTTTTATTTTCAAAAACCTTTTTCTACTGTATATTATATTGCAGTGAACCTTTTAGGGACACTTAGTTTTTGTTAGCAAAAACATTTTTCTAGTTTTTAACGGGAGTTCAGTATAGCCATGATGTTTCACACAAAAATTTATGACGACACATATCCATTTTTAACATTAGCGGAGGTCGAAAATGTAGTGCGCAACATCTCGATTATCAGCATACATCATAGGGCTAAAGTGTGAATAACCAGCTGCCAGTTTCACTGAGGACTTAGCCCAGACTTAGATTTAAAGCTAAGCCTTTTGTCTTTATATCAGGCTAAGTCTATGGTGTTAGGTTTAGAGGATTTCACAAATCTGCTAAGTCTAAGTGTTAGCAAAGTCTATCTGGGAGTGGGCTTAGGTTTGTAAACAAAGACTAAAATATGGCCGCCGTAGATTTTTCTCATTTCAAAATTGGAAATGCCTACAATAAAGAATAAATATATAGGACACCGGTGTAACACCATATTCTGTATGCCTGCCATATTCTGTATCCCCCCTTTGATCTTTTAAGGGATACAGCTGTCTCTGCCATATTTTGTATCCCAACAATGGGGGGATTAAGGGGATACAAAATATGACAGCCACATTTTGTATCCCCATCATATTCTGTATCCCCTCAGTTTAGAGATGTAATGGATAGGGGTATAAATAGCAAACACAGCTGGAGAGGAATTAAGTTGCCATTTTTTGGGTTGATTGGTCTCAGTCAAGCAAGTCATTTGTCTCTTTCTGACCAACTTTTGATTTGATTCACTCAAAAGTGAATAGAGTTGGAAGTAAGGCAGAGTTATGAATATATAGAATTGTATAGAACAAACATGTGTTATTTGCAACAGTAATGCTATAGCCCAACTTAGGATCCTAAATTCGGTAGCCTATCTTAAGATGACATTAACATTGATAAACTTAACTGACCCTTGTACAGAAGTACTTTGTCTCTAGTCACTCGACCAGAGGTGAAAGGAAGCAAGTGCAAAAGAATGCTAGAACAAAAGATAAATCTAAGAGTAATCCAGTTACCTAGTCACAGTGACACACATAGTCAAAATGGAAACTCCAGAGTCCATCAGGACCTCCCTGATTCCAGAGGAATGGGCATCGTTGATAGACCTATCAGACGCTTACCTTCACATCCCCATCCACCCAAACTCAAGGAAATACCTAAGGTTTTGCCACAGGTCACAGGTGTTCCAGTTCACCTCCCTCCCTTTCGGACTAGCCACAGCCCCCAGGTCTTTACAATGATTGTAAAGGAATTGAAACTAATGACCCTCTCCAGAGGACTCGGACTTCACCAATACCTGGACGACTGGCTGATCAGGTCCCAGTCTCAGGAGGAAGCCCAAGTGAACACTCAGGCAGTGGTAGATCTAACCCGTCCTTGGGATGGATAATAAATGAGGAAACATCAGAACTAAAACCTACTCTGGTGTTTTTGTTAGTGGGCTATGAATACCATCTAGATTTAGGCCTTTTTAATCCCACTCAAGAGAGATGGCTTAAACTTCAGGATTTGATCCTACGACTCAAGTCAAAACATGTTTTGACTGCCACATATTTGATGTCGCCAATTGGGTTGCTTGCCTCAATGGAGAAAATGGTCCCGGACGGACGCCTTCACATGAGGCCCTTTCAGTTTAATCTCAAGGAGCACTGGAGATATCCTCAGTCGCTGGACAGCCTCCTTCCTTGGACAGAAGCCATTTTTGCAAACCTAGACTGGTGGCAGAACCCCACAAACATGATGAGAGGTGCAGCCCTTCATCCCAAAGACCACAGCATCCAACTCTTTACAGATGCCTCAAACGAAGGTTGGGGTGCTCACTTAGATCAAAGTTCTACAAAGGGTCTGTGGTCAGACGGGAAAAAAAGGCTACACATAAATGTTCTAGAGTTGAGGGCGGTCTCCCTGGCCCTTCGAAGCTTCAAGGACCAGTGTCAGAACCAAACAGCGCTAGTTGCAACGGACAACTCAACAGTGGTAGCCTACATAAACAAACAAGGAGGAACTCACTCAGCAGAGATGTGCGATCTCCTGTGGAAGATCATGACATGGTGCCATCACTATCACATTAAAAGCCAGACACATTCCAAGGTGCCTGAATGTGATGGTCGACCTTCTGTCCAGATCGAACCAAGTGCAGTCAACAGAATGGTCACTGCATCCGCTGGTGTTCAAACCGATCTGTCAAAAGTGGTTCACTCCTCATGTAGATCTATTTGCTACTCATCTGAACCACAAACTTCCACTGTACGTATCTCCAGTCCCAGACCCAAATGCTTGGGACATAGATGCTCTGAACTTAAACTGGACGGGTCTCACTGCCTATGCTTACCCTCCGATAGCTCTCCTTCACACGGTGATCCATAAAATCAGGCAATGCCATTGCCTGATCATTATAATAGCCCCAGGCTGGTCTTAATTATTCTGTGGGCATATCTAGTTAAAGGTGTACCATTGAAAACAGTATTTACCAATGATAAAATGTGTAAACAAAGGATGTCACCAGTAAAATATTTTGACTAGAAATAAGGGGTCACGTGACATAGAAATCCACTGTGTTTAATTGAACAGCTTGGTCTTAGCTAAGCCAACCTTTGTGAAATACATTTAAGTCCTAGAGTTAGCTTAGGACAAAGGGTGAGATTTCCTTGACTTAGCCTAAGTCCAGGTTAGGTCAAAAACCCTTTGTGAAACTTGCACCTAAACTTTCTCGCTTCTTTTGCAGTTAAAAAATACAATGTTCCTATGTTGTTCAGTGCAATGAAAACTTTCATCTGACCATATTATGTAGTATAGGGTTTGAGTCATTAAAAGGTGCATGAAGCTCCCACATTTGCCATAAGAACTGACAAAGGGAATGAAATTATCTAGGTTCGTTTTGAATAGCATTTAAGTTTTTACTTTAAGTGTTCCTATTTTGAGTGAAACACGAAAATAAAACCATGTATAATTTGTATTTTTCGTTTTATTTCTGAGTATGTTTCATTTAAAAATTACCATTCCATGCTCCTCTTCGGATATAGATATCCTTGTATTCAGTGTTAAATTCCTGATTCTAAGTGCCATTTTTCACATATGTTCCCGCATTTCCTGATAAACAAACACCAAAAAATATCAATAAAAAAACAAGTTTTGAAATCACATTCAAGTTTATGTGTATCAGTTGTGAAAGGTTCATCTATTTTCTGAGCTAATATATTTACCACAAGAGAAAGTTCTATACTGATCTGCCTATAGGCCATAACTCCTTATACTACCATTTTGAACATTTTGTACTCTGCTTATTGTACACCAGTATAAATTGTAACACTGGTTTAAAATAGAATTTTAACCAGGAACTGTGATAATAAAGAATATTAATGAAAAGCAGTTTGAAAAAATTTTAGGCTTATTGTCATGGAATTAAATTTTTTTAATCTTGGATGCCTTTAAAACAATATGTATATTGTACATGTCACACAGAATCATGAAAGATCTTCACTAGAGTGGCAGGCTAATCTAGTTCATATGGCCACCTAATTTGGAATAGCCCACCGTCTGATTTACAGTTGCAGAATTTAATATTTTCCTGAGGGTTATATCCTGATTTACAGCCCAAGGGCAGTGTCCTGAAAGTTATGTTCAACTATATTTAATGTTGACACTTCTGATAACTTTATGTGGTGTTAAATTACACCTGAGAATTTTCCTTTTGTTAAAAGTGTCCAATATCTTCCACTATTGGCCACTTTGTGATTTTGACCATATATAGAAGTCTTTATAGTACATTTCAAAAGAAACCTTTTTACATTTATTTCAAGTAAAATGATCATAAAAACCGAAAAATTCACACCAGGAATATAGAAATGAAAAGTAATGATGTTAAAGAAAATCTTAAAAATTATAAATTAAGCAGTAGGTGTAATTTAAATGGGTTAATAGCCTTGTAAGTGTCCAATATTGAAAAATAATGGACACTTACTTGGCCATTAACCTATACATAAAACACAGGCACAAAATATATTTGCCACAGTGTATACACCCACCACAACAGTTATGAAACGTATTAGTCCTTATCATAAGGCTTGGTAACATACTCAGTGACTGTCTCAACAAAGGCCCCGACATAAAAGTTAGGTGGATTTGGGTAGAAATCCCAAACTTTGCCAAAAATGTAAAATTCATCCTCTTTGTGGGGTTCAGGCTACCATCTGTGCAATTTGTTCAATAACCTAACCTGACCAATCCAGACTGAGATTAGATTCCCCAAGACCCTTGACCTCGGTCCATATGATTTCAATAAGATTCCAATAAAATTGGATTTATTGGTAATAGGGCGTGACAATTTTGCATTCATAAAAGGCCATGCAACTTTAGCCAATCAAATTAACATATGTAGTACGATGGTATAATCTTTATACAGAATCACGTGATATGATTTCGACCAATCAATATCACAGATTTGGAATGTGACAAAGGTTTTACTAACATCATCACATCTGCTTCTACTTTGTCACAACATTGCCTGGGGCAGTTAGCTTCATCACACTCGTAACAGGGTCTGCAAGAGAGAGCTTTGTTGTCGTGAGGTAAATAAGCTATGTAACCATCTACTGGAACTGTTTCCACATGATTCAATGACATCATAGTGATTATAAGAGCCAGGCAGAAAACACAACCAGTCTTCATTGTCGTGTTTCTACAAATAAGATACATATACTGATAGACTTGGGTAATAAGTGAGTGCATACAGTGTAAAATTGCTACATGCAGTATATTTATTTATACAGTTGGATGATAAGTGTTTAAATACTATATACAAATCTTAAGTAAGACATGTTTATATATAAAATTGAAGGGGCATGAATTCAGGTACAGTGTTCAATTCTTTTATACGGTACAGTTATCTATAAATTTGGATGATACTTGTTTCAATACTATGTAAATGTGTGGATACATATATTAAGACTCAAAATGGTAACTTTGATACATCTATCTATATGTTGTGATATACGCTTGAATACAATGTAAATGTGTTTTGTAATAAGCTATACAAATGGAAATATGCAGTTTCTTCAGCTTCCTCAGTTCTTCCCAAAAAGGCTCTAGGCAGGCATGGTTTTGCCATGTCCAACACCAGTGCTACAGACTGGCACTATATGTCAGATCCCAAAAGATCATCTTGCACTTACCTGTTCAAGCGTGCATACCCACAACCATAGTCATCTCTTCCTGGCAGGCGCTTACTGTTTTATTTATTTACCCATTTATTTACTCATTTATTTATTTTTTTTTATTAATATCATTTTTTTTTTGGTTTCTAGCACATGAGAGGATTGTTATTAATTTCGCACTGTATAAATATTTCTAATATTATTTATCACCCTAAAGTATGCCAGTCTTGTGCTTTGGATTTTTAGAATTAGGTAGGGTAGCATGAATCCTTTCTGGTGGTTTGGTCTTGGATATTGTTACAATGAATATAAATAGAGTCATTAATACTTACAAATTCTGTATTTCTGCAAACTGCCTGCCTGTGTGAAACCTCTTTTCCTTGTTTCCCAATTTTACAGAAATCCAGCTGAATAATACAGACTTCAAAATTGCTATTTTGGTAAATTATGCTCAAGTATGTTACAAATAATTTTATCTTGATTTGTTTCCACAAAGATAAAATGCTAACAAAATGAGTAACACACGTGTTGTTGAAACTCCCAATTCAACGAAATAAGAAAAAAATGAGTCCTAAATTGGTGCACTTCCTTGCTTCAAGGTTCAGATCAAATGAATTGTTTCTCAGCTCAAATGCCCCCAGAAGTCTGTGTCCAAGCTATTTTATATTGCTATCACCGTGAAATCTTTGCATTTTGGCAAACCACAAGATAAGGTTGGGCTTATAGAAACCAAAATAGAATCATTTCTGTGCCAAATGATGATACATGTGAAATGTTATTAAAGTTACACAAAACCACCCAGCTATGCAAACTAGAAATATCAACTCAAAATGGAATATATGAATTAACTCTCGGTCTTTTTTCAAACTGAAATAATTATTGATTAATTATGTCTTCAGACCCAAACAAAAGAAACAGAATAGTATTGATATTCAGCTGACAACACTAGTACACTAAGAAATGTAAAATTTGCCAGAGTATGTGAGGTTTACACCTGGCGACACCCCTTATATAAGACAGATTATGAAAATATTACCAATTTTGTATCTTCAGACATGAGAGGGCTCAAGTGGTCACATGAATCAGTGATGTGTGAAGAATTTTGCATTTATACAAGGATAAAAAAATATAGAAGGGGGAGTTTGGTCACTGGCAAATTTTTCATACTGAGACAATTTAGCATGCCTCACACATGTACTCAGGGTGACCTTAAGTGCACAACATGAACTGCTTATAATTGGATCATTGTACAGCCAATATCAGAATCATCCAGTGGTAAATACTGGCTAATCTGTCTAATGAAATGACAAGAAATTTTAATAAAGCTGATTTGTGACACTCCCTGTTTACAGAGGCTGAGACTTATTACTTTCACCCCAGTGTTCATTCATTTTCTCTGTAATATCTTTATGGTCAGAAGGGGATGGGGGGTCATTGATATTCCTCGGATAATAGTATTTGGTCATAAAACAGGACTTGGGTTTAATCCTCAGAATAATCAATGAACATGCATGTCAGGGACGGGTCATAATTATTTTGTTACAGCTGAAGTGGCGTTACTGCATATGGTTAGATATGGACAGACAGACAGAAAGCAGACAGAAACATAATATATTTTACTGTATTTAGTACTGCGACAAAGCAACTATCATTATGGACAGAGAAGCGACCATGGCGGGTCTGAAACCATTTGCCACCCAACCATCATTGGGTGGCGATTTTTAAAGTAAATGTCTCCCAAACTGTCATAGTTCCTGATTCACTATAGCATCTTGCTGTAAATTGGTACAACAAACAATAAAATGATCATTTGTGATTTTGTTTTAGGTGTGCAATAAGTGGATTTATTTACTTTGGCATATGCACGCTTTCCCATAAAAAATATCATTTAATTTTATGATTTTTATATGTGTGATAATGTAATATCTACACGAAAGAAGCAGCCAAAGTTAGCACATGGCCAATGAACATACAAGTTCCCACGAAGTGGTTATCCTAAATATTTTGAACCTTTTTCTTAAACCTAGACACAGTGTGAAAAATACTCGTAGAAGTCAAGCCAAAGGTCTGGTGCTTCACACTTTGCCTCTTCAGTTTATAAATCAACTAAGCACTTTGATTTCAGCTTTACATTTTATGCTCCAAAGATTTGGAATGATCTGCCTGACGATGTACATTTTGAAGTGAAGTTAAAAACTTGTCTCTGGTTGTGGGTGTTTGCTGTTCTGTATTGTGCACCTAGAACCTGTCTTTATATAGAGATAAAGCACTAGAATTTCATGTAATCACAGGTGCAAAGTGACACAAATACTTCTATCTATCAGTGCTGTATTCAAGTGATAGGTCAAAAGTTAAACTTTGGTGTGAGACCTTTAGGGGTTGTTGATTGAGATAAAAATTTCTATTTTTTGCGAATCCGACACGAGGTGGAATATGGTTTCATCGAGTTGCATTTGCAGTTGCGATATTTTGTGGTTATACTATTTTTGGTTATATCATTATAGGAATAACACCCACCAAACCATGATATATACAGAATTTTACAATGGTTTGAGGCTATTAATCACAAAGGCAAAGCCTTGGTGTTTTTCTGCTTTTCACAATGGCAAAATAGCTGTATGTTAGAATCTGGAGGGAGTTATTGGTTGTATGGAAAGGTTTTATTCCTGTTTTAACATGCCACAGTATTTTAATATTATTAATAATTACTAGGGGACCACAGTGGCGTACTTGCCACCCCCCTCTGAGGGCGGCGGTTCAAACCCCAGACCTTATGTGCGAGAGTTGGTAGTTGCTTACTGATGGTCGGCAGTTTACAGCACAGAACCATGATCAACTGTATGTAATGGTTTCCTCTGCCCACAAAACTACCCATTGTAATATGACCTGTACAGTGTTGAAAGCGACGTAAAAGCCAAAATTTAAAAAAAATAATAATTACAAATATTGACCATAAAACAAGGCTGTTTCATCCATTATTTAATTAGATTCACTTGACTCTTGAATGGGAGGTAAATCCGCAACTTTGATCTTAGACAAATGAGGTTCACTGTCACAGTCATTTGATGTTAGACCTGTGGTCGTATCATTTCGATGAGTGAAAATTGGGCTTGCAGAAAAAAATAGGCAGCTTGCTAGAATGACATATTCAAAAAACCTTTATCTTTATGTTGTGTAAATAAGTCCATACGTCCAACACAATGCACCAAATTAGCTGTGCAACATACAGAGAGTTACAGGCACCATTGAATATAACCTTATGTTAACCGTAATTATTGAAACAATATAACAATATAGTAAAACAACAAACAATATGAATGTTATAATTTATTCAGATTAACCACAGATATATTGATTTTTATGGCCAGTCATATTTCACAGACCTGTAAAACTCAGAACACACTTCACTGATGCTTTTTGAAATGCCATAGCTTAGCTTGGATTGCCACTTTTCGGCTATCTGTTTGGAGTCTTTGACTATTCCTTTGGTATTGTCAAACCACCAGGCATTTATATCTGCTGGAATTTTCTCCTCCAAGAAAGAGTAGATCTTCTCCGCAAAATGCATGGGGTTTTGTGTTAAGTCTTCATACACCACTTGTAGAGTTCTCCCAGGGTACCTTCTCTCTATAACCTCTCTGAGTTTAATATCTTCCACTGCCTGTGTACAGTACAATGCTGCCTCTTTAGGCATGTCATCCCCCGAGTATAAGCCCCTGAAGGACACAGTATGCTGTCTGGAAAGCACCACACCCCGGGGATCTCTGACTAAGTGGATGATCCTCAGATTGGGATTGTCTTCAAGCATGAATTCAACACTCTGCATGGTCATCCGCACGGTCTTCAGAGCATGGAGTGATCTGGATGAGCACATGCCCTTAAGTGTCTCCATACAGTGTTCATGTATGGTCACATTGGTCCTCTTCATGCAGTGTTTGTACTCGTAGAAAATATCTACCTCACTGTTCTTAAAGTAAGTCATATCTGCTATGCCTCTCCACAACACATCAAAGCACTTCATCTGCCTTTTGTAGCCCTCGCCAAATCTGGTAGGGCATATGTTCTTAAGTAGCTTGCCACAGATTTGCCTGGTTGGGTTACAGTTGCATCTGTTGTGGTCAAACAAGCACTCTAGATAAGGCTTAAGACTCTGGGTATTGGAAGAGAAGAAGTTTTGATTGATATCCATGAATTTATGCATCAGTATCTCCACTGGTATGTTTGCAAAGTCACATTTCAGCAGTGATGTCAGCGTGGAAGCTACCGCAGTAATTTCATGTTCAGGCAACTTTCTGAAATTGTTAAAAGACATGGCTGAAAACCAAACAAAAAGTCATTTTTTGCTACAACAGTTATACCCTGGAATGTCAAGGAACGATACTTGCCAGTGGAATGTGTTGGTAAATATCCAAATCTCGAATGTGATATCAGTTTCAGCTTGTTTATTTTTGCAGAACTACACTTGGTAATACCACATGGATCTTAGTTTAATTTTGACTTTGAGATTCGTATAAATATTTACTAGGGGGACCTTTAGACGCATTTATGATCCAACTAATTTATGCCACTTGACCAATGAGAATTACTAATACCAGTGTATCACATTAGAATAAAAAAAGAATGTTATAAGTTGGTGTAATCTGGCCCTATAGCACTGAATTTGACACCAGTTCAGTGCACAAAAAAGTGACTGGTATCGCCTGTGCTGACCTTCACGTAGTGTATTGTGGAAGTGATTGTAACCAATCAGGAACTTCAAAGAATTAAAAAAAAAATTACCTACTTATTTCTATTTTATATGGCTTTAACATTGAATATTGACAATGAAATAAAGTATAAAGTCTCACATTTTCTATTTACTACATATTTGCATAAGATACCATCTCATAACATTACATAATAAATATGAGGTAACTTATATTAAAATTGGCACCACATATGTTGAGCAAGCACATATTTCCCTTACTGTTACAAAGTGCAACTAGGAACACTAATTATCCAAAATGGTGACGAATAGTTAACCCTTTTAAGCAAAGAAATGCGGTAAAGGAACCAGATTAATAGTTTTACCTCTTTGTTCCATTTTCAAAGAAGAAGATATCGGAGGGCACAGTGTAGCCTTGCTGTGGCCCATACATAGCATGGTACAGTGCATCCAGAGGCTCAAACATATAGAAAACCCCAGGGTTCTGGTTGAAAAGCTGGGCAGTGAAGGAAGAACCACACCTCTGGTAAGAGAGAAGGATCACTTGTTTTGGCTGGTGTGGTGTGAATACCTGAGAAAATATATAGAACAAATCACTGTAAAAACAGCCTCTGTAACTTAGATTAGCTTGGTTCCAATTCCAATTCAACTTTTATAGCGCTTAATCTCTGCCAAAGTGACAGACTCCAAGGCGCAACATCATAAGCATAGTCACAAAAAATCATTGTCCTTATCCATAGCAACGGTCGACATCATGGAGAACGCCATATGAGGTGGAAAATACTAAGGAGGATAAGCTTGGCAGAATAGGTATGCCTTAAGTTTTTTCTGAAGGAAGCAATAGAAGTGGCAGATCGTACATCATCCGGGAGTTCATTCCATATTTTGGGAACATCATATGCAAAGCTTAGACCAAACTGCTTTGTGGATTTGTACATAGATGGTTGGTATTGAGGAACATGTAGAATTATACCATCAGATTGACTCAGCCGAGTATTATAGGCACATTGAAGTTTGGGTTTGCTAAATGCCGGTCCATTAGGAATAAATGTCCAATTCTCTGTGATGAAATCCAAACTGGAAATTTTGATGTTTTTGGTCTCACTGAGACCCATATTAAAGCTCTAGACACACACTCATTTTTAAATGAGTTAACGCCTGAAGATTTTTCCCTTGTTCACACCAATAGAGAAAACAAACGTGGTGGCGGTGTTGGCTTTTTTATTAAATCTGCTCTTGATTTTAAAACCATTCATTCCCCTGAGTTCTCCTCCTTTGAAAATCACACTGTCTGTCTCACTCTTGATGGGCGTCGCTTGTTTCTTGGGGTCATTTACTGGCCCCCTGCCTCATCTGTAGTAAAATTTTTTGAAGATTTTCTGTCATATGTGGGTTTTTTGTCTTCCTTATCCCCCTCCTTTGTCATTTGTGGTGATTTTAATCTTCATGTCGACATTATGTCTCCAACAATCTCTGAATTTAAATCAGTCATGGATTCTTGCTGTCTGTCCCAATACATTGATTTTCCAACTCACCTTCATGGTCATACCTTAGATTTGTTGATGGCTCCATCTGAGTTCTCTGCAATTTCTGATGTGAAAGGTTCAGGCTTCATTAGTGATCACAAAATTATCTCTTGTGTGGTTGACTTTCCATCTTTGGATACACCAATTCAGAAAGTTGTTACCTTCCGTCAGTACCATAAATTGAATATTGATAATTTCAGAAGTGACCTCCTGACTATTCCGTTTGTTAGCTCACCATCTGATGACATAGATTTATTGCATGAACAGTACATGTCTGGTTTGTCTGGCCTTCTAGATATTCATGCACCAGTGAAGACTAAACAGCTCATCAAACCAGCCCCAAGCTGGATAACTGATGAGTATAGAACTGCCAAGTGCATGAGAAGGCAGTTTGAGCATGCCTGGAGAAGAGACAAATCCCCTGAAAATCGTTCCCGTCTTCGACGGCAGATAAACAGATGTAACCACATCCTAAATAGAAACAAGGGGTGTTTCTATCGTGATCTAGTCAGTGAAAATTGCGGTGATAGCAAGAGGTTATGGCATGCACTAAACAGAACATTGAGTCGGTCAAATTCTACTGTCCTCCCATCCTTTGATGATGAAAAATCTTTAGCAAACAGATTTGGTTCGTTTTTCATTGATAAAATTAAAAAGATTTGAGACACCTTTAAATACACCCGATCTCAGGTTCTTCATCCAGACAAGGAGCCGCCGACTTTCTGTTCCTTTCAAGCTGTCACTGAGACTGAAGTCCTTAAGTTTATCAAGGAATCCCCTTCTAAAACTTGCTCCCTTGATCCATGCCCCACTCACATTGTGAAACAATGTATTGACATTCTTCTCCCTTCATTGACTAAACTAGTTAACTTGTCCCTCAAAAACGGCATTTTCCCTAATCCTTTCAAACAGGCTATTGTCACTCCCCTCCTCGAAAAGTCCACCCTTTCAAAAGAGGATTTGAAGAGCTACCGACCAGTGTCCGGTCTTAGCTTCTTGTCAAAATTGGTCGAGCGAATTGTGGCTGCCCAAATTAGATCTCATATGGATTCTCATGATCTTGGTAATACTTTCCAGTCAGCCTACAAGGTGGGGCACTCGACAGAAACTGCCTTGTTGTGCATCAAAAATGAGATTCACTTATCTCTGTCCAAGGGCATGCCTACAGCACTAGTGCTACTCGACCTGTCTGCGGCATTTGATACTATCGATCATGACACACTCCTATCCTGTCTGTCGTCTAGATTTGGTTTTGCTGGATCGGCATTAAAATGGTTTAGATCCTATCTCCAGGATCGTTTTCAGTCAGTCAAGATTGGTTCTAGTCTTTTGAATTTGTTCAAATTGAAGTTTGGAGTCCCCCAAGGTTCTGTCTTAGGTCCCCTTCTGTTTTCCCTCTACACAACACCTCTTGGTCAAGTCATCAGAAAATATACCGGAGTCCGTTACCACTTCTATGCGGACGACACTCAGTTGTTCATTCACTTATCCCCTGATGATAGTCTCAAGTCTTTTGACCGTCTTAAATCATGTTTGAATGATATTCAGGTCTGGATGTCTGAAAACAAACTCAAGCTAAATCCTGATAAAACAGAATTTATAGTCTTCGGTGCCAAAGACAGACACAAATGGCTCAGTGACTCACTACCTGTCAATATCCTGGGTAATTGCCTCTCTCCCGCAGATGTTGTACGCAATCTGGGTGTTCTGTTTGATGCAAAGTTTTGTTTCACCAATCACGTAAATTCTGTTATCAAATCCTGCTTTATCAGCCTCAGGGACCTTCATCGTATCAGGAGGTTTCTTTCTGTGGATACATCAGTGGTGATTGCAAATGCTCTGGTCAGTAGTCGTTTGGATTATTGCAACTCTCTTTTTCGCAGTTTGTCATCCCGAAACACTACAAGGCTCCAATATGTTCAAAATGCGCTTGCACGGTTTGTCACTGGTGCTTCAAAGTACACTCACATTACATCCACCCTTAGGACACTCCATTGGCTACCCGTTAGACAACGTATTATCTTCAAAACCCTAGTTTTGGTCTATAAGTACCTCACCACTGGCCAGCCTAAGTATTTTGCACCATATCTCCCCTTGTACAAATCTGCCGTGAATACAAGACATTCCAATCCCAAAAATTTGTTCCTTCTGGTTCCCTCTTACTGTCCTTCCATCCATAAATCATGGAAGGTCCATTTTAACAATAGTTTCTCATATGATGCCCCTAAGTTATGGAATGATCTTCCATATGATATACGCAGCGCTCCAAATCTCTCCAGTTTCAAAAGTCGACTCAAAACCTACCTATTTCAGAAATCATTCCCACCATAGCTTCTTACTACCGAACACCGGACCGCCTCCCTGGCAACGACTCGGAACATGTCTAATGTCTCATGATTTATGCCTTACGGATTGGATGGTGTGCCTTAGAATCCGTTGATACGGAGATTAAGCACCTGGACAACTGATTGATTGATTGACTGACATTGTCTAACTTTGAGGAATGGGCTGAAATATTTTGGACAGTTAGTATGTAGGTATTTGTTATTTTAACACAAGCTTTAAATCGGCCTTCGTGGACATTTTAGCCAAAAGAAAATTTCACTAATTTTCACGTTTTAAGAAATTCAATGGAATCAACTTCTGTCAATTTTCAATTAAATAAGATCAATTTCCAAGACTTTTATCTTAACTATCTGAACTTAATGTCAGGTAAAAGTTTCAACTTATACAGTATAATTTGCAAAAAAAAAAGTGTGTACCAATCTATCACTGATACAAAGAGAAAAAAAACATTAATTTTGTGTGTAGTATGTTGATTGGTTGGATGCCGATTGAGTTTGTTTATTTGAAGTTTATGTTGTCCATTGTCTTTCATCAAGCCACATAATAATAGTGTATATTTCTATGGGATGCTGGCGACAAAGTACAATTCACAGACCAATTTACAATTTTCTTAAATTCCTATATGTCATGTTCTTTCACCAGGTATTTAGATATCCTGTGGTGTCATGTATAAAAAGTTTTTATGTTCAATGGCTTATTTATATTTAGAACTAGAATTACATTCAATGTATGAACATAAAGTCATACATTACGAAACTAGGGCCTTGGGCAAGGCTAAAGGCTACTCACTGCTTTGGCTCTTGATGAAACTTTTGTATTTTGAAGAGGCAGATCATTGGGTACGAGTTCTTCTCTTTGTGAACCTTCAGTGTTGACCTCTGTTACTCGACCACCTAAGAGCATGAAGCAGATAAGTTTAGCTTTACTATTTATCACTAGCCTGGCCTTCTCTGCACTAAATACAAACGTAAAATATTTTTGGCAAAATGCACAATATATCAGAGGCCTTTCTTATCTGGGAGACAGTTCTCAGTTAGCTAAGATACATAAATAAATATATGAGAACATTATGAAAAATAATTATAATGCAAGAGACACAACTATTTGACCGCATTATAAGTATTTTTCACAATGTTCTCATATATTTACTTACCCTAGCTTGCTGAGGAGAACTCCCAGAAAGGCCTCTGATACAGTGTGCATAATGGCAAAAATATTTCATGTTTGTATTATAGTTCAGACAGCCTGGAAGGCCAGGCTAAGGTGATGCAATGATGAGTAGTTCAGAGGATGGATGAAAGGAGTGCATACTAGTTGATCAAGACTCACTGAAAACTGCACTGCACTGAAAACTATCCGGCAATGGCACAACAACTACCGTTTTTAGCTTACTGGCCATTGGCCATAAGCTATTGGCATGGGTTGGCGACGTCTTTGGCGGCGGCGTCAACGATTTTTCCAGCCTCTTCTCCTCAGAAACTACTGTACCGAATTTTTTCCAAATTTGGTATGGACCTTCCTCAGGTAGAGGACTATCATGTTTCCTCATTGCATGTTGATGGGATTGTTTATACGGCAGCCATCTTGAATTTCTGCATTTAATGCAAAAATGTGTTTATCTCAAAAACAGAGAGAGATAGAGCAATTTCGACAAAATTTTTGACCCAGAGGGTATCTGCAAAGTCTACTGCCGACTTTTCGTAAAAATCAGTTTTCCTGATACTTTTGGCATCCATCTTGAATTTCTGCGTTTAACGCAAAATGCCTTAATTTCGGAAATGGAGTGAGATAGAGAGATTTCGACAAAATTTTTGACACACAGGGTATCAGCAGAGTATACTGGCAACAAAAATTGTTTTCCTGCCACTTTTGGCGGCCATCTTGAATTTCTACATTTAATGCAAAAATGCATTTATCTCAGTAACGGAGTGGGATAGAGTGATTTCGACGTTTTTGACCCGCAGGGTATCACCAGAGTATACTGACGACTTTTCGCAAAAATCATTTTCCCGCCACTTTTGGCGGCCATCTTGAACTTCTGCGTTAAACTCAAAAATGCGTTTCTCTCAGTAACAGAGTGAGATAGACGAAATTTTAGACCCCCAGGGTTTCTGTAGAGTCTACTGGCAACTTTTCTCAAAAATCCATTTTCCCCCCCGACACTTTTGGCGGCCATCTCGAATTTCTGCGCTTAATGCAAAAACATGTTTATCTCTGAAACGGAACAAGATAGAGCGATTTCGACAAAATTTTTGATCCACAGGGTATCTGTAGAGTCTACTGGAGACTTTTCGCAAAAATCATCTTCCCGCCACTTTTGGCAGCCATCTTGAATTTCTGCGTTTTATGCAAAAACTATTGTATTTCGGAAACAGAACAATATTTAGCGATTTCGATGAAATTTTTGACACGCAGGGTATCAGCAGAGTATACTGGCGACTTTTCGCAAAATTCGTTTTCCCTCCACTTTTGGCGGCCATCTTGAATTTCTGCGTTTAACTCAAAAATGTGTTTATCTTGGTAACTGAGCAAGATAGAGCGATTTCGATGAAATTTTTGACCCACAGGGTATCTGCACAGTTTACAGGCGACTTTTCGCAAAAATCGTTTTTCCGCCACTTTTGGCGCCTATTTTGAATTTCTGCGTTAAACACAAAAACCCATTTATCTCGCAAATGGAGTGAGATAGAGCGATTTCGACGAAATTTCTGACCCGCGGGGCATCAGCAGAGTATACTGGTGGTGTTTTCCTTCCACTTTCTGCGGCCATCTTGAATTTACGCGTTGAATGCAAAAACATGTTTATCTCGGTAACGGAGCAATTTCAATGAAATTTTTGTCCCACAGGGTATCTGCAGAGTGTAGTCCACAAAATTGCTGCTTGCTGCCAGTAAGCAGCAGGCCTTGGCTTCTTTTTACTTTTTAACTTTTTAGGTCAAAGCTGGGACTAGAAATCCAAGACTTGAGAGGCTGGATCAACTGTATGCTATCCACCATACCATTGTGTATCCATGTTTGAAAGCAATCACTCCCATTATGGGGTGGTCCAAATGACAGAATCACCAGAGAGGATACAAGCTGACCCATCCCCTCCCCGGGTCGCTGATCCGTCCATACCCCAACCGTGCCCTGATGACCACCTCTGGTTTTCTGGGGACAGAGGAAATACTAAAATTTTATTAAAATGGCCCAGTTAGTACTGGGTAGAAGCCAGACCATGGGGCATCAGTGGGACCATCTAATCATACAGATAGCCCCTTGTCACGTAATGAGATACCACTGAATGGCTAAAACTGGGGTTGCTCCCTATCTGTCTTCAATGTGTAACAGTAAACTTCATGGCTGACGTATACGGAAAAATATCACAAATGAAGGTGACAAAATTTTATGAATGCCTAGGCTGTTAATCTTCTTAAGTGTTATAATTTATTTGTGTTTATATATTGAGGGCTGTTTTGTCTTATTAATAAGCAAAATACATCCATATTTACAGAAAGAATTATAAAAAGCTGCCATTTATATGTTCATTGACATCATTGTTCATCAGTGAACATAAAACTTTTGTAACTTACTACTTTTTCCCCATTAAAGCATGGATTTCAATGCAACAAAAATGGTATCACATATTTACATAGTTTCGGAAATTTCAATAATAAAGCAACACCTGTGTACAAATTTGTAAGACTTACAAATCCTTAATCCTTACTTTTTTGGTTTTTATTATTTTTAGAGAACATGAATGAGTGCATTTTATAACTGTCTGGATTTTGTACTTTCACTAGAGGAAAATGTACTCAAAAATCATAGTGCACTATGGAAGGACATTACACTAGGTCTAATGCAATGGAAGTAGCTAGTGTTAGTAAATACACAAAACAAATGTCCCAGTCTATGTGTTCCCTCATTTAAGTCAAATACAGTGTGTGATGGAAATTAAAACCCAGTAGACATTAGTAACGTTTTAAAATGGTTTAAACTTTTACAGAACGTATTTAATCCCTCTTTTTGGTTTTCTAAACATTTCCAAGAAAACGTTTATGCTGCAATATTTACAAAAACGTTTCATAAACACTGAAAACATTTATTAAACGTTTCTAAAATGGCTCAAGAAACTAAGTTTGACTGGAAATGATTTAAACATTTATAAAATAGCTAAAAAATTAAGGTTATGCTGTACATTTTTTTCAAACATTCATCATGAAATGTACATATACATATAACGTTTATGACAAAAAGTATACTAAAAACATTTAAACAACATTTGTTGACAATGTCTTGAAAATGTTTGTTCTGAAAATGTTATACAAACGTATAATATCAGCTGGTTTTCATACCCGTCATTTTAAAACGTAGTGTCAGCAGGTTTGGCATCCAATCACAGGCTGTCCACTCTATGTGGGTTTGATCCCCTCAAGTGACAATGCTGAGGACCTGTCCCAATATAACCCTGAACAGGATGTAAAACCCCAACTTTGACTTTTGACCCACAGCTAATGTTCTCAGCTCTACTCTAACAGAAGAGGAAAGAAGAAAGATCACAACAGCCAAAAATAAATTGCAACATGCTACATCTTTGTCGCAATTAGCCAAAGATTAAACCCCACCATTTTCCTTCCAAAGAGATAGCCTGTGAGCACTGCAGGCAGAAATGTTCACTCATAAATGTATTCAGATGTGTTTGAAAACTTGGACCAGCATCTGTGATCAACACAATCATACTTCAGACCTTGACAATGAAAGAATTGGAACATGTGGTGGTTGATGTGTCATCAGCTAAGTGAGACACTAGCTGTGACCAAAAATTGGTCAATATCATCCAAACTACAAGGTAATTTGCGTGAATAACCTTGATTGTGTTGGGTTTAACATTACTTCCAACTACAGTAAGAAGTTAACTGGAAAACATTTCAGGCCAACAGGAACCACAACTCAAACATATAAGAGGTCCATGCCAAAAAGGTGTCAGTCCATATTTTAATGGACTATGTGCAGGCTAAATCACTATTGAACTTGAAAACTGACCAAGATGGCCCGTTTCATGGTATTTCATATAATGGCAAGAATGTATGCTGTGGTGGTCCTAGTTGTAAAATGATTTGGCAGTTGAAGAAAGAAATATATGAACAGTTGTCTTAGGTTAGAGGACATCCGGACCTGTGACCTCTAGATAGATGAAGGTCAGTGAGAATAGCTGTCAGTCTTGGGTAGGGGGTAGGTGTTAATTTTCAACAGGTAGTTGAGGAGATAGAAGATTTATTTTATTTCATATAGTGCTTTACATCACATCTGTTACCTTTGTATGTTATATTGTTATGGGTAGTTGGAAATTCATACAGTTGGTCAAGGTTTTGTACTGTAAACCGCCAACCCAGAGGGCGTTCTGATGTTGGGCCAACGTTGGGCCAACGTCCGCACATCCGTCAGTCAGACGTTGGCCCAACGGCTTCTTGGCCGGTGGTCTGACGTTGGCCCAATGTTGGCAAGCCACCGGTAAAACAATTTTACTCAATGTATAGCATCAGCCAATCAGATTGCAGCATGGTGTTATGCGGCCATTGTTTAACAGAGGGCCAATGACAGACAGATTGTGGGAGGATTTTAGTTAAGGGAATCCCTGATAAGTCACATGACCAAACATTAAGAATGGTGGAACAGTGTCATAAAGTGACAGTCCATAATACAGCGATAAAATTGTAATGTTCACTAACAACTTTTTCAGTGTGAATTTATAATGAGAATATTATTTTTATGTCTAAAATTGTTAAATGGTTAGTTAAAATTTGTGGACTTACTGAAATATATATATGATTTTTAGACATACCATAATAAATAATTTTTTTACTATGTTTCACAAAATCCCCCATTATTGCTCGCCGCCATCTTGAATAAAAATCCACCGTTGGCCCAACGTCGGCAAAATATAGAGATATCTATGAGTTGTAGTCAGCAAGCCAACGTTCGGCCAATGTTGGTCCAATGTTGGCAAAATCTGCTGACGATGCGACCTACAGCCAACGTCGGTCCGACAGCGGAATGCTATCTGGGAACTTACAGCAAACAACTACCAGCTTTCCAACTTGAGGTCGGACTGGGATTCAAACTTCAATCTCAGAGGTGGGAGTCGAGTGTGTTATGCCCCGATAGGGAGAAATTATCAACTTTCACAGTTCGGGTTGAGGCTGGATTCGAACCAACTACCTGAGAGGTGAAAAGCAAGTGTGCTTCCTGTTGCATCATTTTGCCTGCCCTTCAATGCCCTTCAATACATTTTCACATTGTTACAATGGATCGATAAAGTCCAAGTTGGGATTTTACATCCCATTCAATAGCCAGGGTGATATTGGGACAGGCCCTCAGCATTGTCACTTGTGGGAGTCAAACCCTCACAGAGGTGACAGACTGTGATTAAATGTCAAACTTATTAACCACTAATTTAAATCTACTGAGGACTTTGCAATGGATAGAATGCAGCTAGCACAGAAAAAGTACTCACCCAGAAAAAGTAAGTGATACAATATCAAAGCAGAGAATAATATCATTACTATTATCCATTTTCTACGGTTTAGGTATCTTAACATAATATATGTGTTAATTGCGTCCCAATGTATATCCCTGTGTACAGTAAACAAGAATTAATCTATAATTTACATCATTTGGCTTTATAAGTACAGTCTGTTTAGTCCTAAATTAAGAAAATTTATACAAAAGTAATGTAAATTCAACATATAATCTGTATCCAAATCAATAACTAGGTATTCTTTTAATGTACATGTCTCAATATAGGTATAAACTGTTTCATTTGCTTTCAACTTTAAAATGCATGTATTCTGTATAATAATCTTAAAAGATCCGAGTAAGACGTTGAATTAGAATGTTTTGCTTACTTAAGCCATATGGTTTAATATGTGTATCAAACTGAACAAGCTTATTGTAACATAACCTGAGTTGTCAATATTGGCAATCAACCTGTTCAGGCATATTTCATGTGTGGATATTGGGAGAAAGAGGCTTCATGCAGTGGTATTGTCAGGATAAAAGTATTGGTATTCATTGATCGATATACCATTTGTTATTCATGAAGTAGGGAAAATCCTACAAATATCCACGTGTTTTAACAATACACAAAAGGATCAATTCAAATATTTTACAGACTGGGGTTATACCGTTTATTTACATGTGGAATGCCATTATGTTGTAAAATACTTATTTATTTGCCTGTGGTTTGTCAGTCTGCAAACACGAGAAACTAGATATTTCTTAAGATGGTTATGTGATTGTTATAGATTCCGTTTGTGCGTTTGTTAGCAAAATTACGATAAAAAAATTCCATGGCTGTACATCCTATTTTTCACAGTAGCTGTATCTTTATCCAACTTTGGCAATCAATTCTGAATCCAGTATTTCAAAGGATTATTTTTATCATTGCACACATCAACAACAAGAGCACTCGCCAAGGCACGTAATAATAAATAAATCTGAGTCCAGGAAAATCTGGATGTTTGATATTGTATCCAGCCAGTGATCCAGATTAGTCTCATCATTTAATGGAATCCAATTTGGGTCAATGCCAAGTTTCTCATTTTTATGAATATCCAACCATTTACATAATCCTGCTAACAAACAAACAAGTCTAGGCTGTTAAACATGCAGATGTCAATGATCCAAGAAAATAAAAAGTAAA
Organism: Sabellastarte sp. h YS-2021; assembly: GCA_964017235.1. Taxonomy (NCBI): domain Eukaryota; kingdom Metazoa; phylum Annelida; class Polychaeta; order Sabellida; family Sabellidae; genus Sabellastarte; species Sabellastarte sp. h YS-2021. The sequence goes on along the minus strand of OZ024935.1, from coordinate 22,986,252 downwards.
ACTCTGCAGTAGGCAGGAGAATAAGGTAAGGAGGAATTTACTACCTTATGATTTTGTTTTCACTTGTAATGCTTCAATGTACAGGTCAAGACACGAGAAAATAGACATTCAAGCAATAACTCGGGGTCCACAGTGGCGCAGTTGTAACATACCTCCCACCTCTGAGATCAGCGTTTGAATCCCAGCCTAACCTCATATGGGAAAGCTAGTAGTTGTCATTGGTCGACAGCACAGAACCTTGACCAACTGTATATACTGGTTTCTTCTGCCCTTCCAACTACCTGTCACAATATAACCGATAGGGTACTGGGCATGACATAAATCACAAAATAAATAATGCAAGAAGTCATGGCCATTGTGTTCTGTCCCTGAACACTTAACATAGAATTTTGTTTATCATTTCTTCAGATTTTTATAATGTTTCATTCATTTTGTAATATAAGAATACTAAGACAAAACAGTGTTCAAATAGTGTTAAAACCGTAAGAATATTAAGAACAAGAGCACTCGGAGAGCTCAGACCTCCACCATGGGAGCTCATTCCAGATCACTCCCAATATATTTTTCATGGATCCAGACAGTGATCCTGATCACTCCCAAAATCTAATTAATTGTTCCTTGTCCCATTTAGGACATATCCTGAAAATTTCATCAAAATCCGTCCATAACTTTTTGAGTTATCTGTCTTTAAAAAATACATTTCATGGATCCAGAAGATAGTAATCAGGATCACTCCCAAAAATTGAATCATTAAATTTCTTCCTTTTTAGACATATCCTGAAAATTTCATCAAAATCCGTCCATAAGTTTTTGAGTTATCATGTTCACAAACAAACTCACAAACAAACCCAAGCAAAAACATAACCTCCTTGGCGGAGGTAAATATCAGTGGTCAAATGTCATTTAAAAATTTATACAATTGTTCTCTTTATAAAATTGAAAAGCTTCAATTTGGTGGATGGTCTGAGGCAATCCTGGTTCACCTTCAGTTTCTTTCTTATCAAGATACATCTTAACCCAATTAGAGAAAACAATAGACATGGGATATCTTCGTGACCAAGTACAGACTTGGCCGAAAAGGTTTCACTGATCTAGTGTGAGGCTTAAACGTAAGTTAATTCTGTCAGAGGATGTGGCCTGTGGTAAAAGTGATCACACTTTCACAAATAGTTAAACTTTGAGTGCTATAGCTCTTCATTTAATGCATTTAGTACTTTCTCTACAACAGCAAAATCATTAGTTGGCGATTTATATTTTGTATTTTTATGAACTGAAGCATGGTTTACGAGGGATCTGGCTAATCAAATCTTCAGCTAAGACTCTGGATACAATGTGAAGAGTTAGAGTGAATATTGGCCAAAACATCTTGTAATTCCCATCTCACATGTCAATTAGGTTCTCAGGTGACATTGAGATAGCCTGGCTGTTGAACGGGACGTAAAACCCCAACTTTGACCTTTGACATTGAGATAGCAAGTGTAGCATCTATTTACAGGCGGTCAAACTTGTGTGGGTTCAACTGACAATACTGTGGGACTGTCCCACCAACATTGGCTGGGAATGAAAAACCCTAAATCTGACCCAGGGGCCGATTTCACAAAGGGACTTAGGTCCAGATTTAGACTTAAATTTAAGACTTTGGTCTTAAATTTTGTCAAAAGAATGTTAACTCTGTGGTCTTAGACGTAGCGGATTTCACAAAGCAGCTAAGTCCATAAAATTGGTAAGTCAGTGGACTTAACTTTAAGTATGGGAGGTAGTGGGCTTAAATTTTGTGAAGAGGACTTAAATATGGCCGCCATAAACTTTTCTCCACTTCCAAATTTGAAATGGCTGTAAATAAAGTATCATTACACAGAACACCTCACTAAAGTAGTCTTTGGGAAGTTTATATATGGCAACAAGGTTTTCCATTTCAAAACAGCCCTTATTCTTAGATAAAATATATCAAATGAAGGATATATGGCACCAATATAATATTTTGAATGGATATAAAAGATCACCTGACACAGAAACCCCACTGTGGTTATTTGATAATCTTGGACTTAGAGAAACCTTTGTGAAATCCATTTTAAGTCCCAGACCTAGCTAAGACCAAAGACTTAGATTTAAGTCCCTGACTTAGCCAATAAAGGGGCTTAGTTTAAGTCATTTAGTGAAATCAGCCCCAGCTGTCAATTCATGATCTCATTTATTTGTTGTGTTTAAAATACGATAGCCAGCATTGGCTTTATGCTTTTCAGACCGTGGGTGTATATGTTGTACTGTGGTGAAAAAAATAAAAACACAAGGCTTTTTATATAACATACATTATATTTTAACATGTTAAATAATACAATAATGCTATGCACAAACAGAATATAACAACCATTATTAAATACACGTCAGCATAAGTTCATATTTCCTGTAATCCTTCTTGTGGATTTTTTTTATGTAAAAAGTTCAACCCAGTTTCTATTATCAATGATTTCCAGCGTTAGATATCTTGGCTGTAGAGTTACTGTAAACGGCTGTAATGTCCTCGTACAAAACTGAGGTTTACGCAAATCATAAAAATGCAGGTTCAATATGTCCACATTCACAACCAGAACAAAATGACTTCAGCCTCTATTATGCACTCATTCAATACTATCACATGTCTACACGTGTCCATACTGAATGCAGGTTTTGATTTTGATAGCACATCTGTGTTTACTTCAGGTAGTTTCTTTTTCTCTCAGTTGGTGAAAAACCGTTTCTTTAGCTGTAGACTAAACCATCGTGACAACCTGGGCTACTGTCTAAGCTCTGCCAAGAGTGCCCTGGAAATATAGAAAAAGTAACACGTTAGAATATTTGTGTTAAATGCGTATTTTTTTCAGTGTAACTCTTCTAAGTGCTAAATTGTTTAATTTTTATTATAAAAGAAGTTTTGTATTATAAATAATAGAGCTTACATGGGGGACAGTCTTGTAGACAGCCATAACAGACAGTGTGTCCGTTGTACGTTGTAATGGCCATAAGACTGTACACCCTATAGCCCGTCTCCACTGCAAAAATAATTTTTTTAATGGTTCTAAGTGACATACACAGGTTTTCAGATAATATATATGATTCACACAATAGTAATAATAATAGTAATTAAATAAACTTTGCCATTTTCTTGCTTATTTAACAATCCTAGATTTGTCTCTTAAATATGGGTATCCTTAAACAGTCTAGTATACTTCCAGTATCATTTCTTGGTATTTGTACCAGCTTTATATTTTTCACTTTTTCCCCAAAACACCCCCCCCCCCCCCCCCCCCCTCTCACAGAAGCCTTTCCGTCCCTTCATGTCAGAAGCCACTTGCTCTTTTTATGACATAGGGAAGACAAGCCTATCATTTCCCTTGCCTTGTGTTAGCTATTTGCTCGTCTTAACCACCACCTTAATCACTAGCTTCAATGCACCCTTTCTTGTTTCCCCCGCTGCACGTAAACAGCCCATTCGCCAGAGGGCAGTAAAGTATGAGTACAGGAAAGCCCTCCCGTGTAATTAGCATCTTGACGTGTGCCCAGCCACTGTAGTTTGAGCCTTGCCCAGAACTGCTCTGCCTTCTAAAATCTTGGCCTGTGTAACTTTATGTATAAATTCCAAAACTGTGTCACTTGGCAGGCAAAATGATATTTTTTCTTTAGTTCAGTTTCTCAGATGAGATTGAGTAGATTTGGTGTATATTTCAAAAGGGGGAAATTTTTAATTTTATCTCTGAATTTATTGCAGCTTAAGTTCCAACTTGGTATAGGGATTGCAACATGAACAAGAAACATCTTAAGATTCATGGAGATAAAGGGAAACGGGCAACAGACAATAATGTCTTGACAAGAGGGTAGAAGTACTTAACAGAATCCGCCACAACAGTACCTCTGCAAGACGCCAGGAACAGATGCACTTATAAAATGTCTGTTTTCTTTGCTATGGTCAAAAGAGAGTATTTACTGTTCCAACTGACCCTCCCAATATAATAATTATCACAGAGTAATTATCTCCCATCCCCTCAAAACAAACTTATTGTCCAAAGAAATAGGGACACTTTAGTTGGCAATTGAAAACATCATTTGTTCAGATCACCCGATTTTTCCCTTTGTGAGCGAAAATGGGGGTTATTAAAACTTCCACCCATAAAACCATAATTATTTGTGATGACCCTTCTAGTTTCTTGCTCTGATTGTAACTTGGTGGTTTTTAGTAATGACAGATATTTGGGGGTGTTGAGCATGACTAGAGTGATTAGTTGTACATCCACTTGTCACTAGAGCCTCCGTCCATATGCCCTTAATGAACTCTGACATGATGGTTTACAGATGTTCCCTCACATCAAAGTGACCTTTTTATGAGATTCCTAGCTACATGTCTTTGTTTTCTAATTACAAATTGACCAAATAACAGAGAATTTGTATGACTATATACAGTGATAAGAATTGAAAATTAAAAGACATGTACTTGGTCAATGATTAAATGTAAATCCAGAGTAGGATCATCAACAAGTTGCTGGTAATTTCTAAGTCAACCTTTGTCAAAACTAGGAAATTTTTGTAGAATATCTATTTTTTATTTGTTGGTTATTAAGCTATTGGATCCTTAATATATAGAGGTATAATATTCATTAAATTAATCTCTCAGGTCTATTTTGTAATATTTTTGTCTCCGTTTATACATTGTTGTGGCTGAGCAATGAACTTTGACCTCCTTAAAATAAAAGCACATTTTGACCAAGACCTATGTTTAAACCTGCTCTTTGATACCTATTTTAATACATATCTGGCGCATTACATTTCAAGTGAAATATCAATATGACTTACATTCATCGACATGGTGTGGGTAGCACTGATCTGAGCTGTCACAGGAAGGGGTGGGGCTTGTGGAGGAAGTATAGGTTGTCATGGTGACAGGACCACATGATTGAGGGCTGCTGTTGAGGTTCTTGACTAGAGAGGACATGTTGTTTAGAAGATTGTTGTGTTTCTGATGGTGGCTCATCTGTTGGTTCTTCTTTTGACGAGCTCTGGAGTTCTGGAACCACACCTGGGAAGACAGAAATGAACAGTTATATATTATCTTTAACTGTGATGAAAGTCTTAATGATAAAGTTACAGTGCATTACATAATCGGCTCGTATTACCATTTTACTACAAAAAAAATAAAATAAAAACCTCATTTTATTTGAATAAATTACCTAGTATTTCATTAACTGATATTAGTTTGATATCACCTGGCAAATATATGGATACAATACATTCATATTTGATTATCTAAATACAAATAATTTTCAGTTAAATGAGATATTATACAATAAATTGAAATGATACAATTACTCAAGATCTGGGTTTAATATCATATCTAAACCCAATGTTCACCCACCTGTGTCACCCTCTTGCTGAGTCCTGTGATTTGAGCTATCCTTTCTAAGTCCTGTCCATCTGGATTGCTATCCAGCTGGAAGTTAGCTTGTAGCACCTGGACTTGTTCCTCTGTGAAGGTTGTACGTACACGCTTGGTCTTAGGTTTCTGACTTCCTCCGTCTTCTGCAAAAACAGAAAATAAATTATTTTAGTTACTATCATTAGCAGAACGAACATGGTTTTAATAATAATTTGTTACTCGGTGGTAATCTTTTTTTTTTTCTTCTAATAAGTCCAGATCTCCAAACCATACTGCTAGAATGACGTCATCAAAGCTAGCTTGGTTTGATATTTCCCATGCACGTCACGCATAGGAAGTTTTCCCTAGAGACCCCTTAACACCAGGAATACTATCAAATTGCGCTATAAATATCAAAACAATTACTTCAACTCTGTGTACTTGGCTGTTTCTTAGCCTTGTTTGAGAATGACAATGTGTTTGGACATTGCCTTTAAATGTACTAGTTATTGTCATGTTTTCGATAGCCACTCTTTGATATGCCGAGGTAGGTTAAGGAGTTAACAAAGGAAACCTGATCAAAATACTGCCTTAAATGTCAAGTTTAGTGGGCTGAGACACAAGTGACAATCTTGCCTTTAAGATATACCCTGCATTTCTTAGACATAAAAGAAGAAAAATTGCTATATTTGAATGTCAATAATGCCTTATGTTTGTGATCCCAAATGTTTAATATATATAATTTTGAACTAAATGACACAAAGCACATGATCTATAATATATAACACAATCTAAAACTTTCATATTTATCTTATATGGACTCATATGGTGGAAGTACAACAAATAGGACATCCCCTCATTTTCCTTTTTTTCAAACTAGACCACCCCCCACCCCCTTCCTTTCTCTAAACCCAAGAAATCTATTCCAATTTTTGATGCAAGAAAATATAATTTGATTTGTTGAACACGACAAGGGGTTTAGCCGCCAGCCTTTTGGATCTATTGACAAAATCTTCATGTCCTTATCATCCTCCAGGGAACCAGTCGAAATCTGCAGGAAAACCCCGCCAATTCAATTAGAGCACAATTGGCGGGAACCTTTGGAGAAATTGGAAGTGCGTGTATCAGAAATCACAATGTGTGGCCAGCACACAATCAATGCTTGGTTTCATATTTTGGGGGATTTCTTTAAGATCCAGAAGTTAAAGGTTTTTGTTTTTGTGAGGGCTGGCTATATTATATTGTGATTGGAATCACCTGTATCTCACAGTTTTATTTGCATGACGTCATATATTATGTGGTCACATGTTGACCTTGACACTATTAGAGGTGCACCGGAAATATAGATTAGGAAGGCATCATCAAAGTACTTGTTGTGGAAATAAAAGATAGGGTTACAGTTTAGGTTTGAATGTCTTATTTGTTGAGACAAATGTATAATTTAAAAGAAAAAATCGTGATGACCACCATAATTCATCTTCATCATAATTAAAATATAAATCAAAATTTATTGAAATAACGCCATTAAAAATTGCATATGTTAGGCAATGTGTTTCATGGATATGTCAGTCTATTCAATTTAGAATACCAGCAATAAATGAAAGCCTAAATTCTTATGAAAAATTCTCTGAGATAAATGTAACCTAGACTTTTAGCCAAATTTGTATGGAATGGACAAAACTGTCAAAAAGACACACTTGAGGGTCAGATGACATCTGATAAAACAGACAGTAAGGATCTATTGTCACTGAGCAGACGATACGCTGTCACCTTAAACTTGATTCAATATAATTTATTTGGTTGCAATATAAATGAATCAAAATTGGAAGTGATTTATGTGATTAATTCGGTTTAAAATCAAGTGCAGAATTAACCATTCTAATTATATTTTGTAATACACATATAATTATAAATAGAATAAAAAACAAGTAAACTATTAAGAAGAGGGGTCAAGTGGGTAGGCTTTTGGTTCTTCAGGGCAGTTTGAGATTTCTTCAGATTTTAGATTTAGCCTTCCATAGTCTCATAGAGTATAGGGAAGTATAACTTGGTCATGCAAACTGGAAAACTTACTATTATATTATTAATTTGGGATATTGGGTAATTTCTGAAATATCTATAATATATTATAGAAAAAAGGTACAAAAGCTAGGGTATATTTTAAACAGTGAAATAATATATAAATATCCCCTGTGTGTTTTGAAAGAAGTTCAACAGATGTATAAACCTTTAAAACTTGGTCTTACTTGTATATGTGTCTTTTTGTCTTCTAAGGTTGGTGTAAAATGTATATAGCATACTGTTTGTACTAAAAAAAAATATTAGCCACATAATTCTACACAAAAGTATCCATACTATATACCCTAATAGATAAATATGCTTCTAAGTACATATACAACTGACAAAAGGACCGCAAAACATGTTCAATGGGCATGCATGCAGTCACCATAGCCTTGTAAAGGCTAGGAAATATTCCGGGGATAAAAATTGGCAAAGATTGAGTGAGTGTACTGGGCGTTTGCTCCCTATCATAACTAGTTATGTTTGACACCGACCTCCCACAGGCCAAATAACACAGCCAGAGCTTTTCTGATTTGATAGTGAAGACGTGATCTGAATGTGTTATGAATATTGACAGATAATGCAATCTATCTGCTTTTTATAGTCTGACTCTGTGAAAATAGAGTGAGTGAGGGGGAGGGGGGGCATATTTCAGTGTGTGTCCTGCTACCCATAATGACCATTGCAGTAGATTTAAATATAAAAGAATAGCTACATCTGGTAGCTTTCTCAGAAGTCAGGGGGTGTGATTCTGTTTTGGGGGGATGGGGAGGGGCGAGGTGATTGTGGCCTATAAACGACCATAAAAGACATGTTTTGGTTTTGTGTGTGTTTAAAAAAATGGAACAGACTTACTGACCCGTAAATGACATGGAACATGTTACATGGAACTTAATTAAATTGATCACACACATACATATCATACATATATGTTACTGGAAAACATATCTAGCGTCAATGTTTTCCTTATATTTTCCTTACGGTTGTCAGGAAAAGCCATAAAAGATTTCTTAGGACTGAACTTACTTCATTTTGATATATGTAGCAGAAATATAACTTTAGCTTGTCTGAGTTCAGCTTCACACAATACTCAAGTACTATACAAGTCCTTACCTCCATTAGTCCCTCCCTCTATGAGCTCTATGTAGTGAGTTTTACACAGGACTCTATCCTCTTGCAAAGCAAACTCTTCCCCTGTAGAAAGCTGTCTTTTGCAGGCATCACAGGAAAAACAGGCCAAGTGATAGACATTGTCTTTAGCTCTGCGGACCCAGTCAGTCGACTGTATGGGACGGCAGCATTTCGCGCACTTTGTTCCAAACTCCCTGAAAAAAAATGTACAGAATTTAGATTGTTTCCCGCTCTTTTCTATCAAAGCAGACGACATTTTGCACAGCTGAAATATAATATCATTTTTTTAGAACAGATTTATAATATATTTGCATATTTAATTGCATGAGTAATTAGATCATACAAATCCATTTAATGCAAGGCCAGGAATTTACCACAACCCTCCAATTTTTATTTACCTGGAAAAAGCAAAAAAAAATATCTCCCCCACAAGAAATGATATGATTAAATGTGACACGGCTGTAATTATTACAGTCCATTAGAAACATTATGAAAATGTGTCCAAATCAAGAGCTGTCTGTCCTCGGGCATAAATAGTATTACCCGCCTGCTATTGATCTGGCTTAATTGGGCGATAAATGATGATAATTTCAGGAATAGGTTAGCATTTAAAGAGCTGTAGGGACCCCTCAAGCCCTTGGACCCTCCCTGGTGTCAAAGTTGATCATAGTCTTCAAGTAGCACCACTTCTGCTGTAAGGGCCACTGCGGCTGTTATTGATATTATACATGTGCCAATTGAAAAATATCTTGGGGTGATATTACCAGACAGATAGAAATAAAATGCTTTCTTTAAGGGTCATAGGGTTTGGATGTGGAGAAGACATTTTTTTCTTCTTAAATTTGTTTTATTCTTGTTCTCATATATAATATATGTAAAGTATATATACAAGTAGATATGTATTTGTTAGTGTACATTGACAGAACAGTTCTAATGTCCCAAATATTATAATGTGGTGGACCCTGAGTATTTTTTACTTTTTTTCTTTTTTTTTTCTTTTTCGCAGTTTGTCATCCCGAAATACTACAAGGCTCCAATATGTTCAAAATGCGCTTGCACGGTTTGTCACTGGTGCTTCAAAGTACACTCACATTACATCCACCCTTAGGACACTCCATTGGCTACCCGTTAGACAACGTATTATCTTCAAAACCCTAGTTTTGGTCTATAAGTACCTCACCACTGGCCAGCCTAAGTATTTTGCACCATATCTCCCCTTGTACAAATCTGCCGTGAATACAAGACGTTCCAATCCCAAAAATTTGTTCCTTCTGGTTCCCTCTTACTGTCCTTCCATCCATAAATCAGAGGTCCATTTTAACAATAGTTTCTCATATGATGCCCCTAAGTTATGGAATGATCTTCCATATGATATACGCAGTGCTCCAAATCTCTCCAGTTTCAAAAGTCGACTCAAAACCTACCTATTTCAGAAATCATTCCCACCATAGCTTCTTACTACCAAACACCGGACCGCCTCCCTGGTAACGACTCGGAACATGTCTAATGTCTCATGATTTATGCCTTACGGATTGGATGGTGTGCCTTAGAATCCGTTGATACGGAGATTAAGCACCTGGACAACTGATTGATTGATTAATATTATTGCCGGATCCAAACTCACAGTCTCACTTGTAAAACCCAAGTTATCATATGCCAAACTTAATTGCGAGTGGGTCACTTAGTGTCCAGTTCAACAATGTAAGAAACATTCTTAATACATTCAAAATATTATATTATTTATTAATATAACCACCTAAATGCTATTATTATAAAAGTATGTCATGGGGAAATGTTAAGTACCTGGAATAGTCGGTCTTGCAGAACACCGAATCCTCTTTGATGTAACAGGAAGTGTGCCTATCCAGGGCAGTTTGACAGACAGAACAGCGTAAACACGTGGTGTGGTAGGCTCTTCCACTGACTTTCAGAATGTACCGCTCGGCAATAATTTGACCACAGCCGAAACAGATTTCACCCTCCGACTGAAAATATAAAAGTTAGAATATAGAAATATTCTTGTTTTCACCATCAAAAACGTGTAACTATATGTGGAGCTTTGTCCAAAACCTAAATATAAACAATTACTTATCCAGATTAAAATCTGTTATAAAAAGCTATTCAGTAGAAAAGATTCACTTTTGTAATCACACATTTGCACACAAAACCAGTCAATCTGGGACCGTTTTCCATTTTCAAGCTCTTGATCCTCAGTACATTTCAAGAATAATGAAGTGAAAGTTTACATCAATGTTAAAAAATGATATAATACAAGATTGTTGTTTACTAAATAAGACCACTACTTTTTTGTCATAAATATCTTAAACATACCCCTAAACTAGTATATTTTCAGAAATAAATATGTGAAAATCAAGTCATATATATAGTTAACTGTGCAGGAAGATTAAATTCTTGTACAGTATACATTTTATACAGTTCACACCACCAAAAGCTTACCAGTGATATCACAGTTATATCCTTTGCAGATCTAGATGTATCTGAGTCCACATCCCTAGAGTTATTTGGAGTGGTTACAACCTCTCCACTATCATTTGTACCATAGTTATTATATTCATCTTCCATATAAATATCCTCGTCTGAGGAGACTTCACTTCCAAAGGATGAAAATGGTGACCACATATTTTGTGACTTTTAGTGACAACTTTAACAAAACAAAATCTATATTTCAAAAACCAAATGACAACTGAGTAGCCTCTATCTCAAGAATGAAAGTAATCCAAGACAGTTCAGTGACTTTTTCTTGCTCTAGGTTGACTCTTGGTTTATCCTGTTAGGCAAATGCTAACATCTCTGAAGTTAGCAAGTGGCTTTTATATAAATCCCTTGAATCAAGTGTCTGAACATAACTTGAGTGAACGTCTCAAATTGTGTCACTCCCGAGTGAAATTAAACACCTAACATTTGTATATATTTCAGGGGGAAAGGGTTTCCCTGAGAAATCAATAAGCTGTCACCACACACTAAATCCGAGAGGGGATTATCAAAGGCCTCTAGCTGCAATCAGCTGTTTTCTTGAATATCTATATACTAGAATTTTATACACTATGAACAGAAACTAATCCTCTTTGACAGCTGCCAGTTATGAATTCACCCTTTTGCTAATCCCCTTTGTTAAAAAGGTATAGCTATATTGTTGATTTATGCAGTATTATATATGTTTTCTTATATAGCAAAGGCACAATGAACCAAAGCACCATTTAATACCACAGGCTTTATAAAGCCAAAGTAGGTGCAACACAGCGTAGAAAGTTTGTATAAAATACCCAGAGGTAGCAATATTTAAACTGAAAAATCAGTTTTTTTTCCATAAATATTTTAATGTTTCATCACAAGATCACAACTACTGTAGAAAACTTGAGACAAGTCCGCCTTTATATATATTGAATTGCTTTTGTTAAACAAAATAGCCACACGGCTCCTATAAGAAATATTCTACATACAATACTGATATAGAAACGCTAAGTGCACTTTTACTGCTAGTTAACTTATTAACTGAAGTAGATAACTGCTGTGTGACAATGCCACCCAACAGTTCACTTTTAAGACTGGTTAAACTAGACACAATATTCAACTATTGTTGAGTCCAAGCAAGATATAGCAGTTAAGGTATGCTAGGTGGTTTTGTGAGTGAATGATGTTTGTCACAAGGGTTATATAGGTCAGAGTTCACCTGTTCAGGGGGAGAGGGGTGGGGATAGTCAATAAGCCCCTCTACTAACGTCCCTTTTGTGATCTCTTGAAAAAACTACACAGAATTGATCAAAGAAATGGGCAATCCATTGTACTATCTCAATATCATTGTCATAGGTGGACCAATTGAATAAGATGGCCTGTCTTATTATTAAGAAAGTGGGGGTTAAGAGCAATTGAGAGGCCTATCATTTACTATGATGTAAAGGGTTTAAATGTAAATATTTAAAAACCCATTTGTAAGTGATTGGCTTTATTTTCATAGGCTATAGATCTTAGAGTGTGTTGTTTTTGGTTATTTATCCTGATCACAGGACTGAAGAAATAAAATATTTACTAGATGAACTACTTAGTATCTTCTGATGGTACAAGTTGATCAAAAGTTAAGAGTAATTAAGGAATCACTTAAGTGCAATCACTTAATTGTCAATGTCTTAATAATAGAATCACTTAATCAATCTTTATATTTCTATAAACATAGATAAATCACATGTTAAGCTGCCCTCACATCAGCACTGTTCTAACTACTTAAATAAATAAATAAATATATAAATAAATAATAGTTTATTTCAAAGACATGAACTTCTATTTGAACTTGTTTGAATTATAGCTCAAGTAATTCAAATTGAATTTTTAAATTATGCTTTGATCAACAGTGGAGTTAGATAGCATTTGTCAAATCAGTTTTAAATTTTAAATAGAATTTCTATTTTTCATTATTCCAAAGTCTATTTACATAACAATATCTGGTTTAAATCTAATTAGGTGACCCAGGCTAATATATTCTAGAACAAATGTGAACCTGTGACCCGTGAGAATACTATCAAAACCCTGTCATTTGACATTTTTCCCACTAACTAACCAGTAGCCCAAGTCCTAATTGGGTCCCTAATGTATTCTTTGCAAAAACAAACTGTCAACACAGTTCTAAGTGTTACAAGGTCAGATCTTTGATTTTTCTATGTTATACTCACAGTACAAGCTATGATAAAATGCACAGAAGGGAGGGAGGGAACAGAAAGGAAGAGAGAAATATTACTGTGGCAGACGACAACTGCTTCAGTTTTCGCGCCTTTTCAAACGAGAGGTGAAAACGAGAGTTCAATAGATTATACACTCTGCGCATGACTGAACTGGAATTCACATCTGTCTGCGGAATATTCCACGCTTGGATGAGCAAATCACATTTGCAAGACTTGTACACTAAGATATTGTAACTAATAAGTAGCCATATGTCCACTTGGGCTTATTATCTCGGGTGATTGTGCATAGTTTTCTGGGTGTTAATTATAAACAGGCTTCAGTGAGGGGGAGGATGGGTGAGGGAGGTACTATATATGTTACATAAATGAAAAGGGGGTTGGGAAAATAGCTGTACAGATTGATCTAACTAATCTCTCTGAAAGATTATCAGTTTGAAGGGAACAAATGTTTGACCAAAAACCCGTAAACAAGATTAGAGACACTCAGAGAAATTCCTGAACTTTGATTAGATATTACTTTAATCTAGAAAGATATGTATGTAGTAAACAAAGAATGTTTTGGGGTGCTTAATTTCTAATTCTACATGAAAAGATGTGGAACTAAGAAAAAGATACAGATTAATTGTAAAAAAATGCATATAAAATCTTCCACCTATGCTGTTACTGAATAGTACAACACTGAAATTATATGACCTTGACCTTTTCAACTAAAAACTCAGGACCGTATAAGTCAAATACTCACCGGCTAACAAATTTTTACTTATACTATATTAAGAATCATTAACTGAAGGACAACTTACGTAGTGTTTACAACACATTCTTGATATTTTTCAGCTCCAAGTTGAGACACTAAATATTCTGCATTATCACCCCCATATTTCACACTCAGATTTGTTTAAAAACTCTTCGTATGATGCAGAGGGTAACTTACCAGTGAGCTAAAGAGCTGTTCCATGGTTTTGATTTCAAATGGAGAGGTACACTTCCGCTTCCTGTCTTTCATAGTCTTATGTAACTTTTCTTTATCCTCTGAGTTGTTTACTTTACTTGTCTTTTTCTTGGCCATGTTGCAAAGTTTATATATGTTCTCTGTAGAAAGTCTAATGTTCTTTATTGATTCTGTTTTACGTCAATGTGTTATCAAAAAAGTATGATTTAATAATTTTTCTTTCTTTTGTTGTTACTGACAACCTGAATTTCATTAACAAAGCCACACACCTAGCTTTGTCTGAATCAACTATGTTTCAAATATACAACTGATACTGTTAATTGAGTAATCACTTAGTAATTAAATTATCAGTATATCTTGTAACTTTTTAAGTCCACATAAAACACACCATACAAACAGTTATATGTGAATGTTGGTAAAATCTAAGATTCTCCCAGTTTTTATACCCAAGAGACAGATATCATATTGATAATAATCACCCTAATTTTCTCAACAAATACTTCTTTACAAAGCCAAAGAGTCATAATTTAAATTTAATAAAGTTAAATGGAAAAACACATTTCTCTGTTTCTATACAATAAACAGTTTTTAATTCAATAGAATTTTCGCTGGGAGGAGGGTGGGGGGGTTAGGGGTGGACACAAGAAATTGACCCACAATGGACCTTATGCCCTACAATTAGAAACCCATCAAGACTTTACAATAGGGTGACAATAGCCACTATTTAACCTACAGCAAAATATAAACATAATTTTGTAATTTTCTAAATAGGCAAACTGTACATTTTTAATAGAGGTAGGGGGTTTGAGTCTGGGGTTAATTAGTTCAGTTTTAAATAATCAGATGAATTTGAATATTGAATAGTTTATACTGCGGGTGATAATGGGTGTGTAAACAAGGGTCTATAGTATTTTTATTGTGCAGGGGTTTTCATGTACTGTTTATTTTTTTTGTAACAGTGATAATGCATAGCCATACATTTGCTGGTTTGTTTGCTGTAAAACAGGTCATATGCTGGGAAAATTGCAGAATATTGTTGCAGACAGAATAATCGAAAACTGTGTTTTGTTTCCTGAAATAGTGATATGCTGTGATGTTACACAATAAGTTAAACTGTTTGGAGGTTTTAATTTATAAATTCAAGAATGTAATTCATTTACAGGTATTTTACAGACAGCTATACAGAAACTTTATGATTTACCAGGTATATAAAGCATTGTAACATTTAAAGACAGTTTTATTTGAAAAAATTACCCGTTACCTCCAGCAAAGAGGCTCTCTTTTTGTCTGGGCCTGTTTGTTTGCAAAATAACTCGAACATTGATGGACAGATTCTGGTGAAAATTTGAAATATTGGTAATGTCAGCAAAAGTAACAGCTTGATTTTGGTGGGAATCCTGATCACTGCGCGGATCCAGCAATTACTTAGGTCTGGATCCATGTTATGATCCATGAGGTGTTTATAGGAGATTTTATTATGACACTCATAAGCAATGTCTGTGTTGTGCTGCCTTTGCGGAGGTATATACTCTCCAAGTGCTCTTGTTATAAATAGGCTATCTCAGTAAATGAAATATTGTAAGTTTTACTGGGAAGTATCAAAATGTTAGTATGTCACAAAAGGATGTGCTTATATATTATGATAGTAAGTTGATTTACAAGAAATGTAACCAAATATTTACATTTTTTTCTAAAATTTAAATGATTAAATTTATGTCTTCAATTATACCCATTTTCCCTGAATATATCTGTTTGCTTTGAATATGAACAATTAAAGACTAATCAATTGTTTTTTTAAATGAGGATGTTTGCATACTGTTCTGAACAATAAAAAATGACTTTAAGATTTTGTATAATAATAGTTGAAACAACCCTCTTTTTCTGATACCAGAGTGTGTCGTCCAACCTAGATAAAGGGATTCAGCTTAAATTGCTAAAAGTGGGACATTCTAATATTAATCATTGTTTTCTAAACCTGGCTTAAGATAATGAGTTAAATGATAATTCTTCGGGATTTATATAATAAATAGGACAAAATAAAACTCAGAATAATTAACATAATAAAGTAATTCTTTCCTAGAGTCAAGCAGTCATCTTTACGTTGGCCAAAAGGTGGACCCTCAGCTTAAATCCAGGAGGCAGATAATATACTCATTGGTGTACATGTAGCAAAAAAAAAGTGAAAAATTAGCCTGAGTAGAGAGTCTTTCATACCAAATTTACACTAATATTTCTGTGATATTTTGTTCATCCCTTTCGTGAAAATAGTTCTAGGTGACTGGCCTAAACTTAGTAAAGCCAAACTTGAGATCTCATCAATCTTAAGATTGGTGCCATCCCAACTTAGGAACCTAAGTTTTGGCTACAAAGCTTGCGATTGGCAAGATGTGAACATTTTCATGGGAATTTTTTGCAGAATTATCAACGTTTAAATTATTAACCACTTTAGAAAAAAATCAGAGGAAGGGTGGTGTTTTTCTGTAAGTGTTATGAATGTCATACATGTAGCATTTTATGTTATATGCAAGTTGATAAGACTTTTTAATTAAATTGTAAATTATTGTATTAGCTTCTGGAATCAAAACCATTAGAACAGTTGTTAGAAAATCTTTCAATGACACTACGGTGTTTTATGCATCACATGACACTATAAGCAAAGATTTATAATCTGGAACCCTCGGTATGGGTTCAGTAAGACCTACATTAATAACATGGGAAATCAGTGATCCTTACAAAACATACAAATTATATTTTCTACACAGCAGCATTTACAGGTGAACATCGTGGTTTCATTGCCCTTTTTACTTCTAGTAAATCTAAAATCCATTAAGAAATATTAAGCTTGAACATAAATAGATATCACCTTGTAGACAGTTTAAATATCTGTAAATAACACTGAATATCTTTTAATTTGGATTTTACATGATCATATTATGCAATATAAATGCTAATGTAGCCATATAGCTTTCTCAAAATAAGAAGCTTAAGGAGTTGATGAATATGGATAATGTTAATTCCATTGTGTGATGACATCTGATAACTGTTTTGAAGTGGAAGATCTTCAGCATACTAAATTATAATATAAGTCATAGCACTTTTTACTTCAATCTTATTCTGTATTTTTGTGTCATCCTTGCATATTAATATAATGGTTTTACTTAAATCTCATACTGTAACCATATATATATTTAATTTTTTTTTCCAACTCATGAGCCCATTTTTTTAATCTATCTTTATGTTATTAATTCGTCTCAAATGTTTGAAATCTCCATGATTTTGTACTTACACAGGAAAACCCACACATCTTCAATAATATTTCCATACTAACATTGTCAGGGTAATATATTTTGCTAACTATTCTAACAGTGTCTGGTAGTATATTTTACTTATTTAAATTTTAGCAGTATATTTGGTAGTAAATCCATATGGAAAACACAGACTGCTGAAAACCAGTGACATGGTTTTGAAATGGCCACCTGGCCATTTCAAAATTGCTGATGGTTTCCAAACGGCAAGTAACATATTTTACTTATTTTGATTTTTAAGTTTACCACTGGTGCCAATCTGTTCCAAATTTATAAAGGTGTATTTTAAAAATGTATTGTTGTATTGCTCAAATCTAGAAGCCATACTAACAGGAAGAAGATTGCTATATTAAAACACATGCTCATTAAAATGCTATAAAATCTTAGAAGATATATTTCACATACTTCACTGAAGGTCATAATTATTTCAGATTTATTATCCATTACAAATCTTTTCACTTTTCCCACCATTTTAAGTACTAAAAATCCAGATGACAAAACACATCGTAACAGTTTTTCACAGAGATGATCATTAATTTCTTGGTAGAAATGCTACTGACATATCCCTGACTAAAATACATTCACATAATCCAGAATAACTTACCTTTATCAATGATCCGAATGAGGAAGTCCTTTCAATCTCATACGACACCGAACTGTTAAAACTGTCTTCGCTAGTCGTCATTTTCAGGCACTTTTTATCACTTATGAACACCCCTCCTTATGTTCCTTTTTTATCTTTTACAAAAAGACACAAAAGCTTGCTGTAGCTGCCTGTTACTTCTTACAGAAATTCTTTCTCTTGCTTTTAGTTATCTTTTATTTCTTACTTAAGTTCTTTATTCTTCTTCTGCTAAAACCAGGAAAAGATGAGCTAGTAAATACTTGTGAGTCACAACAGTTATTTTGTCCAGTAAAAATGTTCCGTTATTAGTGTTGTATTGTCTTTTATTATATTGTAGTCCCTTCTACAAATTCTGTCGGCAGAAGGATATTTTAAGAATATCTCAAATTAAGGCACTAGTAGTTTCTTAACTTTAACTGTTTATAAATCACACATATATCTTCATGGAATTCCATCAGTTTCAATTTCCTCCGCTATGTGCTTCTGGATTTATTATACAATACTTGCTTATGTAGCCAAAAAAACATTAAGACAAATAAAAAAAAAGCTTTGGAGCTAAGGGTCTGCCTTAGCTTACACTTTCTAAGAGCATTTGAGCAATCTAAAACAATCAGCTCCCTCTATATAGCTTTATTGTTCTAAGGACTGTCCCACAGTCCAGATGTACTCAGTCTTTTCTCCTTTAGAATTTGAGTTGAACTCTTCAGTGGAGCAAAAAGGAGGGCTGGAGAGATCGTCTGCAGCTGCTTATTTTGGCGCCAATAGCAGAGGAGCTGCTAGTGACGTCACAGCCAATCAGATGCCTCCCTGAATTCATCGGTACTCAATTTGCAAAACCATGTTGCTTCTGTCAAAGTGGGTCTGTAACAAAAATAAGGGGTGGGGGTTTTGTAGAAAGAATGGTTAAGTATTGAGTATTGGATATGGAAAGACCACAAAATAGTGTGGGTAGCAGTGGGGTGGAGAAAGGGGGGGGGGGGGTAGAGTGTAGAGTTATTGTTGAACAAGTCTTCTAGATGTCATATCAAAGGCCATTCTTATGTAATAAGCGAGATTTGGCTTGTAAATATAGATTTGCTCATAAGATATGGATAGCTCTACGTCACAAGGTTCTAAAATGATTGAAACATAAGTCATGGATTTGTATATTTTCGATGCTTGGTGCTTGTCCTCATATCTTAAGAAATAGAGATAGGTTGTACGTGACTCTAAACTATCCCTTGAAATAAAATTGGGAAAAAGTTAAAAAGTTATCTACATAAATTCTGTAAGATAGATAATATTTTAAGTTTACTGACAGTATATTATACACGGTTACACTTACATAAGGAAACATAAGGAAATCTACAGAAACTACCCAGTAATTATGGCCTATAAAATAGTATAATTTCTGTAAAACAGTGAACATTGTGTGTAAATAAAACAGAGGACATTTTTACTTTGAATGTAACATAACTTTTTAAAGAATGGATTTTCTATGATCCCATATTCAAACTAGATGCTTTCCAAATTCCCTGGGTTCTCTTAAATTTAATATAATCGACCCTAAAACATGATCTAGTTCTAAAAACTTTTGACAAACATCAGATGACACTTATTCAATGAATATTTTCTTAAAATTCCTGCTTTGCATCACATTTAACAACTGCAGCTCATCTTCTATTTACTGATCCATTCATCTTAAAGTTCCTGCTTGTAATAACATCTAACAGCTGCAGCTCACTTACTAATCCCTTCATCTTCATAAAATATATAATAAAATAAATTATGTTGTCTACGACACCGTGACCACCCTTGATATTATCGAAGAAAAGGAATGACATATTATAATTGTGTCTGTTTGTTCACGCGCATAATTCAAACAAGGCCAAAAGGGGTTTCGGTCTAATAGCGCGAGTCGCAAAGCCATCAGAGACACGAGTAGTGCACTGAGAAGGTCACCCACCCAAGTACTAACGTAGCCCGCTGCCGTGTACTAACGTGGCCCGCTGCCGTGTACTAACGTGGCCCATGCCGTGGTGACACAAGTACTGATCACGCTATGCCACAACTCATGAAAGTCTGGAGACAAAAAAGAAGGGGAAAAGTGATCTCTAGAAGTGTGAGCCTCACTAGAGCCCGCACTCAAAAACTATTTATCAGCTCAGGATTATACTAATAGTTTCACTAGAGGCGGGGTCAGCACAAGGTTTGATCCTCCTCAGATTTGATGCAGATATCAGGACCAATGATCTAGTTGTGCATATGAAATACAGATTTTCCCGTGGTTTTACAGCACTGCACGTTCAAAACCAGCGTATATGTTATTTTTTTAAAAAGATCACTAATACACGTGTGAGTGGCTACAAGGCTAATCCAGTTTTAGGCAGTTTAATTTAACAATATTACGCATATTTCACCATATTACTGAAATGCATATAATAACTACTAGTACAATGTTAGAATACTCATTCGTTCAAATAATATTAAATATGTAGCTTTTCTTGCATTTCACGTAACTTCAATATGATTTACAAAATATCTTCTTGTTCCTGATATCAGATATGTGATAAATTGTTCACTTGGAGTTACAACTCATAATGTGGAAATGCACAACAATCCAATAAAGACAACAATTGAACATAACCATTGTACAAGTTACTCCTGAAGTGGCTACCATATCTAAACAAATTCTGTACACCAATTATGATTCAAAGAGGAGTTATTATTGTTTTATGACACATAAGTGAATATTTCACGCAGTGAAAACACATTGTTTACCAGAACACACACCGATGGAGGGCCCATGTCGTGTGACGTAACAGGTCATGTGGTTAGATTCTGGCTTTTGATATACAATATATGTCTTATCCATACGCCTTGATATGCACATTTACACGTAAGCAATACTACTTTTAGATATGATCATAATAAATAAGACACGGTGGTCATATGAAGCCACCATTCAAGTGGGTTACGTCATAATACTATTATAGGTTTTTATTTCTTTCAGTGGGAAACAATTTCACGGAAAAGGCGTAATACTGCAGGCACTGGGAAGCCTTTGGGGACGTTTTACTTTCACAAATAGTCACTTTTCCACTTCCGCCCAACCAGAGGCAAAAACAAAAGCGCGCGTGAAGTGTGTTTCTGTCCGCATGTCATCGCAAATCAGTTTGAGTAGTACTAGTCTTCCTTGGTCTCTCCTGGCAATGTTTGAAAAAAAAAGAAGAAGGGAAGTCAGTGGGAATGAAAGTTCTATATTATCCATTCTGTCTACTTAAATTATCAAAGTTGTTAAAGATCACAAAAAAGATAATTATTGATTGTTGATAAAGCATTGTTAAAAAGTCCCCTGCCCCCTGTGAAAGTTGGCGATAAAACAAGTTGTGGTGAAATCAAGCATCACAAACAAAACGTGGTAAAATCAAAATATGGCCAATAAAGTATTCAGGACATTTTCATCTGCATTAACACTTATCTAGACTTTAATTGTACTGTATAGAACAGATTCATATAAACATAGTAATGCTGAAGTTATGCATGTTGATTTAGACTAAAAGTCCTATCTGCCAAAAACAAGGACTTTCACAGCAAGAATAAATTTGGAAACATTTGATACTGAGTGTGCATTACTTATATATTATTGTTGCATAGTATATTTGTAAATTAATGAACACATGAAAACAATGGCTGAAATATGATATAGAAAATATTCATATAAAACAATGAGACTACGGCAAGGTTAACACACATTTTTCCCGAGAACAAACAACATGTTTTGGGTGAACAAGATTTGTATTGTACAGGACACTGGGGTATCTAAATCTGCTCAATAACTCCAAAGCTTCAGCTCAGACTTAAACTATAGATCCTAAACCCCACACCTTTTTAGCCCATAGGGATATTTAAAAACTGACAATATTACTGAATCCTACGCTGAAAAGTCAATTAAAATAAATACTTAACAGTACACATTTAATTATACAATTTAACTATTTTAAGTAGGGTTAGAAACGGAGTTTAAGCCAGAGTAACTATGACAAATAAGCACCTAGAATCTTCAATAGCTACTAATGAACCTCAGTCAATCTGCTGGCAGTTAGGGGTATTATACAATAGCGGAGATTGGGCGATTTCTCAGAGTTAGAGACTGCTCATACAGTAAAGTATGGAAATACACTAGCCCCATGTCAGAATTATAATCTGGGGGCAATACTCACCAACCTTCTTATTCTTAGAATTACATGTACTCATTATTTTTTCAGAAAAGGAATTGTTGTAATTGAATTGTGTAATTCCATAGACATTGTGAAATTCTAAGACATTAATGGCTGTGTAGAATACAGGTGCCATTGGTCTCTGTTTTGTTATTAAGGACAAAGATTTTGTTTGTCAAAACAGTGTCTTAAAAATACATTTCATTGTCAGTTTCTTAATGAAAGTTATCTATTCTTTTTAAAGAAATTCTTAATGAATTCTATAATTCTTAAGAAGTCCTTTTTTTCTAAGAAAAGTTTGAGATGAAAGGCCTATTATACAAACCCATCGTAATATGATACAGGTAGATATTGGTGTGTTATCGACAGATATGATTGGTGCGTATTACTCGTATTCATTTGTAAATGACTGAAGTGATTTAAGTGATCAGAAATGATTTTTTCTATTAGTTAGGCCTTTCAGTGTAACTAAAATCATTGCACCAAGTGATCCCACGAGGAAGGCCAATCACTTCAGTCATGATTTAAGTAATTGAATTGATCACAATTGAATAGCTCTAAGGCCAGTATACAACATAGAGCTCCAATATGACCAGAACTTACTTATTTATGGTCCATTTTTTGTATCTCACTGGATCACTTTTGTGTGTAAAAAGCCTAAAGAGCATTTTAACATTTAGTAGTATTATAATCAGATCCGTTTGTCCGTCTGCCCATACACTTCACTGGAAAACTATGTTAAGTATTTGTAATATGCACTCAACTCGAAAACTATACATCATGTATTATATGTTAAGTATTTTGTAATACATTGTTTGTGCAAATAATACTTTCATGCTGATCAGCAACACCAATTACCAATGCATATACAGTACACAGTGTATCCCATCTATCACTACAAACTTTAGAAGTCGAAGAAGAACCCTTGAATTTAAAAATACTTATTTTCATATTTGTTTTCTTATTCAAACTGGTTTTTTGTTAGGAATTGTTGTTTTCACAGAAAATTTTAAGAATGATTCCAATAAGAATGTTAATGAATATGAGCATAGCTATAAGTCTGACTCCTATGATCTTGTTTTAACTATGTAGTGATATATTCTCTCGTATGAAGAGACACTGTTGTACATGATACAATATCAGTGACGCTGTATTATGATGCCTTTTGTACAATATAAGTAGTTTTTCAGTTAAAATCGCACAGGTAAGTAGCATGATGCTTAGTAACCTTTCTATTACAAAATAGGGGAGATACTCGGTGGGGTCATGGTTAACAATTTTGGCATCTTATCACAGATAGTCAACACTTTGTGGGTTTTACTCCTACAAGTGGCAATGCTGAGGACCTGTCTTAATATGACCCTGGCTTTTGAAGGGGAACTAAAACACCAACTTTGACAAAATATCGGATCTCATCAGAGACTGATTTTGAAATACCCCTGGCCCTTCTGATTAGTTTAATCCTAAATGGCCTGTTGCCATCTACACCAATTATAGTGAAAATAAACTTCTGACTAGATTTAATCCCAAATTGCCTGTTGCCATCTACACCAATTATAGTGAAAATAAACTTCTGACTAGATTTAATCCTAACTGGCCTGTTGCCATCTACACCAATTATAGTGAAAATAAACTTCTGACGGGTGCAGAAGTTTATACCATTTGTGTAGTTAAAAGTATAACTATATATAAATGTAAACATCATATACACCACTGCATGCATACGTACAATAATGTAGTTGGGACATTACAACAGCATACAACTACATCAAACTCTACTTCGATTATATATGACGTCATAACTTAAAGTTATAAAAAGATAGACATACTCACTGACACCCAATCACCTTCCTGACATCTACGTCGTGCCCTGGCCAGTTGGGGACATCCTAAGAACGCTTTCATTCATTGAAAGAATTGTACAGTGGCGTGGTGGGATGATATACTAGGATCCTGTTATTTAGTTAAAAGGTTGGAATCCAGGCCCCAGTTTTATGTGGGAAAGTTTGTAGTTGCTTACCATTGCCCTATTCTTTTCAACCTCTTGTACAGCTTTCCTCCACTCCCTTAACTACCTATTGTAATATAACCTGTACAATGTGTTGAAAGTGACTTCAAATCAATACCAAAGTCATACCTTTTTGTGACAGAGTCACAAGCTACAACCAAATGGAGTCATCTACCTATAGTTCTGTTTTGGGCCACATTCGATCCACCTTATATTCTGGTAGGAAACATTTGTTATGATTCATATTTGGTTTGGGTGTCTTTTGTGTGCTTCGATACAATTTGGAATGTTTTTGAGTTCAGGGCCACTTGTTTTGAAAATTTTAGAAAAAAACCTCCCGCACACTTTCACGAGCTGTCTTTAAATATACACACTGGGGGTGGAAGAGGGGAGACAGGGATGAATATTTTGGGGTGACTATTTATTCAACATATATGAACCAGATACAGGTTCTGTTTTTTGGAGCCATAAGGATGGGGTTAATCTATTGGAAAGCATATGCAAACAGAAAACAACGCTAAGTTAAGGTGTTACCTAAGCATTATCAAAGATATGTAAGAGGCCCATAAAGACAAGGAAGGATAACTTCATATTGGGTGAATTCAAAATCACCAAGAGTCATATGAGTAAATTAGCCATCACATCACACTTTTTGTCCATGGAAACGAGCACTAATTAGAGCTGCATTTTCGGGTTTTACGGTGTATACAAAACACTGCTGGTTTTTGCAAAAGGAGTGAGTTACTCAAGTGGTTGTTGGTTTTGCGAAACCTATGGGGAGGATTTGTTTGTTGATATTTCTGGAGTGTGTGGTCTGCTGAGAGTGTCACTGGGGACTTTGGGGTGGGGGTGTCACGTTAGTGTGTGTTTTCATGTAAGCGTTTTAAGCGTTTTTGACTTTTTTATTTTTCTTCTTTTTAAAATTTATTATTATTATAAAAGTAACCATCGTGGGTAAAATTCAGATATATGGTAACAGCGTATCGCACACCACAGATAAGGCCCGTGGAAACCTTATACCACTAACAGATTTCTATGGAAAAAGTAATAATCTAAAAAATATTTGTTAGAATTCTCTGAATGAGGGGGTTAGTTTTCGTTCTTTGTGTAGTACATTTAACTACAAGATGAGAATGAAATCTCTGACTATTTACAAAGCTTGACGTCATGACTCCTTTTCCGATTTCGGTCAGTAGTTCATGTTCTCTTATTTTCAAAACTACACTTAAAAGAACTTTAGTTAGAAAATTCTCATTTATTCTTTTCTTATAAATTTGATGTTCGTATTTCTATTTACTGAAACAAAAGTACATGTATACCAAGGATGTATACCAGACACATCTGTAGGAACATGGCATTTTTTTATTTCAGAAACTATCCCATGTTTAAAAGCTAAAGTTTGTGCCCCTTGTAACAGATAGGGGTGAACTATCCTGGCGTCCACAGGAGTGATTTGACTCAGGGTGACACAGATTGAAGTAGATTAGGACTAGCTGTGAACACTGATAATCCGGGTGGACAAAGGTAGAGTAGAACCTCGATTATCCAAACTCATTTGGGACATACAATCAGGCCAGATAATCGGTGTTCGGATAGTTGAAGGGGAGTTGTTTTCGGCCGAAAATGGAGGTCTAGTGTGGGCAATAATCAGTGAAATACAGATTTTGTCACTAAAGTGCAAGGAGACCTCAAACTAATGCTTAAATTCGATAACTAACCAGTTTTCACAGTGTTTTCATTGCTCCCATGTCATTTTAAGGCACTAGCAACGCTTTAAGGCAACTTTATTCAACAGCCAAGATTGGCGCACATTTGGGTCTATTCGGTTGGGAGTTCCCAGAACACAGAAACAATGCCCGTGTTACATCACAACTATTTTATTAACAACATTATATACAGTAATAAAAGCATTGAAAAAAGTCATTTTTGGAAAAAATTGACAATGGACTTTTGAATAACAGATTTGTTTTTTATTTTGGCAGTCTTTTCCAGTAAGGCCTTCACTTGCAATTATTCGAGTGGGCTGAAGTCCTCCCTATCTGTCATCCCCTCAAAATATCCAGCTAAGGCCTGATGGGCCCTGCTGTCACTAATTCTGGGCTTCTTGGCTGGTTTTAGAGCTGGAACTTCTTCTTCCTCTTGTGATGATGCCTTAGCATACTCAATTATGTAAATCTTATCCCTACTCACAAAGTAGATTGAAGAAGAGCACCAGCATACACTATATGATGTATAGGCTGAATTCAAACCTAGGTCCACGGAAGGTAAGAAATAATAATTTGTCAACCTTTATAGCCACCAGGGCACACTGGGTCTCCTCTTTTCGCCCTTGTATTGAAGCATCATTTCAGTCAAAGGTTCCTGCACCAAAAATGTTAAATTATTTATTTTGAATCTTTTTGGAATTAAATCAGTTCTATACTTTTTCTAGCCTTTTTTCTGTATTGTTAAAATATATAGAATACTTGTTTAAATCAATTAAAATTTAAACTTAAGAACAATTCTTACTCCATGTAAATATTATTTGTGAATACAACCCCGAGATCAGTGATTTGTTTAGTTGGCTTGACCTGTCAGAGATAGTGACCAGCAGATACAATGTGGAAGTGAGGGGGGTGCCCATGCCTCTGTATAAGCTTGTTAAACTCAAGTGACACCCCACAGCAGATAAACGAGTGAGATTTCTGGTGCTCTAATCAAATTAAGGTATCAGAGGCCCCCCCTCCCCCTTTATCGCTCACTAGATATAAGTTATTTGGATTTAATGAAGTAACATTGTCTCCTTTAAATTTTATCAGGAGGAAAGAATACAGATAAAATTAAGGGACTGTTCTAAATGAAGGATGCAGATATGCAACAGTTTTGGAAATAAAACCGAAAAAAATGACAATTTAATGCAAAGAAGATAGGATTTTTTCAATTGTAAAAGTAACTTGATTGAGACATAAATATTATCCTGCAATAGAATGGGAAGCATATACAGAACCACCAATCACTTTATGATCTTAATATTTGGTAATTTTACTTTGAACTTTATCAAAGCATCCCATGTTATATTTTAATGCCGGTACCTGAAGTAATAGGTGTTGCTGTTTCCCATTGTCATTGTACCAGATATTAGTACAATAATATTTACAAAAGCTATATTAAAACTACTATTTTCTGTGTCATGTAATATATTGACTACTTTTATAGGGATTAATCCCCATCATATGACAGCCTCTAAGTAGCAAGAGCACATGGAAAGAAGTTAAAAATCAGAATCCAGAGACAGACGTATCTTGGAAAACTGATAGACTATCTGGCTGTATGGTTCAACCAGTTTTAACTTACCGCCATGTGTAGATTCTGTGTCATTTATGCAGTTGACTTTGTAGCTTTTTGGTTGTAAAAACCCAGTGATACTACAGTTCTACCTTCAAAAGTTTGCCTCCCAACCAAGAAGATAGTGTAGTCTCAAGCATAATCTTATATTGGTTTAATTTATTTGGGGTTTAATGTCACACGTTGTATAGGTTTTATCACGATGGATAATCTCAAAAGCAGAGGAGACCAGTACACACTAGTTGGTCAAGAATCTGCGTTGTAAACTGCCAGACTCTGGTAAGCAACTACAAACTTTTCCATATAGAGTCAGGTCTGGGGTACAAACCACATACCTCAGAGGTGTTGGGGAAGTGTGTTACCCATAACAGCATGGAGCCATAATCTTATAGGAACATAATTGCAGCAAAATGGAGGTCTTATCAAATCATTAAAATACTAGAATGATAACATAAATGACCTAAACGCTCCAGTGCAAATTATTATAATTTTAAAGTGGACTTTTAAAAGTATATTCAAAAGTAAACGGGTATCTCTGCTATATTTTCTAATTACATTAAACATATATTTTGCAAATGATTTTTTTTAATAGCAAGTGCTCCCAATCTGCCTGGAGTCACACAACGTACCCCATAATCCTATTGCGTAGAACAAGAGACCTAAATACAAATTGTTTATTTGCCAAGACATATCAACAAACATTACAAACAAGGTATGTTTTGTCTCAAGAGGTATTGGTGTGATGTAATATCCAGCCAGTCGCAGGTGTAACCACGTAAGCTATGAAATCGATGAGATTCCTGCCTTTACATTGTGCCAACTTTTGAGCAGGTATCCCGGGGTTAAGATTTGACAAAGCTTCCTCAAACTGATAGTATATAGCCTTGCTGGTGGCTTTGCATTACTGTCGCGTAGGATATGTTTCTGGTATCAGTTGTTTGCCTGTCTCTGTGTCTATTTGCAAAAGAACTCTTGGAAATTTTTGGACGGCTTTTAATGAAATTTTCAGGGAATTTTGACAGTTACACAAGGAACAAATGATTCAATTTTAATAGTGATCCGGATCGCCGACTGGTGCCAGAAATTTTTAAGTATCTTTATGATTATGGGATACAACCATTTTCAGTACATGTGTACGTATCTTCATAATCATTCATAGTTTGCTTGGCAAAAACATAAAGACATATCTACATCTGTGTGAAAAATATCATTAACTTCGAACCGGGTCCTTGCAAAATGTCAGATATTCTGACTGAAAGGCTAGTATTAGTGGTCACATGATCATGACGTCTGTTCCATGTCATGTTTGTTTTATTTAGTTCACACCATCCATTCTTCTACAATAATATCCCGTGTTTCCCAACTTCTCCCCTCCCACCCCTTCATTTGAATCCCATTCTGTGATTAAAATACTAACTACAGAAATAAACTGGGCAGTGGTCAAAATATTGATAAACAACAGACTGTTGACCCATTGGGAGTGTGTTTATGTATAGAGTAGTATATTGTGTCTATGGAGAGTTCTTACTTAACTAGTTCAATAGCGGTAATGAATCCTATATAGACTCACTGCCAAACTACTGAGTCTGTATGTTGATCCGTACATACAGGATAAATCTGGTTACAGGAGCCTGTTGTTTGTAAATATCACCTGTCTTTTTTTGACTGCCATTCAACACACCAATCAGTGTACTTTTAGTCTAACTTTTGCACCGAGTTCTTTAGAATGTAGAAATTCTGTAGTTATTGTGAGTGTTTCTAATGATTTTACAGGTGTTTGTTTTGTCCGAAAACAGCAACCAAAGTAGTTTGAAGTACCACATAGGCTAATTTAAGAGAGTCCATCAGTGCTCTGCCAATAAAAGGGGAATTCTGAGATCTTTTGTCAGGTCAATTGAGACTCTTTATAAAGGCAATGTTAGCTACGTGTCTCATGACTTAAAGGGCCACTGCAATCAAAAAAACTATTTTCTCAGCATAAGTTCATCAAAACACACAGTACCCAACCCAATAGATAAATATACACACAACGACT
Organism: Sabellastarte sp. h YS-2021; assembly: GCA_964017235.1. Taxonomy (NCBI): domain Eukaryota; kingdom Metazoa; phylum Annelida; class Polychaeta; order Sabellida; family Sabellidae; genus Sabellastarte; species Sabellastarte sp. h YS-2021. The sequence goes on along the minus strand of OZ024935.1, from coordinate 22,956,538 downwards.
GTTAAAGCCACAAAAAATGCTTTTGTTTAGCTTTCCTGCAGAAATCTGCCTCACTGAACATTTGACCTCTGGATCACGTGTACACATGTCATCACATGAACACAACAAATCTCCTGTAGTCACACATCAGTATAAAAACAGTGTGTGTAGTATTTTGGAGTCTAAAAACCTTGTGTTATCTTAAATTACAAAGCATTTAATACATCATTATTTGGAATTATCTTTATGTTCAGCATCTGCAATATACAGACCAGTTTTTGCAGCCATTTTAAAGTCATATAATGATCAAATAGCCAATTTGTCCAGTTTTTACTTGCCCATAAATAGGCAATACCATGTATGAAAAAAGAAAGTTTCATGCATAAATTTAAAGTATTTTATTGCTTCACTGTTACTGTGAACATTACCTTACACTTTATATTCAAATGTTTATGCAAAAAAATCCTATTTTACCACAGAAATTGATAATCATAGTTCTAGATTTGCAATAAAACAGACATATTTCATAAAATTAGGCATTAATTAATTTAATTAAAACATGTCTCTTATTAACTCAAACATCAGCTATACATTAAAACATATATTTATTGCATATGAACAGTATTAGAACAGTGTCTTCAGTGTTAATAATTTATAATTCACTGTAATTTTTATTTTTTTGGGGCATATTTTCATTGGATTTTTATATGTCTTATTTGACTAAAACTCTTAACCTGTTTCACAAAATGGAAAAATTTCATGGTTTGGGCTTCACATATGCATGTGTCTTTATTCATAAAAAAGTTTTAAAAGAAATAAAATTATTAAATAAGTCATAGCAGTTAAAAAAGCAGCCGGAAGATGAATTGTAATTGACTGACAGCTACATAGACTACATGGGTTAGCATGAAGTGGGTCAATTTTTTAGGTATTTTGAGTGCTGTGTAAAAAGAAAATTAGCTAGAAACATTATATTTGGCAGATATACAGAAGAAAGTGATTATAGCAACATTATCTAAAATTTTGTTCATGACTTGCTTCCTTCAATTGTGAATATTCACAAAATCTTTAAAAATAACTTCACTAAACATTCATGAAGTGGGTCGATTTTTTAATAAAAAATACTTCTCTCATATTCATATTTTGACCAAATCAATGTGTTTCTTGGATTTATTATATTTAAAAGTTCACAAAATATGTTTACCAGGAAGAAAATAGCAATAAACTCATGATCAATAGATTTGGTTTGTGAGTGTGTTCTGATGGAATTACAGTCAGGCTCTTCCCTCCCATGAGAAGGGCAAAAAAATTGAATTTAATAATTTAAATTATTAAATTTAACATACAACAAAACATCCATATCTAATCTTTTGTAATGAAGCTATGTACTGTGAAACTCATCCAAAAATTTAATGACACAGGAATAAAGCATATTTTATTTTGGTTGAAATTCTTGAAAAATCAACCCACTTAATGAATTGACCCACTTCATGCTAACCTATGTAGTCTTTACAATTTGGAACATAAAAGCTATACAAGCAATGATCTCACAATTGATTAAAACAGTCAGTCTCTTTAGATTTATGAAAACTATAGTAACAATGAATATTGTGAAAAGAAAACATCTCACAGCTAATTTGTTTTGGTTTATGCAAAAAAAAAACAATTTTGGTATATATCACCAACAGAATGTTAATGTATAATAAAACATGTGTCCATGTAAAACAGTGTCAATTTGAAGTTTTCACGTTTGTGGATATTTGAATCCAACAAAGTCAGGAGAATTAAATTTTTGCCTAATGACAGCTGTAACACAAGAAGGGAGAGGGACTCTAATGTTTTTTTCCATCTTATAAACTGTCTGTATGCAGTATATCTGTATTTTTCCTCAATTGGTTTATCCAAAACTCCATATACGGAGAAAATAGTTTTTTTGGTTGCAATGGCCCTTTAAGTATTCCAAAAGAGTTCCAAATAAATGTAAAATGGAGAGAATACACTGACAAAGCAACTGATCTCTGCATACATAGACAACAGAAAAGCCAGTACTTCTTCTGTTGATGACGTGTACACAGAAGCAGTAACCTGACCTAATTTCTCCCGGTCTGTAGCAGAAACATACATTTCAACAGATAAAAGTGCTGATAATACACAACTGGGTGTATTCTGGCTCGGTTATTTATGTCAGTAGTGTTGTATGAATAACACTCTTTCAGCACTCTGTGTTATTCATTTGAAAAATATACTTGGTAAATTTAGTTGCAATGGCCCTTTAAGTCTACTCTTTGTCCAAGTCAGCAAGAACAATTATTAGTCTCAGATTTATTTTAAAGTTTGACGCAAACGACCACTGTAAAATCCACTTCTTCACCAGCAATGTGAAATGTTAAACAAGTAATGTTATGTCAGACGTTTAGTGTGAAGTCATGCAATAACCATATATGTATAACTATAAGTAAAATTAATTAATTAAATAGGAATAAAAATTAAAAAAAATAAATTTAAGTATAACTTTAAACAAGTTTATGTTTAAAGTAAACCTCAAAACTAGATACTCCAGAATTTATAGATATTTTTCACAATATCTGCTCCATAACTTAAAAAGTATTAATCACATTGGAGCATTATTTTCACACAAGGTTGGGTTCACCTTCCAATCGTTCCTCCTAAAGAGATGACGCAGATCCTTACTGGGACTCAATAATTTATAGAACAGGGATTTTCGTCAATATCTATATTATGGATGCTCAGACCAGAATAAATCAATGTTGGCCAATTTGTTTATTTGGGTTTTAACGTTACTTTCAGCACATTGTATAGTTCATATCATGATGGGTAGTTTTATGGGCAGAGGGTTCTGTACTGTAAACTGCCGACCAACAGCAAGCAACTACCAGCTTTCCGCCCTGAGGTTTGGGCTGGGATTCCAACCCATTTTTACCAAAAAATTGGTAATGATAAAATTTGGGTTTTATTGTACACATGAAAATTGCTTAATTGATTCCAAATCTTTAAGGTTTGATAAATTATGTATTCAGTATGCTTTGAAATTGAGAAGTAATCCTGACAATCCAGCTTACGCCGTTGTTTTTAACCCCAGTTTTATGATCTTTATAACAAGAAACCATCTGCAATAAGATCCTTTGGGCATCGTATAGAGGAAGATTTGTCTGCTGTCTGTCCTCAGCTGGATTTAATTCAGACTGTGTCATTGCCAGATGACCCACCCTGGACTGTACAGAAGCCTCACATAGACTTGTATCTCACCCATCAAAGAAACATCTTGGTGATGATTGTCTTTTTCAAAGTCTATTTGCTCAGTTGAAAGGTTGTTATCCTGACCATAGGGCTATATATGCTGATGGATCGAGGGCAGAAAATAGGGTTGCTGCTGCTGCTACATCTAATAACCCCAGTGCCCAGGTCAGCCTTCCTGGCAATGCTAGTATATTCACAGCTGAATTACAGGCTCTTAAAATGGCTTTTAATATTGTGAAAAATTGTGATTGGGATCGTTTTATCATATTCACTGATTCTTTATCTAGTCTTCAAGCTCTTGATAGCAACAACTGTGATCATCCTTTTATTCAAGATATTTTAAAACTTTTTAATGATTGTTTGTCAGTGAATAAAAAAGTTGTTTTAGCTTGGGTTCCAAGTCACATAGGCATAAAGGGCAATGAAAAAGCAGATGAGCTTGCCAAACAGGCCTTGAATTTTAATGTTTTAGACTTGAAAGTCTCCTATACAAACTTGAAAGTGAATGTAAATAGTGTTTTTAAACAAAAGTGGCAAGCTCAATGGAATGCGTGTCCTGATAACAAACCATTCCAAATAAACCCTACAGTAGGAGATTTTTATGTTTGGACGGGTTTATCTCGTAGGGAGGAAATAGTAATTACTCGAGCCCGTATAGGACACACCTATTTCACACACAGTTATCTGTTGAAAGGTGAAGATATGCCCTGGTGCATTCCATGTCATTGCCCTGATACAGTCAAACATATATTACTAGACTGTATCAACCTATGTGACACCAGAATTAAATATTATAGAAATGCTAATACAATGCAAAAATTATTTTGTGAAAATGTTTTTAATATCATTAATTATTTAAAAGAATGTGGTCTGTATAAAAAGTTTTAATTAATTTATTTTGTCCTTTGTGTTAATTTACTCTGTATAATGTAGTCTGGTATTGTGTTTATTTATTTATTGTATTTTGTTCTTTTTGTGTTATTGTGTTTTATTGACAATTTTGTTATGATATTTGTAATTTACACATGGTTTATTTTGCATTTTGTTTTCTTTGTTGTTTGTTGCTTTTTACTTTAGTCTTTATTCTAGTCATTTCTTATAATGTTGTTTTTTCTTGGTCTTTTTTGGCCAGTTGTTAATTGTTGTTATTTGTATATATACTTTTGCGTATTATTGTCAATATTAGTTAATGTATTTAGTAGTTTTTAATAGTGCAGCATAACACGTAAGTGTTTTTGCACTTTTATTTTAACTTACTTACTTACCTGGCGTTCAGACTAGTGATTCAACTCGGGTTGACACAGATTGAACCAGATTGGAGACTAGTCTGAACGCTCACAACCCAAGTTGACAAGGGCAAATCTCAACCCCACTCAAGAGCTGGATTGAAGCAGATTGGTTCAACCCTCTTTATAGTGTGAACCCTCTTAATCCGGGTTGACAAGGACTGAGTGCACTGATACTGTAAGCAATTGACTTATTGCCATGAAACAATTGCTTAAACTCATGTGTCACTTATCTCTACCTTACTCTTTTGTTAGCAGGAGGACCTAATTAAATCAAAGACCATCAGAGTATACCCTTGAGTAGTTTTTACATGATTGCAATTATGAATAAACTGTATATAAGAAAATTTGCAAATATAACAGGATAATTGATTAATAATATGATTACATTTGATCTGTTGTTGCATAGGAAAGACATTCTTAACAATAAAATAATTTTATTTGATTTATAATAATTACTTTATAAGATTTTACCTATGGGGTAAATAATAAAAATTATAAATAATCAATATCAATTGTATCAAATTTGTCAAAATTAGAAAAATAATTGTTATTTTAACAAATTTTTTTATAAAGATAATTGTTGAGGTTTTACTGTACTCAGTTTTATGAAACTTCTCAATCCAGATTAAACTTTATAGTGTGGACACTCAATCCGGATTGAGATGAATCTGCTTCAATCTGCTTCAACCCCCAATCCTTGTCAACACGGATTGTAGTGTGAACAGGGTATTACTTATTGAGATTTACCCTTGTCAACCTGGATTGTGAGCATTCAGACTAGTCTCCAATCTGGTTCAATCTGTGTCAACCCGGGTTGAATCACTAGTCTGAATGCCCAGTATGATATGTATGCATTGCTAGTGTTAATATAATAACACTCACAATAACACTCACAATCCGGGTTGACAAGGGTAAATCTCAACCCTACTCAAGAGGTGGATTGAAGCAGATTGAAGCAGATTGATTCAACCCCCTTTGTAGTGTGAACCCTCTCAATCTGGGTTGACAAGGGTTGAGTGGATTGTTACTGTAATCAACTGACTTATTGCCTTGCAACAATTGCTTAACTTAATATATATAAATATATATCTTTTTGAATATACCTTTTTGAAGCAGGAGTACATGATTAACACAAAGGTCACCAATAATGATTGTTGGTTGATTTTTTGATGATTGCAATTTAACATTAATTACATGAATATTTGTAACTATAGTAGGAATGTTTAATAAGCAGAATATTTAAAAAAGAATACAATTGGTCTGGTGCTGAAAACTGGCACAGACTTAATAATATAAAATTTCTGTTTTAATTATAAAATGTTATTAAGCTATTTTACTGTATGATATATTACATTATATAGGGATTTTGTATACTTTTATTAATTTTATAATTTTTATCCATATTGAAAAAAAATATCATTTAAACAATTTTACATGATTTCATCTAAATTTGGAGGTTTTACTGTACTCAGTTTTTGAGACTTTTCAATCCAGATTAAACTCTGTAGTGTGGACACTCAACCCGGATTGAGATGAATCTGCTTCAACCTGCTTCAACCCTCAATCCTTGTCAACACGAATTGTAGTGTGAACAGGGTATCATTGTGGGGCTAGTGGTTCAACCCAGGTTGACACAGATTGCACCAAATTGAAGACTAGTCTGAACACTCACAATCCGGGTTGACAAGGGTAAATCTCAACCCCACTCAAGAGGTAGATTGAACCAGATTGAAGCAGATTGGCTCAACCCCCTTTGTAGTGTGAACCCTCTCAATCTGGGTTGACAAGGGTTGAGTGTATGGTTCTGTAACCAATTGCCTTGAAACAATTGCTCAACTCAATATATCTTAGTCCTTTGTCAGCTCTGGAGTACATAATTGACACAAAGTCCACCACAAGTGATTGTTGTGTGATTTCTAGATGATTGCAATTTAACATAAATTACATGAATAATTGTTATTACAGTAAGAATATTTATGAGCAGAATATTTAAAAGATTGTAATTGGTCTGTTGCTTAAAAACTGACACAGACTTAACAATTTAAAATTTCTGTTCTAATCATAAAATGTTATTAAGCTATTGTATGATATATCAGAATGTAGGGATTTCGTATATTTTTATTAATTTTATCATTTTTATCCATATTAAATAAATGCCATTTAAACAATGTTACATGAATTCATCTAAATTTGGAGGTTTTACTGTACTCAGTTTTTGACACTTCTCAATCCAGATTAAACTCTGTAGTGTGGATGTTGAGCGCCAACTCGCGATCGGGAACATCTTGAGATTGTCCTTGCCCAAACTCAAGATCTTGAGTTTGGGCAAACATCTCGAGATGGGACTCCCATCTCGAGATTGGGCTGCACAAACTTAAGATATTTGTCTGGGGCTGTGATTTGCTAATCAGCTGTGGTCTCCTGTTCTCTGATTGGCTGTATATAATTACTGAGCTTTAGGGTAAATATCAATCCACATAGATGAACATGTAAATATGAGAATTCTAAAGTGCAATTAATAATCTACAGATGGGGGGGGGGGGGGCGTCTTACACACACAAACAAGTATAGAAGTGCAATTCAAAATCAAAGGAAAGTACATCACACAAATAAGGCTTTTAAATTTTTTGTTAATATGAAGATTCAGTGCTACAAAACAGATACCATTGTACAAGTGCAATTGATAATGTTCAAAATGGGGTATCTGACACCAACAACAAGTATAGAAGTGCAATTCAAGATCTAAGGGAAGCACATCACACAAATAATACCCTTTAATTATAAAATCAAAGACCTTTCTACAAAAATATACAACACATCTGACAAAAATTCTATCAAGTGCAATTGGTAATCTAGGGAAAGTGATTTTAGCTAAAGGATATTGCTTAAGTATTATATTAATATATTATATCAACTTATCTTAAGTTTGTGCAGCCCAATCTCGAGATGTTCTGCCCAATCTCGAGATGTTTGCCCAAACTCAAGATCTTGAGTTTGGGCAAGGACAATCTCGAGATGTTCCCGATCGCGAGTTGGGGCCTAACATGGACACTCAATCTGGATTGAGATGAATCTGCTTCAATCTGCTTCAATCTGCTTCAACCCTCAATCCTTGTCAACATGGATTGTAGTGTGAACAGGGGGTTAGTGTTGCTCATGATCTAACCGGTGCCAGTCTTCCAACAAGAAAAGCCTGCCTTCTTTGGCTGGTACTGCTCATTTTTAGGACTACTGTACTGATGTATCAGTACAGTGAGCCTACCTCCCTTACTCAGCCCATGGAGGAAGAGGGTGAGGTATTTTACCCAGCAAGCGCTACCGGAAACCTGTTAAACAGAAGTAACAGTTAGAGAGGATTGCTTCACCCATACCGGATGGGTCATTTTCTACACAGAATGCCATACAAGAGATCTAGTAGTTACTAGTACTGGCAGGTCCAGTGATGAAAACAGAGCTTCCGGTCACCGGTTACAGAGGATTGCTGGTGTAAACACTGAAAGTATACCCCTCCTTCATTTTATAACCTGGTAGATTTTGAGGCACCTCCAGAATCTCCGCCAGGGTAGATTCTGGTAGCCTCTCATAATCTACCCCACCCTTCCACATTACACCCCGGGGTAGATTTTGGGAAAGCACCCAGAATCTACCCCCTCTAATTAGTTAATACATGTAACTGATGATTTATGTGGCTAAGTATTTAAGCTATTTAAAATTGGGGGCTTACACCGGTTACAAACAAATCCTTTAGACCATCCTGGTGAGGTGCCAGAGGCTGAACCCCTGGACTGAGGGAGTAAACTAGCAAGAGAGGTCACTATTTGTGAAAATTGGTTACAGTCCAGTTCTGGTCAGATGACAACACAATGGAGATCCATCTCCCTCCCGAGATGATCCTGACATAGATCAGATCCTAGGGCAGGTTGGGCCACAGAAATCTACTGATCCCACCACCACTGTTAAGAAGAAGGCAGCTTCAGATAACTCTACCCCTGCTAAGAATAAATGCTATATGTGTTAGGACCTAGTACTGGCCAGGTCTACAGGATTGGCTAACAGGTCGGTAGAAGATTTAAGGGATCCAAATAGCTGATTAGGCCAACCAATTGCTGTCTAAAAATTGGCTATAGAGTAATATTTGACCTGCCTCCAGTCCTGGTGAAATGCCAGTGGCACATCCTTCCAGATCAGACAGCCAGTCTACTATCAGGATCTACTAGCTGATGAGAAAGTGGCTACAGTTAAGAGGAAGGCTGCCCCAGTAAAGACCCTTCCAAAAACTACAGGTCAGCCTTCAACAGATCTCAATGAAAGTATCATCCAGGAGAGTCACCGTTGGGTGTACTTACATCAGATGGACTAAATCCAGTCAAGCAGACCTCAAACCAGCCAGTTACAGGTCCTGGTGAGATGCCTGTATCTTCTATCAGTCAGACATCTGCTGCATCAGTGGCTGTGGAGGTTCAAGATTCGGTAACCGGCTCCAGTGAGAAGCCAATTAAACAGCCTCCTAGACAGGCCACCCACCTTAATATCATCCATTCTGTAACCAGTTCACGCTAGCTGCCTGAGTTTGATGCTCAGCCTCCTCCCAAGATGACCACCTATTTGCCGGTCTCAGAACTCAAACAACAGGTAAAATATCTGTAAAACTGACTGGGGTGACAGTTCTTATAAATGACAATTATTGGTCCCAGAGTGGGATTGTGTAGTAATAGTCTAAGGGACAGAGACCTTTTGTGCATGTATTCCTGTGTGGATCAGTGGTGTTCTGTCCAGTCTCGACACTGCTCAAAATTGCCTGTAACAAACTTCTGCCATCCTAGGAGCCAGCCCTAAGTTCATAAGAATCATCCAGAAAGGCTATAACCTCCCCTTCTGTAAACGACCAGCTTTGACCAGGCCACTATGAATGAGACGTGGCTATGTAAATCCCTTCAGGAACAGCTACCTAGTGGAGTCATTGCTTGCACTTAGTAAAGAAATGCAGTAGAACCAATCACAACAGAGTTTTTCTCTAGGGTTTTACAACAAGTTTTTCCTGGTTTCCGAACCCAAGAACTGGTGGAGACCCATCTTAGACCTTAATAAGCTCAGTGAAGGAATTACCTACATTATCATGTGCAGGGTCAGCCCTTTCCAAGTACTTACCATTGGTCTGTCCACAACTCCCTTGAAGTTCACTGTGATAGAGAAGGAGGTTAAACCGATGGCTTTACACAAGGGTAAAAGAATTCACCAGTACCTAGGCAACTGGTTTGTCAGAGCCAGATCCCATCAAACCTGTCTCTAGTAGCTCTGTGTCAGGAGTTAGTTTGGATAATAATGTGGAATAAGCAGAACTGGGCCCCTAATAAGTCTTCGACTTCGTAGGTTACCAGTTCAAATTGAAGGAAAACAAGGCCAGACCTATTTTAGACTGTTGGCAGACCTTAAATCCAAATCCAAAAACTTTTCACCAGACCCACCAGCCCGGTCAGGAAGCAGATGTGCCTAACAGGGTTACTAACAGCTACAAGGAAGCAAGTCCACCTAGATCGATTCCATATAAGGCCGATACACTGACGCTTGAGGAAAAATTGGCGGGAACCAGAGTTACTAGAAAAGGTGATCCCCATTCCCAGATCATTCCAACCCCATCTGAAGGGATGTTTACATGAAGACAATGTGCTTCAAGGCCAAACATTACACCCTCTCACTCATGCTTTGCAAATCTTTACAGACGCATCAAAGAAGGGTGGGGTGCTCACTTTGGGGAACATACTGCAGGGGAACCTGGCCCCTTTTAGAAAGCAAGTTGCACATAACTATCTGGAACTAAAGGTAGTCTTCTTGGCCCTAAAAGAGTTTCAAGACCTCTGCTTGAGCCAAATAGTGCTCATAGCTACAGACAACACCACAGTGGTTGCCTATATAAACAAGGAAGGAGGGATGAATTCAAATCATCTTTATGCTCGACTGTGGTGAATCCCGACCTAGTGCTCCAGGAAACAGGTGACTCTCAAAGCCCGACACATTCAAGGCTGGCTGAATATGATAGCAGATAAGCTATGCAGGCTAAGCCAGAACATCCAGACAGAATAGTCTCTCCTTCCAGAGGTCTTCCAGTCAATTTTCTCCCGGTGGTACCAACCTCAAATAGACCTGTTTGCCACCAGGTTGACAACAAATTACCTCAATTTTTATCACCGGTACCAGACCTCCTGGCATGGGTAGTGGATGTACTCAGCCTGCCTGGGAGGACATGAACCCTTATGCCTTCCCACCGGTAGCTATCTTGGACAAAGCGGTAAAGAAGTTGCAGGACTACCCGGGCAAGCGAATCATCCGATTGCTTCAGGGTGGCCCAGCATGCCTTGGTTTTGGGACCTAGTGGCCCTGTCAAGCCACATCCCATCCCACTGACTCAACCATCTTTCACAGGAATCTGTCAAACCTGAATCTCCATGCCTGGCTCCGAGAGCCTGAGTTATCAAGGTGCATGTCTTCTCTGAGGCAGTGGCAGCACAAACTGAGGCTCCTCACAGAGTCTCAACCAGATCATTCTGTGAGGCAAAGTGGATAATATTTTCGAAGTAGTGCCAATCAGGTGGACTTCAGGGGACACCATATAAAGTCAATAGCAGACTTCCTACTGTACCTGTTGAGAGTCAGGAGCCAAGTACCATTGATGGCTATTCTAATTCTAATTCTAATAGTACTTTTATAGCGCTCAATCTCTATCTATTGACAGACTCTAAGACCCATAAAACCAAAAATCAGAGATCGTAATCGTTAAATCAGAGACATTGCAGGGGTCGGCACCACGGAGAAAGACAAAATGAAAACAGAGAAAAAAAACTAGGGTGGGTAGGCTTTTTCAAAGAGGTAAGTTTTCAACTTCTTCCTGAATGAGGAGAGAGATTTAGCTGAGCGTACGTCATCAGAGAGATCATTCCAAATCATCGGAGCATCGTATGCAAAGCTAAGGCCAAATTGCTTTTTTGACTTGTATATTGATGCAAAATGTGGGACCTCAAGCAAAACACCCTGAGATTGACTTCTACGCGTTCTGTACATGTGTCTAGGTTTAAGGAAAGGTTCGAAGTATTTTGGATGGCCACTATGTAGAAACTTGTACACCAGAAGAGCGACCTTGAAAATAGAGCGATGCATGATAGGCAACCAATGAAGACTGTTTCTTACAGGAGTGATATGTGAGTACTTGGTGGTATTCGCCACAATTCTAGCTAGACTGTTCTGAACACATTGGAGCCTACGAAGGTCAAGAGCAGAGAGACTTCTGAAAAGAGAATTACAGTAGTCAAGCCGACTTCCAACCTGTAAGCTATAAGTCAACCATTGTAGACAAACTGGGAAATTAACCCATTAATGCCAGCAAAGATGAGAATGTCACTCGACTCTTGGGCAGCTTCCACAGAGACAGACCCAAGGGTCGGAGGGGCACCCCCTCCTGGAACAGCTCACAAAGACTCCTTTTGAACCTCTTAAAGAGGCTGCCTTGAAGTGTTTGACCTTCAAGACTGTCTTCCTCTTGGCTTTGGGTTCAGGCAAACGCGGGACTAAGATCCATGCTTGGCTTACTAAGAACACCAGACACCAGTCAGGCTGGCCCATGGTATATCGTTTGCCCCTCATCCAGACAGTGGGGCTCCAGTGGTGATTCCAGCTGTGTTCGTAACTCTGGTTACGTCACTCAAGGGCGATATATCCCTATGTCCAGTCAGAGCCCTGCACTACTATTTGGATAGTAACTCATATCTCAGGCAGAACAAGGAGCTGGTCTTTGTCTCCTGCAAGAATGGCTTCAACAAAGATATCTCCCCTACCACTATCTCTTCTGCCACTATCTATGCTATGAGCTCTCGAATCAGGAGGCCCTCGCCTTACATCAGGTTAAATCCCATGATGTGAGGGTCTTTACTGCTTTGAAGGCCTTTCATTCGGGAGTTTTTTCCTTAGAGCGCTGATATCAGCCTGCCATTGGAATTCACATAACACCTTCACACAGTTCTATCTGCAGGATGTGACTTGGATTGATTCAGAGCTTTTTATTTGGGCCTAGTAGTGGCAGATCCACCAGTGGCCTTTATTAACTGAGGAGATTTATACATATGTAAATATTATATATATTTGTATGTAGTTTTGAAAAAAAACTCTCGGATATGCTGCCTTCGGGAGGATTATTTTCAGGGACCTAACTCAAATCTCTCTTCCCCTACCTGAGAGCAGGTCTGAACAAAAGGGAGGGCAACGTCGATGTACGGCCGTTTAGGACACACTAGAGTTCTGCTTTGAGTCATTCTTGACCTTAAATTTCACTTGAAATCCCTAGTAATTGACCTGCCAATCAAACGGCAATTATTCAGCAATTTTACATTAAATAGGATGCATTTACGCAATAAAATTGCAAATTTAATAAGTAAATTAAATTTTTATAAGTCAACACCCTACCCAATGGCCAGCCGAGGCCCTCCCATCCGACCCTGCTATCAGCTTAAAAGGGGTCTAAATAGGTTTAGACAAGGAAAAAGATTCTGTGACATCAGGTTGTCCAGACAGGAAGGAAGTATGATGTGCCACCTAGCGAATGCACACAACTAGACTCTTCCTGTCATTGATTACACAGGATGGCTTTCTCTGTCGTTTGGCGGAACTGGTGTAAAGTGAAATAATGCATCCCCATAAGTAGTGTATCCCCTCCTTTGTCTTTTGGGGGATGCATTATTTTTCAGCAACATTTTGCACCCCAAGCAATAGGGTGATTAGGGGGTGAAGACTTTTGCAGCAAAATAGTGTATCCCTATCAAAAAAGTGTATCTCCTTGTTTTGATCAAAGGTATTGCCTCACAAGATAATAAATAATAGGGGATGAGGTGTTTTAAATTCTTTTCCACGTTTAAAACAAAGAATTTTTTTATCATATTTAAGGTACAATTTGTTTCTATAAAAATTGTGTACATTGAATTCACTAGGTGTATATCTTGTGTCACATATAAAGTATTAAGATAAGTATAATTATAAAACTTTCCTAACTTAGGTTAGGTCCTACTTTGTTATTGACAATGTCTTAAAATAATTCAAAGTTATTTTTTTTAGTGGCTGCTTCTATCCTTTTTTGCTTGATGAAAACATGGTAATTTTCAAGACATTTAATCAAATGTTTTCTCATCTCCCTTTGGGTGAGGCGGTAGCCTGATGGATCAAAGCCATGACAGAGGATGGCTAAATATACAAACTACAGTCTATCGATTCAGTCTGTTGGTCTACATCGGTTATAATATAGTTTTTCACATAACCATACAGGTTCCTTACGATTTTATTGGTTTCCAGTGGCCATCTCTATTAATGCCTATGTTGGATCTAATTATAAACTAGTAACAGCTGCGAAGCCACATGTATTACTTATGAAAAGTCATCAAAACTACAGCCACCCCAAACAAGCACTAAAATTAAAACGATTAAATAAAACAAGATTTAGGAATTACATACAAGCTGGGAATGTCAATTTTATAAGTTTCTTGTAACTTCAGACATTTCCACTTCAGCCTGGGTTTGTTTCTTATTTTATAATATAATTCTATAATGCATGTTATAAGCTGGAGACATAAATAATTCTGGCAAAAATTATTGTTATTACTACAACAATGTAGCCCCACTTACTGAAGACAATAGGATATCATTACAGAACCCAAATCTACCACTACCCTTATCATCTTATAAGGTTTCAACTCCTTTTAATAGACTCTTTAACTTGTACTTAAACATACTTTATATTATTTTACAAGAAAATACACAAACAGCATGTACTGCGGTTTAGGGATAGTTCACTTCGCCAGGGGATGCATTATTTTGCAAAGGGGATGCACTATTTTACAAGGTGATACTCTATTTTGCAGGGGGATACACTATTTCACAAGGGGGTACGAAATATTGCAAGCCCCCTTTGCATCCTGACACACCTTTTAGGGGATGCATTATTTTGCACTACACCTGTCACACAGACTGGTATAGCAATTGCCCATTGGGTAAGGTATTAACTTAAATTTTAGGGTTTTTTTACTCTAATTCACAAGGTCAATTATCAATATTTGGGGTTTTACAGTTAAGGACATACTAAAATCCACTGAATCATTTTTGTTATGACCTTGATTGGAACTCAAGTCCACAGAGTTGAGAGTCAAGTGACTAAATCTAATTAGCCAGGAAATGAAGCAACAAAATGCGAAATGGTTCTTTTCCTTTCTTGTGAAACCCCAGAAAAAATTGCTGCAGGGCCACTTAAGAGGGTCTAGTTTTATCTTTGTTTCCAGTAAACAGCAGTCTGTGGATACAGAAAAGAAAAAGTCATCTACTAAGGAAAGTGCTGAGTAGCAATTTATAAAGACATTTTCCCTGCCAATTTTGTGTACTTTGCCCGCAATCCAGAAAAAGCACGTGAAAATGTTGTGTCAGCTTCATCTCGCTGACAGGACATAGTACATCCCAGCTTGTCTGGATCAAGATCCTGACCTGACTTAGGATCGGGATGATTTTCTCCACAACTAGAAGGAAAACCACCAGGACCAGCCATAAACCCCTAACAGACAAGCCGTATCAAGCCCCGACAAGCCTTACTGACAAACAGACAGGAATGAAGCATTTTGCCAACCCACTTCAACTGGACTGATTCGTTTCTGGAGTCGGAATCCAGAGTTGGTATTATCGAAACGATGTAAACCCTCTATGGCTGTCATATTTCATCATTTGTCACTACATCAGCTCTACATCAGAGAGACTTTCTCCAGAAGCTTCGGGTACTTTGGTTTTTATTGAGTTTAATATTTTGATTTCCATTATGATTTGCAGACAGAAAAGGACACATCTGAAACCAGGACCAGCACTTGCCATACAGCCAGCACCGCAGCCAAAGCCCCAGTCAGCCCCCAGTCATGGGGTCATGCCCTGGATCCTTCAAAGACAAGAAAGAGGATGCTACAGCAACCTCCTTGCCATATTAATACACACTGATATTTCAGGATACCAAAATTTTGTCAGGATGCCACCTGCCTTTTCTGACCTCGCTGAAGAATGCATACACCACCACATCAAGAAGTCAGTCACCAATTTCAGGAAGGCCTATAAGTTATTACTGAGAAACCTGACAACAGGAGGAACCTGCACCTTCTTGCAACTGGCTGACTGGCCAAACCGCCACCTGTAAATTTGTCCCCCAGGTCTGAAGCCATCCTAGGCTAAATTCCAGGATGAATATTTGTGCTGCCCTAATAGCCCCGAAGACTGGGAAAAGATGGAGGAGAAGTTCAGAACCATATGGAATGTCCACCATGCTGTAGGGGCAATAGAAGGAAAACATATTGCCATGAAGAAGCAAAAGAAATCTGGCAGTGACTATTACCACTGCAAGGGCTTCTTTTCCATGGTGCTGCTTGCCCTGGTCAACACAGAATACAGATTCCTATGGATCAATGTGGGGTTTGAGGGAGAAGATCGACGATGGCACCTTGGGGCTTCTGCACCTGAACCACTGGGGGGAGGGAGGGCCAAATTTGTACTATTTCATGTTGGATGATTATGCCTTTGCCTAGATGCCATGGATGGTAAAACCCTGCAGCAGAAGACAACTCACAAGGGAAGAAAGAATAGCCATCTACAGGATCTCCAGAGGCAGGAGGGTGGTGGAGAATGCATTTGAAATATTGGTGAGCAGATTCAGGTACTATTGGGAACCATGGTGCAAAGGCCAAGGGTTGTCAAGACTTTGTTTTTACATGTGTGGTATTGCACACCATGTTGAAGACACACCAGGGCAGAGCAGACAGGGCGGCCCACCCCAGCAAATGATGTACCAGCCCAACAAACTGAACAGGTGGTGTATGTGCCAAATGACAACTACATAAATCCTTCGAGGGAGGCCAAATACCAGAGAGACCTACTGAAAGACTACTTCAATCACATGGGGCATTAGTTCAGCAGGAGGACAGTATCTGACATGGGAGCTACCCTGAGGACAGAAGAAGCTGGAATCTATCAGTCCTTTTCCAACAAATTTTCTCAGAAAATCCAATAAATTGCAACAAGTTTCAAAACCATTTCTGTAAAAATTTATCAGCCTTTAAAAATAACTTTTTTTCATAATTTGTTTTCTGGCAAATGTGCAAGATAAAGTTCAAAAAAGTCAAAAGGTCGGATCAAAAGGTCAAAATACTTTCCACAAATGTCAAAGCTTCTTAAAAGTCAAGGTGTTTTCATTTTTTGGCAATTTTGTACTTTAGTGCGGGCAAAAGTTTCACTTGCTTTGCCCCCTTTTTTTTTTTTGGGGGGGGGGGGGGGGAGTCTTTCTATTTAAGTTCTTAATCCAAGATTTCATTTTTTCTAAGTTTCAACTTCCAATTTTAATCACTCACACACTCAGTCACTCATTTTGTTGTTTTTTTTTGTGTGTGTTTGGGGGTAAAGTTTTTGGTGTGGGGCTGTGTAATGCTTTTTAAAGATGCAGCAGATAAATTTTTTTTGAAAGATTCGGGTAAAAATGTTTTACAGCAGTGGTACTGAAAAAACCTGATTGTAGGCAAGTGCAGTGGTTCTACCACTGCTGCTTTTTGGTTCCTCTACCCTGCTCTGGATGCCAGTTAGAAGTTTCACAGCCTCGTTTCTGAATTTTTGAAAGTCTCTATCCTCTAAGGCCTCCACCTCAGATGCCAGGTAGTTGCAGAAAGCTGTTCTGGTGGTCTCCGACCATGGCCTGAGAAATGATGACAGCATGGTTTTCATTGGTGCGAGCTGGTCCATGACCTGCTGGTAGACCGAAGAATACCCAGAAATTGCACTGGCATTTGTAACTGAAGGCTGTATTGTGGTGTCTGATCGCATGCTGATCTCCATACTATCCATGTTGGTTGAACCTCTGGAGAGGTCATGTGCTGAGGCAGCAGATGCACTGGCTTCTCGGGACGGGGACTTAAAGACTGAAGATTTGCATCTGATGTGCATCTTCAAGAAGTTAAATTGATCCTGAATCAAGTTCTGGCTCTCAGTCATTTCTTTTGGAGCCTTACCAGACTTGGACTGCATGAGTTTGCAGTAGTGAGTCCTTTGGGATTCAAACCAAGTCTTGCGTACTTTGACAGACAGCTTGTGACTGTTGGCGAACCTCTCTCAATGGCATTCCTTCCTTGCCTTGTCCTTAAAATGTTCATAAGTCTTGTCGTACAACACCTCATGGTCCTTCACAAAGTCCACAATAGTCTCCTCATGTGAGTTCATCAGATAGATGTTTTTTTATTTTGTGCCCCTATTTTGTGTCTTGAGTGCGACTGAGATATGCCCGCTTCTCCTCCACCCTCTGTATCTATTTCTGTGTCACTTTTGTCTCTCCTTGCATGCTTTTCGGCCACTCACTCCTCTGCTGAGTGTATAGTTTCCTCCCTCCTGGCCCCCTCTGTTTTTGTGCCTCTTCATCCCTTTCTCTTGCCTCCTCTCCTTCCTCCTCTGTATATCAGCAGCCGTAACCCCCAACTCAAACTTTGTAGTTATATCTTTGTGGACTTCTATCTTCCTCACTCTTCTTGCCCAGTTTTCTTTGTAAAAGCAGTGATTGTAAAAAAAAATCCTAACCACAAGTCTGCCCAACTGGTATCTCTAAGCTAAAACCTAGTTAATTTGTGTAAAAAGTCCTTATCTTAAATGCTGCAAGTACTAATCCATCAGATGCCAGATTCTAAATGATGCATTGTGCAAACCGACTTGACTTATATAGTGACAGATTTCATAACCCACAAGCCGTGAGTCAGTAAAATGAGGCCGGCTTTTCATACACACTTCCCGGCTTGTCTGTTGCTGTAATGGCCTTGTCGGTTTCTGTTTACGACTTGTTGTCATGTGTTCCCAGCTTCTCCTACTAAGATGTTACTGACTCTACAGCTGAAGACTTGGAGACTTCCCGTCTTGACAGGAAGTGACTAAGTCAGGTTGGTAATGTTTACGACAGGCCAGTTTCCATTCAAGTATGGTCGGTTTATGTGTAAGGCCCGTCAGGCGGGGAAGTTCTTCCAGACAAGATGGCTACAGTATAAGACAAGTTGGGAAGTGTGTCTGACAAGTGTAGAGACTCAGGACAGTTTCAGGTGGGCAGAGTCAAGGTCTTGATACAGATTTGGGGAGGGTCGGTCAAATATCAAACATGTTTGATATTTTGCCAATCCACCGTGACAAGCTGGGAAACTACAACCGATTCTAACCGATTCTGTAAACATTGCTCCCAACCCTCAAAAAATACATAATTACCGACATGTCTACTCCAGTGGAACACCCCCATTAGAATTGAAATTCCACCAGATCCACACAATAACAGGATTTTCTGATGTACTACTAAAAATATTGGAGGGTTTGGACACAGCCTGTCACAGCACAGTGTCTTGTGCTAACCAACCAAGTAACATCACCAGGTCAGATTAATTTCAAAAGCCCAATAAAGATATCCCCTTGTAAAATTCAAGACTTGAACACACGCACTTCAAAATGACAATAAAAGTTTTATTTAAAACCAAAAACGAAAATGAAAAACAAATCTCTACAAGATCCTTGCGTCAGTGAAATTCCACTGTAATTAATTTCTCCAGCTGAAAACCTAAGTTAAATTTGTGATCCCAATTGGGAAAGCTTCTGGGTTCAAATCCCCATACTGTTTCTACAGAGTACATTGTGACACTGGTGATGTAACTACAAGTACATTTTAATAAAACTTATCAGAGAATTTTTTCAGTTGATCTGTGTACGCAGTACATTTTTAACAATGCATATATTAATCTAAAGAAAATTATTCATATCAGAAAGTTTAAATAGTGTAAGCAGTATGTCTGTAAGTACAATATACTGTATTTACAGTTATATTTTAACAGCAGAAAAATATATGCCACACATAGGCTGAATGTGTGTTGAAATTATTCACACACCAATATGCTTGCATTTTTAACTGGTCCAACGCCTTGCAACAAAAAATACATGACAAAAACAATAGTAGCTGGCAATCTTCCGAAGACATGGCACACAATCTTCGATTTTGTCCCCAGGGCCCACTTGCTTCCCTGCCCCTTAATTACAGCCTCCTGTCCATCAATTTGGTACAAGCCACGCCCACCACCTTCTCCAGAGCCGGAAACAGAAACCCACGATTAGCCTTTCGCAAGGCCAAAGGTTCCACCAAAAGCCTTTTCACAACAGATGCTGTTTGGTTTTTTTTTAACTTGAGCCCTAAATACTTTGTTTTTAAATCACCTGGATTGTTTTGATTAAAATATGCATTGATGCATAGACACTTTTGGCATGCAAGTTATAAGTTTACTTTAACCACTAAAATTAAACACAATAAATCTCTTAGAGTTTTTAGGGACGATAATATTATTCCTGCTTGAATTCATGACTTAAATTGGCACAACACTGGGAATCTACACTTGGAAATTAACCCAAATTTTCATTTATTTTAGTGATTTCTTCACGTTTCATAGGTTGTGTATTTTTATATGAAAACCAAACCACCAATTAGTATTTAGCGTTTTTTTTTACTTGAGCTAAGACTACATTCTGGAGGAATATTTTCTCTTTAGTGTGCTAAAGAAAGGCCATGCACTACCTCTAATTACTATTTAGTATTCCCTTTTGTTCAAAACTTGTACATACATCAGGTGATATAAGCTCGATATTCCTTAGCAGTAACTTGACATAAAGGTAAGTAACAGAACTTTACGCATATTAAAATAGTTGGTTTCCAATTACAAAATTAAGCTGAGCTTAAAGCAAGACTAACTCATCACAGTCAAGCATGAGAAGTATTCTGTAGCAAGGTCTCCGAGATCATTTCTGGCACAGCTTGCTTGACTTGGTCGTTTCACACATCTTTGAAGACAAAACCTTTATTTGGGCTTGTGCATTTAACCCCCATTTTCCTACATTACCAATACCAGTACAGGTCATATCACTGCGGGTAGTTGGGAGGGCAGAGGAAACCAGTACATACTGTTGGTCAAGGTTCTGTACTGTAAACTGCTAACCAAGAGCAAGCAACTACCAGCTTTCCCACTCGAGGTAGGGCCGGAAACCGAACCCTGATTTCAGAGATGGGAGGCGAGAGTGTTACCACTCTGCCACCATGCCCCCCTCAGAGCTTTGTAAGAGTTGATAATTTCATTTACTTCACAAAGGACGTTATGTAATTGTTGGAGGGGGGGGGGGGGGGGGGCTTTGTCTGTTGTTTAAAAACTTTCCTGAAAATTTCAGGAAATGTCGACAATAGAACAAGGAACAAATGTTATGATTCTGGTGCACATCTGGATCACCATCTAGACATATGAATTTTTAAGCACTTTTTTATCATTGCACTCAAAAGCAACATTGAAGATGTTTCGCCTTGACTGAGGTAGTGAGACTACTGCTCTCTACAGTAATTTTGCAATAAATCAAATCTATGGCCAATCAGATTCAGTCTTGCAATAAAGCCAAGCAATGTAAGCTGCACAGTGGTTGGTTGTTTGCTGATTTATGAGAACAAGCAGTAACAAGCAAGATATATCGGTTCATGGTATTTGCATGGCTTTCCATTAGGACACAGTACCTTGAAAAGTTATACTGACTAGAGGTTTTTAAGTTATGTGGCAACGTTTAGACAATAATGGATTGTTTTGCTAATTTGAAAGTTCAATGTGATCTTTAGAAGGTCCACTTCCTTTTGCATTTTTTTACACTTTCCCTTGGGTCCTACCTATTCTATTGCTTACAGCTCAGCTGAGCGGATTCTCTTCAAATTTCGCACATGAATGCATTAGTCCAGGGAAAATTTTCTGAACATGATTTCATGACTTTTCAAACAATCAGAGAAGTCACATGACCAAAAGCATGTTTTCAAAAGGGGTGTGCTTGTACAGATGGTAACTTTCAAAGCGCTTCACCTATTCACATGAAATTAGGCAAGTAAGTTTGTTATACATATAGTTGTGTCTAGAAATCGTTAACTTTTAAAGGTGATCCAATAAACAATGGCCGACTTATGAACGATTAACTAAACATTTCAATTTTTGTTAATGAAAATGAAAAAGATTTTTATATCAGAAATGGACTGAGATATAGTGATTTCGATAATTTTTTTACCTTCAGGTAGATAAAGCGATTTGGATAAACTTTTTGCGCACTGGATATATATACAGTCATCTGCCACTTGGTGCCTAAAATCATTTTCCCACCATTTTTGGAGGCCGTCTTGAATTTTTACATAAAACGCAAAATGCATTTATCTTGGATATATAATGTGATTTCAACGAAATTGTTGACCCTCAGGGTACAAACAGAGTCATATCCTCACCTTTTGCCAAAAATCATTTTCCCACAATTTTTCAGCCAGCTTCAGTTTCTGCGTGAAACACAAAAACATTTATATCCGAAACAGTGCCAGATAGAGAGATTTTGATGAAACTTTCAATCCACTGGGTATATGCAGTCATGTGCCCCCTTTTTTTGCCAAAAATAATTTACCTGTCATTTTGGCGGCCTTCTTGAATTTCTGTGTAAAATGCAAAAAACTCATTTATCTTGGAAACAGTGCAAAATATAGCAATTTCGATGAAATTATGATCTGCATGTTATAAACACAGCCATCTGCCAACTTTTGCAAAAAATCATTTTCCTGCCATTTTTGGTGAACATCTTGATTTTGGAAACAGTGTCAGATAGAGTGATTTGACGAAAGTCTTGACCTCCAGGGTATACACAGTCTGACATTTTTCCCAAGAAAGACATTTTCCCATCATTTTTGGCAGCCATCTTTAGTCCTGGTAAGAAGCAAAAATTTGGGAGGGGACATGGTGCAACAAAGAGCATTTCATCAAAATTTTTAACCCGCAAGGTATTTGTAGAGTCAGCTGCCATTTTTATCCAAAAGTTGTTTTCCCACCATTTTTGGTGTCCATCTTGAATTTAAGAGTAAAGCGCATCAACACATTCATCTCAGAAACGGTGTGAGATACAACAATTTGATGAAAGTCTTGACCTCCAGAGTATACACAGACTAATCTGGCATTTTTTCCTGAAATACATTTTCCTGTCATTTATGGCAGACATCTTGAATTTCTGGGTAAGGCTCAATTTTTTTTCTGGGAAGTTATTCAACTAAATACAGCAATTTCATCAAAATTTTTGACCCCCAGGGGATGTACAGAGTTGACTGTCATTTTTAACTAAAAATCATTTTCCCATCATTTTTGGTGGACATCTTGAATTTCTGCACAAAACGTAAAAAATGCAATTATATTACAAATGGTGAGAGTCGGATCGAATTTGATAAAATTTTTGACCTGCAACATATACGCAGTCATCTGCCACTTTTTGCCAAAAAGTTTTTGACAGCCATCTTGAATTTTTGTGTAAAATGCAAAACAGAGTCATCTGGCACTTTATCAAGAAGTCATTTTCCTGCCATTTTGCAAGCAGGTTGAATTTTTGTATGAATTGAAACAACATATTAAACAGACCAAGACAGTCATTTCAGCAAAATCATTAATGGTCATTGGGATGCTTTGTTTTTGCACAGCATTTCTTTTTCTCTTGCAAAGCAATAGTCAAGTTCTAATGAAGTTAGTAGACACAGGTATGTCACGATTTATTTGCTAACAAACAGTATAAATATTTCATAAACATGTCTTTTAATTCACTAATGTATTTATAAGTATCTTAATAACTTCTACCCCAAGTGATAATCATTTGACAAAACAGTCTTAGACCCAATAGCAATTAAGAGAAAAGCAAATTATGGTAGTCACCTATAATGTATTCCTATTTATGAAAACATGACATCAAATAAGCTTGGAAATCCTCAAATGCAATTAAGAAACATCAGAATGTAACAAAGTAGTCATTGCACTTCACTACCTTTGATTATCTGCATAACATTTTCTTCTTCAGATATTAAACTCTATAAAAGTATGATTTGGTTGAATAACAGGAGAACTTCAGTTGGCGCAGCACACACTCAAGATGTGCCAGTACATCTGGGGCCGATTGCACAAAGGGACTTAAGTCCAGATTTAGACTTAAATTTAAGACTTTGGTCTTAAATTTTGTCAAAAGAATGTTAAGTCTGTGGTGTTAGACTTAGCGGATTTCACAAAACAGCTAAGTCCCTGAAATTGCTAAGTCAGTGGTCTTAACTTTAAGTCTGGGAGGTAGTGGGCTTAAATTTTGTAAAGAGGACTTAAATATGGCTGCCATGAACTTTTCTGCACTTCAGAATTTGAAATGGCTGTAAATATAATGTAATTATACAGAACACCTCACTAAAGTAGTCTTTGGGAAGTTTGTATGTGGCAACAAGGTTTTCCATTTCAAAACAACCCTTATCCTTAGAAAAAATACATCAAATGAAGGATATATGGCACCAATATTATATATTAAATAGATATAAAAGGTCACATGACACAGAAAACCACTGTGGTTATTTGATAAGCTTGGACTTAGCTAAGTCACCCTTTTGTGAAATCCATTTAAGTCCCAGACCTAGCTAAGACCAAAGTCTTAGATTTAAGTCCCTGACTTAGCCAATAAAGGGACTTAGTTAAAGTCATTTAGTGAAATCGGCCCCTGAAGATTTTAGGCTACAACTAGAACTGATCTATTTGTCCCATTGGGTCGCAAGACTGACACAGAGGTCTCACCAACTGCCAGGATTCATAAAGATATCCTGTAAAAAATTGACCTGAAATTAATATCTTGTCAATATCTTGCAAAACTTGTCTAATATTTCTGGACATTAAGGTGTCCAGGGGTTCATTCCTTGGGTCCCACCTTAACACAGTTTATATGTTATCATTTATTTCACATCTGGTTAATTAACCTATATGTAATGCCCTCTCTGATTGGTCACCAGTTCACTGTCCTTGCAGGTACCTTGTCCTCCTGCCACTTTGACTTTGTCAGGCCACGAGAACACAGTTGAGAGCTTCATTACTGGCTGTCGCACTTTATTTACACATGTACTTTTAGTTTTCATTTTAGTTTTTTTATTTATGATATGTACTTGCTATTATGGAAGCCAGATATAATTTATGTTCTACCACACATGAAGAAACACATTCCTGTGGAGTTGCAGCTTGCGGGTGATGGGATGTTCTTGTCACACACATTGGGGACCAGTCATCCAGAACCCGGGCAAGTAGCCACTTTTCAGTCTGAAAGTACCAGTGAATCAGATTCAGAAGCTAGTTTTGTTGATGAGTTAGGTAGTAGGAAAAATTCCCCTGTCAAAAATTCCGGATCCAAGAATTTTGTGCGTGCAGGCCAGTTGGCTGGTGGCGGTTCTAAAAGTGGCTTATGGAATGTTGGTCAAGACCGCATTAATAATCAGATTTTGAAGCAACTGTCACAGTTGAACGACAGGCTTGCAAGTATTGAACAAAGGGATCAAAAATATAAAAAAATCTGCTGATAAAAGTAAGATTAAAAACCAAAGAAAACCTAAAACAAAGAATGTTGAGCTTCCAGATGGCGGGTTGGTTCCCCCGGGTCTGGGTGGCGTCTCTGGCATCACACATCCTACCATACCCCCTCAAGCTCAGCTCAGACATGATAGTGAGATACAATAGGCAAGTCCAGGAGAGACTTCGGCATTTGGCTGATAATCTTGTACAGGGTAATGACAAAATTAAATCACAGCGGGGTGGGGGCGTCGATGTGTACGTCAAAAACAAGGTCAGATGGCCCCACGAGTTTGTGCTTACTGGTACAAATAAAGAAAGGGTCACGTATGACCAATTATCCACAGTTCAGTGGATGACAGGTTTTTGTAGGACCATGAAGGATCAAAATGATATTTAAACTCGTGAATTCATGCTAGATTATTTGATAAACTTGCTAGAAGACGCTAACGATTTTTCCTGGGCAACAGCTAAGGCTAGTCATGTGGTTCTGCTTTGCCGTATGGAACAGGGAGAAGTCAAAAGTTGGTCTCAGGTTGAAAAAATTGATCGTATTTGCAGGGCTCATGCACAGAGGCATGTTACTGTCAGTAATGTTCAATGTCAAAAATCGTCAGATAAAGGTCAAAATGGAGGTAAAACATTGCCTTGAGTGTATTACAACAAGAATTCATGTTTGCATAAAAATTCTCATGAGACGAAAGGTTTTTTTTTACAAACATGTTTGTGCAGCTTGCTTTGCGAAAGAAGGCAAATCTTTTGTACATTCACAAATGGATTGCAGGAAATCAAAGTCAAAAAACGGAGTAGCTGTGGGCATGCCATTCAGATGGCATGTCCAACCATCTCGTGTTTTTATAGTCACTGTACTAATGCAAATCATTTTAATGTATGCCAGAAACTTACAAAGGTCCAGTGTAAGCAACTCTTTAATAAAGCCTTGGCTTTTCAAGCAAGAGTCAATCATAGATCCTATGCACAAGTAGTTACACAACCACAGGGTACAGGTTTCACTGATAAGCACTATCAATCTTCTCATGACAGTCGTTCAGTGGGTTCTTCTACTCAGAACACAATAGCTGCTCATTCAAAAGTGGTTAGTACCAAAGGTCATATCAAAGGTCATGATAGTTATAAAAGAACAAATGTCACATGCCAAGAAAGTTCTTTCCTCAAGCATAATGCAACAGTAGGTGCATATAAACACCTAGAACAACTAGGTCAACCTACTTCTCATATAGCTAAACATAGGGTTTGAATCATGATGAAAATCAGTTTGACATTTCGTTGTGTAACAGGTTTGAATCTTTGGCTGATCTGCAAGAGAATGACGATTTACAGTTACAGTCATATCAGGATGAGGTTGTTAGTTGTGCTGGTGATACAGGAGCGAATGCGTTTGAACGCATTCATAAACACAATAGCCAATGCACTCCAACTACCTCACTGTCACAGGCACACAATGATCAGCTTCTTTGTACAGAGTACTATCACTGCAAGGAACAAAATGGGGTGGAGTTTGGTTGTGTACCATTGTCTCCTCTGCGGCTATTCACAGGTGACCCAACGCATTGGGAACAGATACCAGATATTATTTCTGCACATAAACTCATTAGAGATAGTGGATTACCCAATTTTCTGGGTCTTAGGATCCCGGTCCACACTCAGCTTAATGTTAAAGCTTGGAGGTTTCATTTGAGTGATTATTGGGATCAGCAGTCAGTGGATCTTATTGAATATGGTTTTCCTTTAGATTTTGACAGGTTCTTTCCAATTGGGTCATACTTTTGAAAATCATACTTCTGCACTTCAGTTTAGTGACCATGTTATTGGGGCCTTTTGACCTCAAACCATGTTCATTACATGTGTCCCCCTTGATGACTTGAGAAAAGTCTAACTCACAACTTAGGTGTACAATTATAGACTTAAGTTAGCCCAAAGGGCAAGCTGTTAATGATGGAGTACATAAAGACTCGTACCTTGGCACTAAGTTTGAAATGCATTACCCTTCTGTTGATAGAATTGTAAATAAACTTAATCACATTGGCCCTGCTGCAAAAATTTTCAAGGTGGACATTAGTCGAGCTTTTCGACATATCAGAATAGATCCTGGGGATATAGATCTCCTTGGCTTGCATCATGAGGGCAGTTATTATATTGATTTGGCCCTCCCATTTGGATTTCACTTGGTTTCTTTTTTCTTTTCAAAATTGAGCAATGGAGTGTGTTATATCATGAAAAAATATGGTCATAATGCACTCCTAAACTACTTGGATGATTTAATATACTGTGGCCTTCCATCTAATATTGATCAAGCCTACGAATGTCTTATTCGCTTATTAGTAGAACTTGGATTAGATATATTAGCTGGAAAAAGCTCCATCCACCTAGCACTGAGGCCATTTGCTTAGACACAAGGTTTGATACCATCAATATAACTATATCTATTCCCCCTGAAAAACTGCAGGAAATTATTACTTTATGTAATGGTTGGCAGGATAAGACCACTTGTACAAAAGCAAATTTGCAGTCATTGCTCGGCTCTTTATTATATGTCAGTAAATGTGTTAAACCTGCCAGATTTTTTTTAAATAGATTGTTGCAGGTACTCAGGGATCAGGTCTCGAATAGTATTATTCATTTGACCCCAGATTTCTTTAAAGATTTACATTGGTTTTGAACCTTACTCAAAAACTATAATTGGATAACTATGTATGAGGTCAGACCTATTTCTGCTGATATATATTTAAATGCCTCACTTACAGGGCTGGGAGGAGCATTTGGTGACTTCATGTATGCCCTTCAGATACCAAAAAATTTTCACAATTATAATATTGTGCAACTGGATATCTTAAACATTGTAGTTGCTCTTAAAATTTGGGGACAGTTATGGAACAATAAGCGCATTCGCATTTACTGTGACAATCATGCAGTGGTTGATGCTTTGAACTCTGGTAAAGCATGAGACCCCACCTTGGCCACTTGTGTCAGAAACATATGGTTGTTAGCTGCTCTGTATAATGTCACCATTGTCACTTCTCATGTTTATGGGTCCCATAACACAGTGGCTGATTTACTTTCCAGATGGCATAACACTGTCAATAACATTGAGAAATTGCATGCTTTTATGCTTATAACATTTTTGTTTTCAGAGCCTGGGGCAGTTACAGCCTCTATTGCCACTGAAGCCTCTGCCAGACTCTTCCAAGGTTGTAGACCTGCTACCATGACAGCATACTCTAGGTATTTCCGAGATTTTCTGGCTTTCCTGGTTGTGGCTGGTCTGTCGCTGCCCCAGGTCTCTACTATAGATATACAGTCTTACATGGAGTATCTGCATGGAAATGGTATGTCTCCCTCAAATATTACAAATTATGTCACTGGAATCAGGGCTTTATATATCTTGTATGGCCTTAATACCCAACAATTTAGAGATCCAAGGATACCTCTATTCATAAAGGCCTTGCAAATTAACAGACTTCTGAAGCCAACCATTGTACTGTTACTGGATGTGGAATTATTGGAGCATATTGTGGATGTGTGTCTCAAGTTGCAGTTTCCATTAGTTTTCAAGTCTTTGTACCTGTTTTGTTTTTTTCATTTCTTAGATTATCTAATATTTTGCCTTATTCTGCCTCTATTTTGATAATTCTAGGCAGTTATGCAGAGGTGATATTATTTTTGGACAGTCAAAAGCTGTGATAGTTGTTCAATGGTCTAAGACTTTACAAAACAGGTCCAAGACAGCTACAGTGTCCATTCCTGTGCTGCCACATTCACCTTTGTGTCCAGTTGACGCCTTGCTGACCATGTCAAATGCTTTTCCAGCTTCCTGTGATTCCCCGTTGTTTCAGTTTTCCAGAGCTGGTGTCCTGTCCCCTTCGACGGATTCTAGGGCCAGGAAGCACCTGAAGCATATTTCTTCTGTTTTTGGGCTACAAAAACCCCTTACTTTTCATGATTTTAGGCGAGCTGGTGCTTCCTGGGCCTTCCAGCATGGGGTTTCATTGCAGGATATCCAGGCACAGGGGACTTGGTCATCACAGTGCGTATGGCGCTACATACATCTTCCATTTGCAGGTGCTTCTAGGGTTGCTGCTGATGCGTTTCGTGCCCACCTTTCTCCCTAGTTTTCTACTGGGTGTTTGGGTGTGCTGTTATCAGTTTATAGCGCCCTCTGGTAGACCTGTAAAGTTGTAGTGCTGCTTATCTACTTCAAGTTATTGGAACATTTCAACTTTTATATACATATCTCTGGACTGTTGTTTATGAGCTGGGGGTACCAATAAAACGTAGTGCGCAACCTCTCTATTATCAATATGTTTAATCTTGTTTATGATATTACAAAGAATTTTAGATGTAATAAATTTTAATAACCCAATCTCATTGTCACTGCTTTGGGGGGGACTTGGGGAATGATATTAAAAAAAAAATTATGGTCGATAATAGGCAAATTTCTTATACACTGTTACATGTCAAAATGTGCATCTCTGCCGTCCAGATTTTATTAATAATTTCATCTGGCCTGATTTAACGCAGCTGGACACATCAAAACTATCATTGAAGATATTTCATTTTGCCAGTACTTTCTAACGTTGATTATCAGCGTCTTGCCAAATGAGTCACCAGTGAAATTTGTCTGGTATCAGAACAGGGAAATTCCCATAAGATCAGTTCCGTTTTCATTGGCTTGGTTATTGATCTCAGAAACATACCCAGCGGATCATTCACTCTCTATCAGCAAAACATTGCCGCGCAATACTTTTTGTAAAATCAATACATACATAATACGCAGTATTAAATAAACAGGAGAGGGGTTTCTACAAATAACCTTATGAAATCCTGACGTACAAAATATATTTGATCATTATTTGTATCCGTATCGAGATTTGGTATTGAAACTCACACACTTTTTCTTGTTGCCTTTATGTTTACGCAATACTCTTTACTTGTACACTTTCATAATAACATACATATAATAAGTGAGACAGTAGAAGTGCATAGTTAATAGTTGAGTAGTGGATAAATTACATTACAAATCTGAGAAACCTATGCAACATGGTTCGGTTTGAGGATATTTTGAGTGAACTGAAACGTCTCAAAGGGCTATCTCTTCGGAAATCTCTGGAGCTTAAAGAAACAATAAATGACATTGAAGGATCTAAGAAAGACCAAATATTGCAGGTAAACGCCTTCCATAACCAGCTGCAGAATGACATAGAGGTTCATCACCGTAGACTGTTGAAGGATATTGAGCGCATCAATGACAAACTATTGGTAAAACTGAAATCTGATGAACAATTTTGCCGTGAACAAGAAAAGTCCTTGCAAGGGAGAGTCGAGTTACTGACTGAAAAGGCATTAAACCCTAATCCTGATGAGTTGTCACATGATGATTTCCAAAGCAAGGATTGCAAGCATCTAGCAGAAGAAATGGAACAGGCAAGGCATAAATTAGAGAGGATAGATCCATATGTTGTGTCTCCGATAGCTGTGTTAGGAGGTGAATTAGATGTTAGCACACTGACAGAATTGGTCATATTGGATGGCAGTGATAATAAAGAAGGTGAGTGTGGAAGAAAAAATCTAGATGATACTGTCAACAGCCAAGCTGATGAAACCACTTCCACTGAATCAGATACAGTATCGATAGAAGATAACGACAAGAAGCCAACTGATGAAACAGTCTGTACAAGAGTTGATGCAGCATCAAAGGAGGCTACTATTAAAGCACACACTTCTAACAGTCTGAAGAAAACAGTGAGTGCGAGTGTATTTCCAATGAGAGACCCTTTTACTTTTTCAACCTCTGTTCCTCCTAGAAATCAAATGCCTTGGACAGGTATACCACAGGCACCTCAGCCACAACCTCCATATATAATGCCAATGATACATCCAGCTTACGTACATGGAGTTCCTTACATTCAACAATTAGTAGGACCTCGTGCTATATCTCGTATACAACTACCACCACATACTATGTATGGGATCCCATATAGTCATGCTACCGTTATGAATAGTCAAAGAAGCATAACCAAACCAGAATTGTCTGCCAATACAGCTATGCAGCAGCCTCAAAATGATAAAAAGCATATTTTGCCAGGAGGCAGACACCAGATTGACTTTTCATTGGCTAAGACACAGATAGATAGGGAAAAGCAGGCAAACTATAGTATCTTGATAAACAGTGATAGTAGTAGTCAAAGTGAAGATGACAGTTCATCGGCGAGTTGTCATAGTGCTTCTGGATATGTAAATGCAAACAATGATGGCAAATTTTCAAGTGCCATGTCAAAAACAAATGGCAGTGAATCTTCAAGCTTGGATGGATGTCAGCTGAGCAATTTTAACAATGTGACAGATTCAGAAAACATGCCATCATCTGTTAACCATTGCAGAGTGAGTAAGGAAATACCTGAAAGTAAAGATAAACATTTAGCAGAAGCTAGCAGCATAAGTTTGCTGCTGACAGACAGTGATAATGAATCTGAAAATAATGGTGAAAGTACTGGGGGTCAGCCATCAACACATGAATCCCGCAGCCGCGCATTGCTAAGCATAATAAAGAACAAAAAGAAACCTAAACGTCAGAGCAATGTGCACGATAAAGTTGAAGATTTTGAAACAGTAAAAATGGATGGTCCTTCCTTAGAAGGCTTTGATTATGAAGCTTGCATTGCAAATTCTGCTACTGAAGTGACGGTGGATTCAGTTACCAGAGAAGCGAATGCATATAATGCCATAGTAACTAAGAAAGGGAAGAGTAAGTATGACAACTGTGCTAACTTGCTGAAATATTGCAAAAAGTAGCATTGGGAAAACTTTCAAATGAAATATTAGTGATATGAATAGGTAAACTGTTCATATAACAGATTTTGTTGATTTCAAAATCCGGATTTTGACTTTTGCTAAAAATTCTACCACTAGTTAACATTGGCAGTGTGATATGAGCCTCATTGAGTTCATGGGTTTCTGTATCCATAAATTGTAAATGTTTATGTGTACTTTCACCTTGGTAATTTTGTATGTAATTAAATGCTTGTTGTAAATAGTGAAGAAGTTTCTCTAGTGTTTAGTCGATTATTTGTCAGTGACAGTGTACAAAGATGGTCGGTCATTGTCGTTTTCTAATAATTGAATTTTCAGTTTAAATCTTACCTTTCTTTTTGTGCCTCAATATCCAAGTATTTTTAACATATTTTAGATATTTTTTCTTAATAAACTGTCAGTTTTGTCTTGACTTTGGGAGTTTGTTTATATCTGATGCCATATTTACAAGAAGTGGGTACTTTTGGTAGATTCCAAATGTCATAACACCATTATTCTTACCAGGTTGACGTATACTTTACCCCGAAAGTGTTTCTTAATTAATGATCAACAATGGAGTGAAATAATTGATGGGGGGGGGGTCGATCAGCGGAAAAATGGATGAATAATCGACCCATAAATTTAGAGGCGAGTCCCAACACTAGTTTCTGCCATTTTTTTCACTAGAGTCTACATGAATAGCTTGTATTTTAATACTTTCACCATTTCCTATGTTAATATGGGTTTTGTGGATGCTTCTAACACATTACTTCTAGGTTATATCATGAAGGATAGTTGAGGTACTGGATTAAGGTAGTGCATAATAGTTGATTAAGATTCAGCACTAAAAACTAGGGATGTTTGGTGTTGACAGTATCTAAGTATCGAGAGCATTTCATTGAAATACTGTGACATCTTTGTAAAACCCTCGTCTCACGTGTCAAGACATATAGTGATGGGACAACTTAAAATATTTGTAACAAACCCAAAATTAAAGAAATTGCTCACTTTTATCACATATCTTTGTCCATTGGGGAATTTCTTTTGCAATTTCGTTTAGAGGAAACTGCCATGTTGTGTTTTCATTTCCTGTCAGTGACCTTGGTGTACTGAAGGTTTTTTTATAATTTTTTTTAATCATAATGGTTTTGTATAGGCGCCTTCCTGTTCCACACATGTTCGATACCAACCCATCCCTACAAAAAAAACAGCAGCCGCTGTAACAATCTCCTTCTTCCAACAAGGGAAGCCAGAAATTCAACTGTCCAATTGTAATGGCATAAATCTATGGTTAAAATATTTTACAAAGTGTTTAGTTGATTTGGTATACCGATGGCTAGTGTAGATAGTTTAGTGTACTTGCTTGGTTGGGAATTCTGGTTGCCAATGTATGTGCATAATTCTATATTGCCTTAGACTTTTACTTTGTTATCAGTGGTTTTGATTTCTTGTTACTGGCTCAGGCCTCAGGGTACTGCCATTTCAAGGATTTTTTTTCTGTCAATGTGCCATTTGTTTTTATGTTCTTTTGTTAACGTTTTATGGTAATTGTGTTATGTATGTAAGGTTTTTGTTTTCTTTCTAATATTCCAATGACATGTTGCAAATAAAGAATTTGCATCTAGAAAGAGTTGTTTAAATACAGTGATATTTCTAGTCTTGTAACACCTCATTAAAAGAGAAGACTTGATCTCTCATATCATATACAAGTTGAATACATTAAACAAGCACAATATCAATCAGTTGATTGCTTTGGGTTTAATGTTAAGTTCAACACATTGCATGGATCATATCGTTTTAGCTAGTTGATGGGATGGAGGAAATTAGTGCATACTAGTTGGTCAGTATTCGATACTGAAAACCATTGGGCACCAGCAAGTAACTACCAACTTTACAATTCAAGACAGGCCAGGAATTGAACCCAGAACCTGAGAAGTGGGGCATGAGAGAGTAATGAAGGGATCATGTGGATATTTCCATATCGATCAATATACCTTTCTGAATTTAAATATTGTTTCTACCACCTACCAGGGGTCGATTTCACAAAGGGACTTAAGTCCAGGGGACGATTTCACAAAAGGACTTAAGTCCAGATTTAGACTTAAATTTAAGACTTTTGTCTTAAATTTTGTCAAAAGAATGCTAAGTGTGTGGTCTTAGACTTAGCGGATTTCACAAAGCAGCTTAGTCCATGAAATTGCTAAATCAGTGGACTTAACTTTAAGTCTGGGAGGTAGTGGGCTTAAATTTTGTAAAAAGGACTGAAATATGGTCGCCATAAACTTTTCTTCACTTCAAAATTTGAAGTGGCTGTAAATAAAGTATAATTATACAGAACACCTCACTAAAGTAGTCTTTGGAAAGTTTCTATGTGGTAACAAAGTTTTCCATTTCAAAACAGCCCTTATCCTTAGATAAAATACATCAAATGAAGGATATATGGCACCAATATTATATTTTGAATAGATAAAAAAGGTCACATGACACAGAAAGCCACTGTGGTTATTTGACAGACTTGGACTTAGCTAAGTCACCTTTGTGAAATCCATTTTAAGTCCCAGACCTAGCTAAGACCAAAGTCTTAGATTTAAGTCCCTGATTTAGCCAATAAAGGGACTTAGTTTAAGTCCTTTAGTGAAATCAGCCCCAGATTTAGACTAAAATTTAAGACTTTGGTCCTAAATTTATGTTAAGTCTGAGGTCTTAGACTTAGCGGATTTCACAAAGCAGCTAAGTTCATGAAATTGCTAAGTCAGTGGACTTAACTTTAAATCTGGGAGGTAGTGGGCTTAAATTTTGTAAAGTGGACTTAAATATGGCCGCCATAAACTTTTCTCCACTTCAAAATTTGAAATGGCTGTAAATAAAGTATAATTATACAGAACACTTTACTGAAGTTGTCTTTGGGAAGTTTATATGATATAACAAGGTTTTCTATTTCAAAACAGCACTTTTCCTTAGATAACATGCATCAAATGAAGGATGCAAAATGTCATATGACACAAAAAACCACTGTGGTTATTTGATAAGCTTGGACTTAGCTAAGTCACCCTTTGTGAAATCCATTTAAGTCCCAGACCTAGCTAAGACTAAAGTCTTAGATTTAAGTCCAAGACTTATCCAATAAAGGGACTTAGTTTAAGTCCTTTAGTGAAATCGGCTCCAGGAAAACTTTTTAAACTGGTGTTGTAATTTTTCAGTTCCCTGTCATTTGATCATCAATATTCATACATTTGATCATCAATATTCATACATTACAAGATTTATTCTGAGATGTGTGATAAAATTTAATTTATTTTATAGCCATATTGTATTCCTGGTCAGTTTTGTATATTAATATGTTAACAAAGCAGTTTTCGGTAACTGAAGGATCAGTAGGTGCAAAATACTGCATTTTACACCACGAGACGATGTATCAATATCGATCGATATGCAGAGCCGAAATAGTGTTAGATATTGATATTGAAATTACATCTCAACCTCTTCACTATGAGAGAGTTACAAACTAATGCACCGTACTCTCAGTAATAACAGTCTCTGTGCCCAAACCCAACAAAGACGCACTGGGGTTATATATTTTATTATACAATAAATGTTGCTACTAAAAATACTTTTAAAGACATACAACACAAAAGATATGGAAGAGTGCATAATGTATGTTAATAATGGAGTATTAAAAATTGACATTATAATGGGATTAATACAGATGTGGAGACCCCCCCCCCCCCCCCCCCCCCCTATGACCCCAATGTAACTGGGGTGGACCTGAAGGTCAAATTATGAAGTAGTACCTGAGGTCATATCTACTTGATAACCTAAAAGAAGTATAAATTTATAAAGCAAGTGGAAAGGTGAAAACAATACCCAGAGGTCAAGACCCAGGTGAATCAAGGTCAAAGGTCAAGGTAACCCATGAACTGGTATTTACTTATGCTTAGAACTTAAGGGGTGAAAACAATACCTTGATCAATGACAAACAGATGTGAATTAAGATCAAAGGTCAAAGCCACCCAAGCAGATCATAACCTTGAGTTAAGAAGTGGAGAGGTCCCACCAGATGAGGAGGTCATAATATAATATAAAACATGTAGAATTATGACACAAATGTGATATAATAATGAAAAGAAGGCCCCAAACACCCAGTAGAGGTAGGGAGAAGAAGCTAGGAATACAAGTATGATCTGAATGCAGCTGAAACTCATGACTGGGCAGGAGGAAGGGCAATGTATCGACAAACACAATTGGATGTCCAGGTACCCTGTGCCTGGATATCCTGAATGGAAACTCCATGCTGAAAGGCCCAAGAGCCCCCCCCCCCCCCCCCCCCCCCTGCGAAAATCATGGAAAGTCAAGGACCTGTGTAGGCCTAGTAGTAAGGAGACCTGCTTAAGGTGTTTTCTAGCCGCCGAATCTGTAAGGGGTGCCAGTAACACAGCCTGTGGGATCTGAAATAAAGGGGAATCCGGATGAGCGGATATGTGGCCAGCATTCTTTCCAGAGCTGCAATTGGACAAAGGGCAGAAGCACCTAAGTATGGAATATCTACTGTAATGGTCTTCACTCGGTCCTACAAAGACCATTTCACAACAATAACCGCCCTCTGAAAAGCAAAGACCACATCCCCCACACAGAGATGCCTTGTTTTATCAAAGTTGAGGCAATATGTTGGAAAGCCTAAGAAAGGAAAAG
This sequence comes from Sabellastarte sp. h YS-2021, assembly GCA_964017235.1. Taxonomy (NCBI): domain Eukaryota; kingdom Metazoa; phylum Annelida; class Polychaeta; order Sabellida; family Sabellidae; genus Sabellastarte; species Sabellastarte sp. h YS-2021. The sequence continues at coordinate 22,920,063 of OZ024935.1, read as the reverse complement.
AACGCCAGCAAGTACAATGCTGTATAAACCAGAGGAGACTGTAAGTGAGCTGAAACTGGAACTATTTGCAAAAGCAAGGTCTGATCTATGAGTATTTTAACAACAGGAGCCAAAGGACGGTTTATTTTTAAGGATTTAATAAACAAGGGAATCCTTTGGTCTCTGAATGGTGTAATGTCAATACCATATACAATGGACATGGATCTAATGCCAGTAATATGGTTAGTGATGTTATCAGGAGACATACCAGACTGGGCTAGGTACTCCTAAAAGGCAAGCACATCCATAGTTGAGATTCCAGGGAGCGACAGGTCCACCACCACCAGGAAAGCCATGAAGAGTTGGAACATTCGCTCATAGGAAGCCAAAGTATTAGGGTGGAAGCCAAAACGCAACCTTCTGCAAGCCTGAATAGCCAGTGGAGCTGTCGCCGCCTGGGAATCTGAAACTACATAAGAAAAAGTGGCTAAATATCATGGTTAAGCAAGGTTAAGTCTATATGTGTATCAATCCATACAGGATTTTCCACCAAACGATGTAATTCCTGGGTATTATGTACAGTTAAGTGCCATCTTGAAAGTAGGTCAGCTATGGAATTATCCCGACCTCTGATATGGCCGACAATAATGTTAACATTAAACATAGTTGCCAACAGCCATACATTTCGAGCACAAGTTGCCATAATAGAGTCCCTGGCCCTGCCACTGGAAAGGACCTCCACCACTGCCATATTATCACACATAATTTGAATAGACTTATTGGCCCAGGAAGGGGCCCAAATTTTAAGGGCTACTACCACATTAAGAATCTCTAGGTGTGCAATATTATAGTCCTTATAACCTCTGGGAATGCGTAGAGCATATACAGAATTATCATAACAACCGCCTAAACCTTCTAAGGAAGCATCTAAATATATACTCTTATGAAGGGGGGTTGGTGGTAAAATGTGGTACCATTATAAGAAGTTAAAAATACTTGAAACCATTTCAAGTCCTTGAAAAATTCAGCCGTCAGACAGATGTTCTGATCATTATGGCTATCTCTCAGGAGCTGAAGCATACGATTGAGAAAATATCTGGCTGCTCTAACACATTTGTGACATACAACAATAATCCCAATAGCGACTGTAACTCATTTTTGGTAACAATTGTCTTATCTGACCATACATTACACGTTTTACATATTTCCTGTAACTTAGTATCCGGAATGGAGATGCTTCTGTTAACAGTGTCAAACATGATATCTAAACATATGACCTTTGTACTAGGAGGGCACAATTTTTTTGCACTAATGCCGAGTCCAAGTTCCTGGAGTAAATTCAGCAAAAATGATAAGAATGACCTATATTAGAAGGCAAGCCACAGTATATGAGGTCATCAATGTAGTTCATGAGTGCATTATGACCATTTTTAATCATAATATATCTTACAGCATCACTTATCTTACTAGAAAAAAAGCACCCAAGCGATATCCAAATGGGAGAGAAAGATCCAGATAGAGCTTATCCCTATGCTGCAAGCCAAGTAGGTCAATATCTCCCGGATCAATACGGATATGCCTAAAAGCTCGGCTGATATCGACCTTAAAAATTTCAGCCGAAGGACAGAGTTCATTAAGTGTTCGTATAATGGAATCAGTAGATGGATAATGCATCTGAAAGTTTGTGCCCAAATGTGTGTCTTTAAGTACTCTATCATTAATGGATAAACCTTTTGGAAAGCTGAGATCCATAATAGTCCTTCTAGACTCAGAGTCGGACTTAGCCCTAGTCATAAAGGGTGATATATGGATGTCAAAAGGCTTAGAATCCAGGGGGCCTAGCATTGCTTGGAAGTCGACTTCCTCTTCAATATATATAGCAGAAGCACGGTTGACAAATGTACTTTGGAGGTCTCTGGATCTATCAAAATCGAGAGGAAATCCGAATTCGATGAGGGGCCAGGGGAACGCAGCCAAACTTGGTGCCAATCTGATCTTTACATTTTTGGTATTCTGGAATGACACAAGGGTCAACTACAGTCCTTTTCGGATCCGGTTGTACAATAGTTTGTTGAATGCTGGGGTAAGTTTGTAACTGTTGTTCACAGACATAGCTATCTACGATCTGTGAGTCGACCTCACCAGTTGTGTTTACCTGGACCTCATGATTGTTATCGAGTACCTGGAACCTATTGCTTGTAGGTATGGGGTCGCATTTGCTCACCTGTCTGCCACTAGGCCATAGTTGTTTATGTACATAGTTTAAATCCACCTTACTATTCCCAGCCTTATCTTGGTTTGCCATGTATTTATGTCCAACGTTATGGTAGTTCTTTTTGCTGATACTAACAATACTTGCCTTGACCTCAGAAGTGCATTTTGGTCACCCTGAAGTGTTGTGTGGTGTGCAATGATGCAACCAGTGTCACTTTTATGACCATTATCATGTTTTGAAAGCAAGGCTTGGGCATAGGTTCTGTAGTCTCTGACTTTAAAAATTGTCATAGCAGATTCAAACTGTTGCTTTATGTCAGCTTTAGACCATCCAGAAAGTGTCAGCAAATCTTTGTGAGAATAACGAGAATTAAGTACAGTCCTGGCCTTATGGCCATGATTCGAACCCAGGGTCATGTCCAGGGTTACTCATTTTTTGTATTCTTGCGACATTCAGTTTGTGGGTGAGGGTAAGATTTGCCATCTTTGGTCCAGCATGACATACAAACATGCTTATACAATACCCCTTTGGTTTCATGAGTTTGTTTATTAGCACAAGTACCTTTGTTATAGAAGACACAAGTGGTGACCTTGCCAGATGAAGGCTTATCTTGACCTTTTTGAGCATTATTTAGAGCCATAATATGTCTTTGGGCATGAGCCCTACGGACTCTATCTATTTTTTCAGTTTCTGACCAACTTTTGATCTCGTCTCGCCCTGCTCCATACGGCATAGCAACACTGATTGGCTGGCCTTTGCAGAAGCCCAGGAGAAGTCAGTGGCGTCATCTAGTAAGTCAATGACATAATCCAACATATGGTCCCTAACAGCGATATCTGACTTCTCCCTGATGGTTCTGCAGAAGCCAGCCATCCATTGAACTGGTGACAGCTGATTATAGGTGACCCTGTCTTTATTTTGACCTGAAAGTACAAATTCATGTGGCCACCTGACTTTATGGTTGACGAAAACTTCAACTGATCCACCCCTTTGTGACTTTAGTTTGGTTTTGCAGTATCTGCCAAGTGTCTGAGCCTACTTTGGACCTCTTCTTGAATCCTAGCCTCCTCTCTCAACCGACTAGGTGGGGCAATAGCATAAGGGACCTGAACCGAAGAGGGAGCAGCCCCACCTCCTGGGATGGCACTTGCACGCCGTTGACCTTAGCTTTTGTTTTTGACTTTTTAATTTTTGTAACATCATTTGTCTTTCTGACCGGTTTCTTCATAGAATTTTCCATGCTATCTAGCCTGGTCCCCAACGCGCTGAGTTGGGTCAAAATTTGAAAATTAATGTGTTGTTGCTCCATAAGGTTAATATTCGAACCCGAGGCCTGTGAAGCCTGACCTTGGCTAGCTTTTTGAACACCAGGGCCAGAAACTACGGGACTAGAGGACAAATATTGATCCGAATGTTCAATTAATGCTGATATGTCAGTATCGGATCCGGAGTCAGATAAATCAGTAACCACTTGCCCGGACTGTAAAGAGTCAGCTCCCTTCCTCGACGCCGTCAAGAAGTCCACATCTGACGCCAGCTGGAGTTGCATTGGAATACGACACTCTCCTCTGTTCCTGAGATTGTATCTGGCCTCATTCATATTTACAAGTAAAAAACTAAAATCATGTAAAATATCACAGCAAAAATAGGAGGAAACTTTTTCATGTGTTCAGATCACCTTCTAAATTCAAAGTGACCAATTGACCAGCTGTTGGGAAGGTCACACTTCACTGACCAATCACAGAGGTGATATCAAATGCACATGGGGACAAGAACCTACAATGAAAAGTTACATTAAGGTGGCACCAGGACTGAGCCCCGAGACACCCAAATGTCTCCCAGCAAAATATTGATAGTGCAATGCAATGTTATGTTATGTTATGTATTTATACTCAGCGCAATATCTCCATATACTACAGGACTCAAAGCGCTATTTAACCAATCTGACTGTACAGGTACAGCCCCAACTCACAAGTAACTGACATTACAATTACATGCAATATCTGCATTAATTGTAATTCCAGTACTCCTCTGTGATTTAATGGACTTCAATTGCATCTTCTAACTATTTCATTAGTTCTGTTGTGCCTTACACAACATAGCTCAAGAGATAGGAAAACAATTTTACCCAATCAGTTTTTATCCAGGCAATCAAACTAAAGGTTAATTTTAAAGTTATTGGTATTATTAGCAAATAAAAAACAACATTTAACAGCGACCTTAATATTGTACATTTATAAGTTCTTACATAATTATTCACATATTACTAGTGATAACAAAGGACCACTCAATCCTTGCATAACTTAGTTCATGCTCACTTGGACTTCATCGCACAGTACAGTCCAATGCTGTGTTTATGGGAGCTATTTACTGATTTCCATCCATGTTTAAAGGACTGCCACCACTCCAGAAACAACCAGAGAAAAGCATTTACCAATAACCTCTGCCCACAAAGGTCTAATTCTGTTTAAAAAGCTTTGCTGGCAATTGTGATTCTGTTAAAGACTGCAGCTATTCAGGGCCTCTTAATCTCATTTCCTAGTGAGATGGAGTTTGTCACAAATTCAGTTTCTGGGGCAAAGGCTTGAGACTTTTAAGTAATTGTTGGGGAATTTTAGGTGGGCTGAGGTCAAACATAGCCTCACTAATTGGTTGAATTAAGGGTTAAGTGTGCGGGTGAATACACAATGTAATTTTTTGCTGTTGTTGCTAAAATATTGGGGAATTTTTTTTTCTTCTCTGTCTGAATGTATCTAGTTTTCGATAAAATGTGCTTTTATCGTTCTGTGAATATAAATACAGAGTGACTCTAAATGAGGAACAAAAAGAAGTTTAGAGAAATGAAGAAAATTTCCCAGTATGTGCACCTTGCAAAACAGAATGAGATAAGAATGTTCATTTATAGTGCTGTATGGAGCCAGTGTCGGGCAATGCAAGACAGTTTCATAATGCTTGTATAGAATTAAAAAAACTCGAGTAGCGATGGGTTTGTGGCACCAGTATCTTAGTATCCAGACCATATTATCTAAAATGTTGTGACAACACTTTTACATCCAGGGTCTCTATTGTCAGCACTCATAAGTGAAGGAAAAATTCAAATACTAGATACAAACCCTAAATTTGAAATTACAAAATTTTAAAGCACATTTTTTTTTGCATTATGTGACCTTTATAGTGATTGTGTTCATGGCCATTTCACCACCATGGCCGTTTCAAAACGGCCATCGGCCATTTCAAAACGGCCAAATTATTTATTTGTCTGTTTCAAAACCTTTCTTGGTTTCATAACGGCTTGGCCGTTTGAAAACAAAACAGATCAGAGTTACTTAAGCTTTGATCTTCAACAGTTCCTTTGACTTGAAAGGATTTTATATGCAGGCAATTAGTGACTTCAGCAGCTATAGTAAGCTATAAAGTTCGATTGTGTCTGTTGTTTTAATATGTTGATTAGCTTGTGATTGGTCTATGACCTGACAAAACAGAAATTAAGTGCAATTAACCTTTACACCTAAAAAGAATCCACATGAAAAGAATGGCTTCCACCCTGAACGTGTGTTAGTTATTCCTTTGATGGTGATTTGTTAACCACTCTTTAAGGTGAGGTGAGGTGGTTTCAAAACGGCCAAGCCATTTCGAAACCTCTAGTAGGTTTTGAAATGGCCATCGGATTTATTTGGCCATTTCGAAAAGGTCAATGGTTTCAAAACGGCATGTAACAATTGCTTTGAGCAGAACTGCCATATTTTGTTTTCATGAAGCTCACTGTTCTTGTGAAGTTAGCAGCCCCCTTCAACTGGAGGGATATGCTAAAACACAGATAATTTTTGTATCATGAAACAGGAACAGTTTTGCATAGTGCTGCAACGACACTCACTTTTTCCGGTCTTTTCGTTTGCTGTGTCCATTATGAGTGATAATCGGAACCATTTTTTCAAATCCAGTTACAAAGATTTTGGCAGACGGAATGTCTTTTAAAAGCAAATAATTATTCAGCATTTTAAAATTATATTTTCACCTTTTTTGACAAATCAACACAGGACCAATAAGCAAGCATTAAACTGTTGTTCGAGTGTAGTTTCGGAATTAAATCTTTATTTTTTTTTCCTAGTTGGACAGTCAATATAATTGATGTAAAGCTTTCATATCATATGTGAAAACATTGTTGTTTTTTTTATTTATTTTAGGTGTATATGTCATAATATAGCCAAAAAGACCACTAGGAAAAAGACAATTCTTTTAAATTAGTGACGATTTTTAAAGGGTCCCTGTATTTGACAGTGCATAAACAACCAAAAAGGGACAAATATGACATGATAAATGGTGTATACAGATGAGAAAACATCTTTTACACATTAATTGAATAGTTATATTCAATAATATTAACTCACCTCATTTTGAGGTGAGTTAATGAAGTCGACATATATCGGTACTCGGTTGGCCAATGTGGGCGACATTTGATGTTCATTTGCAGTGCCGAGTGACGCCATTATTTTTGCATTGGGGAACACTAAAAAGGAAAATATGCTACCAACTGATCCCAATTTTAGATAGGACTGTGACAGGGTCCCAGAATACTCGAAAAAGGGCCATCATTGTTGAAAAATCAAGTGAAACAAGCACCCTAAACTCTTAAACTATTGCTTATTTCCATAAATAACACGGTTAAAATCCAACATTCAAACAGCCTTGTCTATTTTACAATAATTTTCAGCATATTTTTTTCCAATTTTCACAGATATCTGATGATGTTTTTTTTCCATTTGCTTTAATGAATTTTTCAGTGGGTTTTTTTTTCATGTAAACCGAAGGTACCCGGATTCGGGAATTTTATAGAACAATGGATAACCATCCCCGGTTTTTTTTTTGGCCCTGAGTCGTTGTGCCACTATTTAAGACGATCTATCAACATGACACAACAAAATATGAACACATTGTACCCCTGTTCCACTGTCACAAATTTTCAAAATCTTGTCAGTCGTGTGACATATTTACACCTGTAAAGGGCTGGAGCGTAAACAAGGCGACCATAGATGTTTGTTCTATATTTCAAATATTTTTTGAAACCCATGTGAGTAACCATCTGATTTTGTCAGTTGTAACTGTGTCCACTATTTTGATGGCAGACCAATCTTCCTATTAAAACAAACTGGTCCCATCAGAAGATCAGTGTCACAGTTTTCCCGAGTTGTCGGATTCTGTGTGAAATGCATTGGTTTTAATACTTTTCAGTGATATGGTGAGACTTACAGTAGGCATATATGAGCCATGACTTATAAACTGGAAATGCCTTTTGTGAGACATTTTCATGTGAGTAAACCTCATTTGGCCCAGTATAAACTGAATGTGTGAGATAGTTCACACCTAATTTGTAGATTTTTTTTATTATTCTGACAAATTATTAATCATCACAAAGCCTTACAGATCTTTTTTTCTAACGCAAAGAATTGAAAAACCAAATGCTGGATTACTGATTACATCACTGGGTTTTCCCAATGAATCTTGCCTGCTTTTGTAAGAGTGATTGTGATTACCTGTTCTTTTCTTGAATCTGTGCAATCAAAAGCAGTTAATAAAACAGGCTCATTTGAGTTCATCATTTTCATTGTGATGCAATAAATGTTTACTCGGTAACTCATGTCTTGCCCACCGTTTTTGAAAGGATCACTCATAGCATGTCAATGACTTTAAAATTGTCACGGTCTTATAATAATTCATATATATGGAACAGCAGCAAGAATTCTGGTTGACAAGTTTATAGGATGTAAATGAAGAGAAAAGATATTTTAGGTTTATCGTCTGTGAACATTTTAAAGCTGAGTCAATTCTTTTTAAACACCAAGAATAACCAACATCATTATGTATAGGAAATGTAGGTGTTGCACAATCCACAATGAACTGCTTGCAGGTTCATTTTGACGTCTTTCTAAAAACACAAAACATGCAATTTTTTAACTGAAAATTTTATCTTAATAGGAGCGGTACCATGAGTGTAGTTCTGACAACAAACGGATATAAAATAAAATTAAGTGAAAGTTTTGATATCACACTACAAGGCTTTTACAGCTCTTACATGAAAGGAAATATCCCCAGCATTGGCCACACGTGGATACTGTGGCAGTTACACATTCTCATAAAGTATCAGGAAAATGTCTGACCATAGCCTTGCTGAAGGCTCAAGTTTCTTTGCAGTTAGGGAAAGTTTCCAGTTCAGATAATGGAGTTTCAGTTGCTATAATGTACTTATACATGTACTGTCTGATTAGGTTTTATCTCTTAACATGTATGAGTGCTTTATGAATACCAAATATCTGTGTGCATGTTTGAAAAGATATCATGCAAATTTGAGTCTTAAGCAAGGCTAGTCTGACCACGAAAACACACGTTTATTCCCCAGTTCCCGTTTCAATAGTTATTTAAGACTAAAGTGGTGTTTCCATATTCCTGACTTTGTTACCGTTGCTGATTTTGAAATCAGGAACACTTTTTTTAAATTTCTTATGTAACTTGGGAAGCAAAATAGAGAAGTCCACCAAAGTCAGCAAGGATTTTAAACAGCTTAATATATTTTTGGAAAAGTCGGCAACTTTGCTTCCCAATGCCCAAGGTTGAGATGTTCAGGCCAACCCATCTTAATGTCATTAAGTCAAATCATAGAGGCACTCCAGACAGATCTTATTACTGTTACATCGAGTCGTATTAAAATTGTATAGGCCAGGGAGATTTTGACCCCAAAGAAAAAATTGGGTGGCTGCAATCTTGTTATCTCATGTCAGTGTTATTCCCAAAAAGCCAGGGATATTAACCCATCATGTACCTTAATCTGCCTAGTCAGAATAAAGTCGGACTAAAGTCATATAAGTCGGGGTTAAAAGTACTTGGAACTCCAAGTAAGGTCAGGGCTGGTCAGGGTAGGTTCCAAGGACATTTTGGTAGTTCTTAGTCTGATCCCATGGGTCGTGATGCATTGGAATTTTGCCCCTTTTTGCACTTTTTGGGACGTTACTACCTCTACTCTAGCTGATTGTAAAGTTGTGTCCCTTGTCCTGACACTCCCTGAATATGAAACCAACACTTAAGCTGATTTATAACCTGAGAGACTGTAATGATTAGCCTGTAGAAAAAAGTACAAATAGTGACATGGACAGTGAAAAAATAAATCATATGAAAAGGAAAATTATTGTTGAGCCAGTCACACCTTTCTTTATGGTTGTATCAGTACATATTTGCTTCCCAGGAGATGTCCCACATAAATTTTGTTGAGTTGTCTTTGGTTCTGTAGTGTGTTTGGCAAATTTTTTATCGAACTGTATAAATATGTTAACTGAAAAACTGTTTGATTATCTAATGAAAGGATCTTGTTTCTGTAATGTCAGTTCTGAAAGTCCCATTGATTGTATATTGCACATCATCACACCTGCAGGTGAGAGGTCGCAGGGGATTTTCAACCACTTTGAAAAGGCAGTTCCAAACATAAAATGTATTCCGAGTTGTGTCAACTTGTACCGAAGGCTTTCTACCCAAATGTGAATCCCACCAAATCCAGCTAAGGATACTCTTCCGAAATACCAGGCAGATCAATCTAGAAGCAAAAGCAGACAAGCTCATTAGCTCAAAGTTTGTGACACAGGTGCAGAAGGCATGACATATATATTACGACCTGCTCCTGTTAGGATTTGTTAAGACTAATCATAACACCAACCCCCCAATCACGCTTGTTCATTGCGGACTTTTATGACTAATCTTCATGGGACAAGTGGGTAACACACTGTGGCCCAGTGGGTAACACGCTCGCCTAGGAACACAGAGGGCGTGGGTTCAATCCCAGGTACAGGGAGTGGCTCAGGTGACCTCTTTAAATTGATCTCTGTCCTTTGGCCCTATCCCCATTGGCAGGTTAAAGATAAGGGGTTGATAAATGGTCATCATTGAGCCTCTGTCTTTCAGTTAGGGGAATATAAGTAAATTGACAGTTAAACTGTTTGGACTGTACTTTTACAGTTCGAATGGGTCATATATCGATTTGAGTTCTGTAGTATATGGAGATATTGTGCTGAGTATAACTGCAAATACAAAAAAAAGAAAAAAAAAGGTTACTTAGCACAGAAGAGTGTGCAGCATCCGTCGTGATACTGTAAAAATATGCTTTGGGACAGTCTGGCAAAATGACCTGCAAGACTGGAAGTAAAGTATTATGAATCAAAATCAGAGCTTATCCTTTGCTTTATAAAATTATGTGACATGAAAGTGCCACACTTGAAGAATCCATTTCAGAAAAAGCAGTGTCTTTGGAAGCTCAAACTAGGGATGGGTCGGCCTGGTGCCCCTGTATTGAGAGCATTTAACTGAAATACCGCAATGAGATTTTACAATCATCACTTTACTTGTGAACACATATAATTTAAGGAAATTTTTAAAAAGCTGACACAATCCCTCAATCTGAAGAAATCATAAGCTTTTCTCATATATTGTTGTGCATTTGCAGAATTGTATACTGTAGCAATTTCCTTGGGCAGAACTGACATGTTTTGGTAAATAAGATGCTTTATAACCTCCATCTCGCTTTCAGCACATATTATAAAAGGAAAACTTGAAATATTGGAAACAAACTACAAATTGGGAGAAACTTCACACTTTTATCATACATTTTTAGCATTTAGGTATTTTGATTGCACTTTCATCAGACGCCCATGTTCGATCGGGATGTATTTAAAACACAGAGTACCACATTTCATTGGTGACCTCCCAATCTATACATTTTGGATACTGATTCATCCCTAGCACAAACCCTCGCCCAGGAAAACCATAACCAAATATTAATGAAAAGTCTCTATAAAATGATGATTCCAATAAGGATCAAGATAATCTTTGAGGAGGACTGACCCTGGGGTAGACCCACCTTGTAAGAAAATCAAAATCCAAGTGCAAGTAATAGATCTATAGAACAGATAGAGCAGACAAAAAAATTCCCCAAAATATCCTTGAGTTTTAATAATCTTTTATGAGAATCAAGGCGCAGGTACAGCCCAGCCTTGTGTGAAAATAGTACCGCCAGTGTGAATTGTAGTTTTTTTGAAAAACAGAAAAAAAAAATAAAAAAATAGACAAATATAAAAAACATGGAAAAATAGACAAACATACTGACACGATGACAATGTCCAATGGGATGGGTGAGGGTGACAAGACTACATTCTGAAGCCTTGCAGTAAGGCTGGGAAAAGAGTCTCAAGGGTAAGATTCATTTCTCTGAAAAGTATTCTTGTATCTTACAATGGAAGTGTGAATACTGCAATGTGAGAGATTTCAGTGTCTGTGTCAGACAATCTCGTTTCTAGGATGGACAGTCCATCTCAGAGAAAAGAGGCAAAACCTTCACAATAGCTTGAAAGGAAACAAGATTTGCATAAAGACACAAAACACAGTACAAGGCAAGGCTGTATGCAAATTTTGACCTTTAGCCCCAATTCAAAGACCAAATTCAAATTAGCCCATGATTTTTTGTTATATTTGTGTTTTAACATTGCTTTCAACAAATGGTATGGGTCGTTCATCAGAGGTATATGAGGGGGACAGAGGAAATCAGTGCATTTTAATTATGTGAAGATTCTGCAGGAAAACACCATGCACCAACAAGTGACAACCAGGTTTTCTAGTTCAGGCTGAACTAGGATTGGAACCTAGGATATGAGAGATAGGAGTTGAACATCATAGGTAACATAAGTGATGGAGGCTTGAAAATGCCTGACATAATTTCTGTTCATAAAACAGCTAAGATATCTTGGATAAAAAGACTCTCAGATATGAGACAAAATAAGTGGAAAACCTTAATGTTAGATTTGTTGAACTTGAAATTTTCAAACCTAAACCATAAGCTACCATAAAATAAAACAAAGAATTGTAAATCTGCCTTTCATAAACAGGTGCTAGAAAACTGGATATACTTTAAAAATGTTGAACCAAGCTCAAAATGTGAAGTTCTTAATGAATATATTTTTAACTCTGCTTTCATACAAACAGATGGAAGCAGTTTGACACCGAAGATGTTTGGTCTGTGTAATACCACTAAAAATTATGGCACAAAGATAATTGATATTATAAATATGGCAACAGGAAAAACACTAGACAATACCAATTTAAATACTAAATTGGATTGGAATTTAAACTTTTTACAATATCTAAGATTAAGAAATATTGTGAACACTTCAACATTTTTGACTAAAATTACACGTCAAGATCAAACTACGATTGGTGAAAGTAATAGACTACCAGACAAAATATATGGACGAGTGAGAACAAAATTGCAAGAAATAACAGAAATAAAGCCGCAACAGATATATCAAGAATTAATTAGTAGAACTGTCAAACAACCAACATCCCAAAATACATGGTCAAATCTATTTACATTCCTGGAAAATCATTCATGGGAAGACACTTACACCCTACCATTCAAAGTTATTAGTGAGCCATATTATCAAAGTTTTCAGTATAAAGTAATTCACAGAATTATAAACTGCAAAGAAAACTTACACAAGTGGAAACTAACTGATAGTCCAAAGTGTGACTATTGCATGTCAATAGACACACTAGAACACCATTTATATTACTGTAGCAGTAGTAAAGTTTTCTGGGAAAAAATGTCCCAAAAAATAAAAGACACGTTTGATATTAATATACATTTTACTGTTTGTGAAATTATGTTGGGGCTAAATTTATACCAAGACCCCCTATTTTACTGTATCAACTACCTCATACTTATAGGTAAATGGTACATAAACAAAGTTAAAAATTGCAAAAAGGAAATTAACTTTACGCAATTTTTTAATAATTTTAAAGTCTAAGCTACATGTTCTACACAATATATACAATAAGAAAAACGAGTTGAATACATCAGAGACACATTTTTGCACTTTGTATGGATTATTGTGAGTGCATTCCTGTATACAAACTTGTCACAATGCATCAGAGTGTGTGTGTAGCGTCCCCTTTTTGTGTGTGTGTGCATCGTCTTTTTTTTGTGGCAAGTTGCATGTATGAAAACAATAATAATATGTCTATTTTTTTGTATGTGAAATTAATACGTACATATTAATTTTTTTTCCATTGTTATAGTATATACTATATTGTAAATCATTATAGCTATGAATAAAAAAAAAAAAAAAAAGAGTTGAACATACTAACCACTACACCAATGGTACACTCACCCACCCACACACCATGTTGTTGAATAAATGTAAAAAACTGTGACATTAGAAAAATGTAGCACAGTATAATATAAGGCAGTACATGATTACTTAAATGAGCATTATTCCCTGTGGGTCTAGGGACTAGGCCAAAAGTATGCAGTACTTACCGTATCCACACTCTAAACTGCCCATGGTCCATGTGACCAAATATTTGCAAAAGTTGAGGATGGGTGTTTACGACAATGAAAACCAACAAGGCATTAAGAGAAAATGACCTGAATATAATGGCATTTTAGTACACACCAACCGGAAACAAAATGCTGTTTATGCAAACAAATCTTTCTTCAAATAAAATCTGAAGTAGCTGACAAAATAAGGGAAACTATGTTGAAAATTGATACAAAATAAAATAATCAAATTCGATCTACTACTGAGTTTTCACGGAGTTAATATACCTCGGAATGACATATTAGCAATTTATGTGTGATAACGTGAGATCATCGTTGGCTCTTACAAAAACATGTGCAATACATAGCTGTGCACCAGTAATTAATACTTTAGAATTAATTTATATATACCCGGTATATATACGATCTCAAACCTAGTTATCTCTGAGACAGCAACCGATAATTAACTGTTAGTCTTTTATTAGGTATTAAAATAGACAGTAAAA